>VXBO01009075.1:804391-852823 GCA_013400135.1 Rhinoptilus africanus
CAAACAAGGCAGGCTACCTCATCGTTTATATATATATATATATATATACACACAGCCCTTTTTCCCCACAGAAGCCCAGTGCTGAAGCAGGATTCTGTGATGGCATAGAACAAGGCCCTTGGGCGTGATTTTTTTTTTTTTAGAAAACCCTGGGTGAAGCTGCTATTAGCATATAGAGTTTGCATGCCACAGGCGGCCTGTTGTCTCTTCGTGTTCAAAGAATTATTTAGAGGAGCAGCAATGACTCACTGATAGAAAGTATTAGTTGCATGAAGGCAAAACCGTGTGAAGTTTATTACTTTACCCCAAACTTGCTCTGTGACCTTGGATCAGTCTTCCTGCACCAGTCCTCTGTTTGCTTATGAATTGGGAACAGTGGTACTTTCCAAAAACATATCGTGAATAACTGCGTTAATGACTGTGAAATGCTTATCTGCTCTAGTAATGGCAGGTAGATAGTGGAGTTATTTCTACTACAGAAGCATAGAGGCTCTAGCCAGGATGTGAGCGTTTTGATTGCAGAATTTTCCTCTGGTAGCTATGCTTTGATGGAAATAGGCACTTGCTTAAAAAGGCACTTAATAACCTTTGATATTGCATGATCTGCACTATGCGGTCATCTTTCAGTTTATGAAGAGTGTGCTCTAATATGCCTTCAAAGAGCTGCCATTCCACAGTGTGAATAGTTTGTGGTTTTTTTTTTTCCCCTCCTGTTTGCCTAGCACAAAGGTGGTGTCCTCTTCCACTGCTAAGGAAGCCTTGTGAATTTCTAATGTGGCTGATTATCTCTGATAGTTGCCATCGCTGAGCTACATGGTGTTAGATTTGGTGTTTTGGTAGGGAACTGGAAGAGAGGTATCAGATATACTTGATATAGTGAAGAAATTACTTCTGGCGTTGGTTTATAACTTACTGTGATGCCATTCAGTTGTACTTACCAGGGTTTTGTAGTTGCATTAACTCAGTTCTACCTCAGGGTACCTCTGTATTTGCAAGAAAACACTAAAGCACTGGTAGTAAGTTCCTTGCATGTGTAATGAATGATAAACAGGAACAGTATTTTCTCTCTTGCCTTATATGATGCTCTCTATAGAAAATCAAATGCCTTAAGTATGCTGTAGGCAAAAACTTTAATACAGGAGTCCTGGAACTGTGAAGGAATTACCTGTGGTTGTTCACGCGCTGCTCTGAAGTGGTGTGCAACCACTGCAATACCAGGTGAAGGCAGCCAAGCATAGAGCTGGGAGCTGCTGCTGTGAGTACTGACCTGAGCGACCTGGATATTCCCTCTTTACAGTATTGCTTTATACTAACTTCTGCAGCTAGATTACTTGTCTCTCTTTCCCCCCCCCCTCTTTTTTTTTAATCTACTGTAGAAGGATACACCAGGAAGAAGAACTATTTGACTGATACCTTAGGGGTTTTTTGAAAGTAATTTGATCTATGGTTTCTCTCTTGTCTACTCAAGTTAATATGAAACTTCCATAATCAGTTTTAACAATAAATAGGAAAGCTTTTATGTGTTTAGGAGGAGGTAAACACAACACAGTTGGGGTTTTATGGTTATGTGGGTTTTTTCTTTTTTTCTTAACAAAATTGAAAGCTGCTCTGATAAAATGGCAATTCGTTGTTAATTCATAATATGTAGGTGCCCTGGAAAAATCAAATACCCAGTTCATAGCTACCCTTAGGCATCTTTAATTTATGCAAGCAGGGCTCACTGAGTAACTACTCTAAGTCTCATTGACCTTAGTAGGTTTGCAGAGGTCATATTTTAACACAGATAAGTTGTGCCTGAACTATTTTTTCAGTAACTATTAGGAGCAAGTATTTGTGTACATAATTACAGGCTTTTTCCAGTTCTCCGTTATGTTTTCTGTTTTTCTTTAGATTCTTGCTTGTAAGTGCTACAGTAATTCTAGACTCTTCTTGGATTTTATTTTTTTTATCTCTCATCTTAATATTAGGAAGAAACACAGGTTTTTGGAAACAAGTTCTTTTTCGCTAAAGCAGAACAGACTGTGAGGCTTTAGAGGAGAAAGGCCAGTTTTAGACTGAGAGAAACTTGGCCTACGGAAAGCGGCCGCGACCCAAACGTATACGAGTGACATCAGCATTTTCCTGAGCCGTTTATGCTATTCACTTGTGTTGGTTCCCAGCAGTGCCTTATGTAAGCTTGCGCTGTACATCCTGTCCTGCTGTTCTCGGGCATGAAAATTCATTGGCGTTATCTTACTGTAGGTTTGCAGAGCTGAATAGTTACTGGCTGCTTGTTGTCTCAAATGTCCACATGCAAATTTTCTTAGGGGCACGCCGAAGAGATCTATGTCAGAAGGATAATACTGTCCTCCGAGGAGCCGCCGGAGGAATAACTTGGAACAAGACACAGCTCGTCCCCTGCTCCTTTTGGTAATGGGAACTGTAACCGCTGTGGAATAACGTGGCTGTGGAGATAACCATGAGAGAGGTTTTACTGGACAGAAGCCCTGATGTGTATCGTCCATAGATGGACCACTAATGCGGTTTTGATGGCTGGTGATAAAACAGCCATAAAAACCAAAGGACTAAAGTTTCACTAGAACCTTCGGTAATATGAACACTGGAGAATAAAGGCTTTTATACAATATTACTGTGCACTTCTTGTTACAAAGTCTTCGAGAGGAATTGTGCCTTCAGACACTAATGCTCTAAACATGTTCCTCTAGTTAACATTTAGTCAGTCATAATGAAGATACTGTCACTTGATGGGTGAAATTGAAGCAAACCCTCCATTATAAGCTTTCAAAAATAAACATTCCTTCTGTTTTTCTTGCTTGCTAAATCCAGCTGAAACTTGCCGGCGTTAAATCCTGCAGTAACGCAATGTTTATAGTTTAATTCTACGTAAATCGGGCACCTTCTTTGAACAGTATCTAATGTTTCAGTTAAAAAAAAAAAAAGTGTTTCTTAAATTCACTTTGGTCTCCTTTGTTAGTGCTCTAGTGATGTGAGGGAGTCAAATTCCTGCTTACCTGTCTTGGTGAATGTGGTGGTCCTTGTCTGACTCTATGGCTTGTTTGGAACAGCTGGAAAGTCTGTTTATGAACACTGATGTAGCACAGTCATATACACGACTGTCTGTACAAGATGTATAGCTCTGGAACCCTATACAGAAAGGTTGACATGGAGGAGAAGCACACCTGGAGAGGAGAGCTGATGTGGAAGGCCCGTGGAAGTAACGAAGAAATCTTTCCTGTGACTTTCCACAAGCGATCTGTTCCGTACTGCACGAAACAATTTCTTATTGTAAGGGAGAAACAAGGGGAACGTAAGAGTTGACGAGGAGGCTGGTTATCTTAAAAGGAACAGGTGCAGTGCTTTTGACACTTAAAAGTGTAAACAAATTCCTTTAAGTGAGCTGTTCTTGCAGAGTTTAAGGAAATTTCTTGGCAAAACATCTGAAAGGGACTTGAATTTTCACTTTGAGTAGGGAATTGAACTATCACCATTGCTTTTATCCCATGAATCTAGGAATGCATGGACTTTTTCTAGTGCTTTTGTTATTTTGCGGGGATATGCAAATCTACTTTAAAACCATATAAGGGAAAATGGACAGCAGTGCAGTTGTATGCACTTTAGCAGAGACTTGTAACAGCTGTAAGAGTAAACTTTGTTTAAAAGAAAAATTACTTCAAAAGCACCTGCATGTAGCACACCCAAGGTTCCATTACATTAGATTTTATTGCTTTACAGATATTTATGTGAATATGAAAGTAGCTTTTTCGTTTTGTAGATGTAGGCAAATAAAATGTAGTCTGGATGCTTTAATCTGCTAAAACATTTATAAGAAAGCACGCTCTTGGAAAAAGTTTCCCACAGGATGCAGTGGGTGTCAGGTCTAAAGGTCAGGGGCAGACAGTACAGTGAAGGCTCTTTTGTATTTATTTTTCTACTTTTTTTTTTAACAAATGCTCCTTATGTAAAGAAGCATGGAACCTTTATTTGTTACTTCCTAAATTTCCAAATGCTAACAGGCATTTACAGGTTTGTTTGTACTGAAGCATTTTGTTGATAACTTAATTTTTTTCTTTAGGAGAAGAAAAAAAATATCAGTGCAGTTAATGTATTCATGAACTCTTAGCATGGAAGTTCCTGGTGTAAATCAAAAAATCCAGATGGAGTTTTAAGTGACTGTCATGTACAACTTAGGAAATGAACATTCCTGATAGTAATAAAAGGGCCAGGTTGGAACTACACAATTAATCCCAGCGTCCTTTTCAACACATGGTAAGATTTGGCTGTAACACCCATAGAGTTAATGGAGACAACTGTCAAGCTCTATGAAGCAGTAGATTGTTTGCCTAAACTAAAAATACCTACATGCTTACTCTGCTATATAGCTACTGGTGATTAGTGCTCATGCTGCAGTTTAAATGGGAAAATAAGCGTGAGTAGTGGCTGACTTGGTCTTGAATCTGTTTCCTGTCTCAAATATGTATGTAAATATATTTATAAGCATATTTAATATGTGTAATTTGTCTGCATACATATTTTATGTATCTAAATATATCTAAAGATAGGAAATAAGTATATAGGGTTTTTTAAGTGGTACATGGCAAAAACTCTATAGGAGTCTATTTGAAATACAATGACTCAGGAGCCCCAGGAAATAATCTTGCAATTAACTTTATTCACTGTATTTGTCAGTGACCTGGAAGAAGTGTGCATGAAGGCGCTAAAATAAAAAAAAGGCTTATGAGACAGCAGACAGTCTGTGTCAGAGGCAGGCAGGAGGAGTGGGCAGATGGCAGTCAGTACAAAACAGGTGAATAATCAGATTGGGAACAATCTGAATAGACCATGTGAGTGAGTGTGCTGTTTGCATGCTGCTTGCGTTTTTGGTTTAGTTTAATGTGGTAGCAATTTTTCCTGTTGTGATCTGTGGAACAGAGGTAGAAAACTCGTAGCTGGAAGCATGTATAGTGGTGAAAGCACGCCTGCTGCTGTCAGAGGGAACTTCTGGGATGAGTAGAAAGGTCGTTGCTTTCAGAACTATCTGGATTGGAAAACCTTAAAAAGTTTTCTTCAGTTTTACAGACTTTACCTGCAAGTCTATTCAGATCTATCTTTGGCATGCGTAACATGGAATAATATTAAAATGATCTCAAATTTTACTGCCTGGATAGAATGGATGTGCTGCATGACAATAGATTAATTTTTTTTTTTCTGAATTAATCTAGAAGGTAGCAAGATTTATTTGTGATAATTTGTTCTGTTTTGTCTCGTTTGTTTGAGAACTTTTTGGCTAGCTGTCTTTCCCGTTTTCGTTGCCTGGCTTGGTGACCTTTTCCAGGTTGTTGCTTGGAGGCACTACTGGAGTCATGAAGGTAAAGAAGAACAAAGGGATGGTTGTACTGATGAATGATTGATCCCGTAACACCTAGCACAATGCTAAGGATTATACCAAAAAAGTAAAGAGATCCAGAAACAGAAAAAAATCCTCCCTTAGTGACTCTGGCTTCAAAAAGGTTATAATATCAATTTATAATAAAAATAAGGTATACACATGGAAGAGAGTATATTTAGATCCTGTTGATCAGCCTATTGGTAACTTTGTCAATACAATAGCAATCTCAGCCTTTCCTGTTTGTATATTTTTCAAAATGTTCCTGCCTTTTTTCTGTTTAAGGGAGTTCTATAAGTTAGAACAGCAAGAAACTGATATGACAGGAGAAGGCCCTATAGAGAGGCATTGCCAATAAAGAGGCATTGCTTTGTCCGAGGTAGCACTTAATGAGAAGAAGCACAACCCACCTTGCAGTTTAAAATTTATTTAGTACCAGTAAGTTTCCTATACCAGAAGTTACCCTTTAGCAATTCCAGTTGCTCCTGGTATACCGTCTTCGTCGCATGCCTCAGCCTGAACACCACCGGTAAAGAGTTTTAACAGCACAAGAAGGTTGAGGGGAATTAGGTCTGTATTTCTGCAAAAAAAATGGAGGTTAGAAAGATAAAGGGAAAAAGATTAAAATATTCACAAGAAGTGCCCCAGATAAGATTGTTTCATGTCTGAGGGCATGTTGAATCCTGTGGGAATGAGGAAACTAAACTACTGAAAGGCTGTTTAATTCTTATGTTTCGCACTGAATCAACACGATGTTAGATATCAGAGTGGTATTAGTGGAACGTGGCCATTTTCTATAAAGAATATAGAAATAAAGTCAGCTAGTCCAACACAAATCTTTTGCTGCGTAAGAGCTGTGTGGAGAATGAACATTGGAGGCTTAACGCGGGCATCATAAATCAAAATACCAGATGAGCCTCAGAGGACTTTCCTCATTCGCTTCATTGTTTTCTCTGCAGATACAACATGGTTCAGCCAAGTGCAGTGTCGTCATTCTGCTGATGTTCAGAGTGTTTCTAAATGCTCCTGAAGGCTGAGCTTTTTTCTTTGTGGTATCTTAAACGGCCCCGCTCATCATTTGGAGTGTTCGGTGCACTAACAAGAGCGTTTTTACGTGCAGAAATCACGGTGGGAGTCCGCGGTTTTGGGTGAGTGGTGAGCTATGTTGCGTACTGTTTGAGAACCTACAGAAAAGGCTCAAATTCGTGCCTTCTGGAAAGTACCTTTTCCCAAAGCTGATGCTTGGCAGCAGAAGATGCCTGCCCTGCTGACCCTTTGCAGCTTGGCAGAAAATGCTCCGGAGTGCGTGAGCTTCCGAAGCATATAGCCCAGGGTACAAACTGCTCAGGGCTGCTGGCACAGAGTAGTGGGGTTTTTTTCTTTAACCTTCACCAAACCGCCTGCTTTCCCCATACCCTCAGTACCAGGCGAACAGAATAGTAAAATAGAGGCTAGAGTTATTTAGTAAGATAGAAATTGGAAATAAAAGGGTAAAAGTAGAGCAAACTGTTCTGGTTTAAGCAAATGGTGCCCTGCCTAGCCGTTTACCTGCTGTTGCCTAGAATTTATCAGGCGTGCCTCAGCTGTTGGACCTGGAGAATCACTCCTCATAGTAATTAGTCTCTCATCAGTGTTAGCTTTGCTTAAGTATTTCAATTTAAAATTGCTGTGAGTTTTCCATCACACCTTCCTTTCGTTTGCCTCATCCTTACTAGAGCCTTGGCTGGATGTGCAAGTGCTGCGTGTTGTTCATGGCTCGTCGTGGAGTTGGGCACCTCTTTTTTTTCTGTATTTGTTGTGCTGGCTGGCTGATCCATACTCGATATGCATCACTATTTTAACGTACGTTCTTGCAACATACTCATATGCATGGTGTAATGTGTTTTGTTAACCTGATGTTTTCTGAGAGCACCTTTACAGAGACCACTTGTGATATATTATTAGCACTGCTGATAAACTTCACAACTAAATGATCTGATTATATACGGATCGTGCTTCTAAATAAATTTTCTCATCATTGCCCCACAACCTACTTCTTTTGAAACCTGCTTCTCTTAAATTATTGTTCAGTAAACTTGACCAGTAAAAATTTAATCAGTATTGCAGTCCTAGAAGGATAGGTAAGCACATTTTTTCCATCAAATTAGGTTAAGACAAGAAATATTACAGCTACCGAATTTCTAATATTAGTTTGTCAGGTGTATACTTTATCCAAACAGGAACAAGGCAGGGTTTTCAAGAATGTTTTTCTTGATGGTGGTCCTACAAGACCAACTCCCCGATCTTTCGGTGGGGTCAAGGGCATCTTCATTTCCACACAGCCCTTCGCTGTGGGAGAACTAAGCCATCTGCCGACGGGATCAGGCACTTTGGGGTCACCGGAACACCGTGAATGTTCTAGTACCAGGGAAGCTAGTTCTTCTGCAGCCTGTCCCTCATCTGTTCTGAATATATCAAGGGAGTATTTCAAGGAAAATATCTAGGAAAATTAAGGTGACTTCTAGAGCTTTATGAAGATTGGTATGCTGTATCTCTAGCCTTTGTATCAGAAAAGAAAACTCTTACCACTGAACAGAGCTTGCCATGTTCAAAACTTGAATCAGCTGTCATCTAAGACAGATTCTTTAAGGAAGAAACTTGTGACACTTTCTTTGCTTAAAATACACATCTGTCTGCTTTCACTCTTCTCTCTCGTCTGATTTTTAATTACTCTGTAACTTGAAAAATGATTTGGGGCATCTGATCCACTGCTTTTAATATTAATTACAAAAATAAATGTAGTAGTTGATATCCTCAGATATTATGTGATTAAGCATAATTGTCCAGCCTTGTATTTTTCATTTTCTTTCAGCCTGTATGACTACTTGGAGTTCAAAAGCCTAATCAAAAATTTACAAGGAGTTTTTTCCCTTTGAATGTAGTGACTAAATGACTTGTCTTGATAAGCGCACGAGTTGGATCAGGAACTCTGCTAAGCTGGTGGTTCAGTTAAGAAGTCAGATTATGCCAAATATTAACTAGAAGCAGTAAAATCTTGGGAAAGTAAAACAAATCTATGTACTCAACGTTCCTTGGTTCTAACACACCGATTGAAGCTGTGATTCTGTATGTTGATGTGGAGGTGCACGCTACGATCTCGGGGAGAAGTACTGGTTTATTTGTTGCTCGTTCTTACACAACACACACTTCAGTGGGAAGTTCCTTATTGCTATAGTTAACGATAGCTGACTTATTACTTATATGTAAATGAAGAAACGAGACCTTTATTTTCAAAGCTGGAACTGCTGTTATGTGTAGTATTACCTTTAAATTTCTCCTAAGAACACCAGGCATCCCAGTAAAACCAAATCTCTGCTGCAGTTCTCAAAGACTGTTAACCATTAATTATTCTTCTTTTTGTGAAAAGGGAAATGTTTTCCTAAGTTGCCTGCTTTAAATGAAGAGGTGTATACTGGTTTTCCTGTCAGTTTACTGGTACACTACAAATCTACAATGGCAGAATTTTCCTTGGAGAGGTTTAGAGACAGTTTATAACGTGCTGTGAACTCGAGTGGTGTCGTCGGCTGCTCCAGTCACTTCTTCACCGCCTGTAGAATGAAGAAGTTGTTTTATCTGTCTAGTTAATCTTTGCGCAGATAGCACTTGTAGATCATTGGAGACCACGGCACTGGCGTACAGGTTATTGGTAACTCTGATGTTGCCCATCTTTTAAGCTACTGCTTTAAGTCGGAGAATATAATTAGGTTGAGGAATTCTACTTTTAAATAGTATTGTAGTTAAGTTGGAATTTGAAAGAATCAATGTGAGATTTCATTTGCATGTGTAGCTTGACAAATATTGCCAACTGTGATACTCTTCTTGCATTTAGGTGGATCCTAAGGCTGCCGTTTGTGGAAGGGTGGTGAGCTTTGGTCTCTTGGTGGTGCTTGAGTTTATTTTATATGACGACTGGAAGCCTGTATTTGCAGCATTTCTGAAGTGTACCTTGACTGGTCCTGTTGTACAGCGGGTGAACTTTAAAACTATTTTCACATAATGTATTTGTTCTAGGAATGCTGTGTATTACTCTAATAGCAGTTATGTTTTAGTTCCTTATGCTGAAAGATTACAAACTACATGTGAAATTGGTTGGTTTTTTTTTATTAATTGGATTTATTACTTAGAGGAATTTCTTGATACTTTTACAACGTTTCTGTTGAGCTAATATGGTTTCCAGTGACATCTGCTTGAGATGGAAGTGCTGCAAAACTGATAGTGAATTTGCAGTTGGTCACTCAGATAAAGAACAGAAGTAGTGGGTGTCTACAAAAAGTGCTTTTGGTAACTTGTCCCACACTTGCAGACAAACAACATGGAAGAGTTTGAGGAAAATAGCTGATTTAAAGTTGAGTCAGTCTCCAAACGCCTTGAGAATTTTCTTTAGTCACCTATCTTGGTTTCTTTGGCTTATAAAAAAGCAACTGAAGCAGATAAGTCTGAAGGACTGCGGCATCCTTGCCCTTCAAACTTTCCAGGGAACATCACCTGGTTTATGAACTGAGTATGGCAGAATTCCTATGAAAAGCCACGAATTTGCTTTTTTTTTTAAATTTTTGTAAACACATTTTTCATATGTAAATGTGGTGAAATGAGGTGGGCAGCTTTAATTTAATTTTTTTCCTGGCTCATTTGTTTTAGGAGATGGTTGGCTGTAATGAGACTTTGTTTTGGGCTCTAGTAAAGTTCACTTTAAAATCCTGATAAAATCAAATTTATAATGTAGAAACTCCAGACTTCATGATGGTTTTGTGTGGGAGCTCCACTTTTGGGCTTGACTTGCATCTGTCATGCAAGCTTTTCTGCAGAGCTGTAACCTTGACCTAATGAAGTAATTAATGTTAATGTGTTAGTAGCTGGCGAAGTCAGCCACCAAAGAAGGATTGAACCCCATCCTCGGCTAGAGGCTTTCACAAATATTTCTTAGCAATATTAGTATTCAGCAAAGTATTATACTGCCGAGTTCTTCAAGGGATGGTTTTTGCCTTAGGTGATTTACATGCTTCTGAATACTTGGAAACACTTTTGTTTATTTTTGCATTCCTTTGGTTTCTCTTTGCCTCTCTCCAAGGTCAGGATGCTTTCTGGACTAACCTGTAGTGTCTGCGTACCGGCAGGTGGAGCATTGCTAATATAAGACAGACTTGGAACTCCTCCAGCATTTAGGGAAAGTGAAGGAAAAGTCCTGCTCAGTTGGTTTCTGTGGAGGTGGAGTCTGCTGACTGCGTTTGGAAGAGCTCCATGTTAACATGAAGCGTTACCAAAACCTGCTGAAGGACAGTTTTCAGACTGGCATTTGGGGTGAACTTGGAAAGGAAACTTCATGTTCCTCTGCTGTTTGTTTTGTGTGTTTTTTTCCTCAAATGTCTGTTTCCTGTTGCAAGGCATGGCACTATTGAACCTACATCTAAATGGTTACAAACTTGATGCTACCTTTAAGGGAGTATGATTTTGCCAAATTCATTGTTTTTTACTGTGTCTTTGAGACATACAGCTCGCTCGTGTTACTGTTCACCTCTCAAAATGTTGATACCAGAGGTCTTAAGTTCTGCTGTCTTTCTCTGGGAGCGTGGTGGGGAAGGGTTCCTATTGTGGTTAAACAATTCACCTGCAGTGATTTAACACGATGTTGCCACCAAAGCAGGGTGTCCTGCCCTATACGGTACCTTCTTCCTGTCGGTGCTAAGCATTGTTCTGCCATCCACTAACTGAGATCAGCTCCCTGCTACAGCAGAAAACTTAACTCTTTTCTTTTTTCTTTTTTTTTTTTCCCCAGGATTAGTTTCCAGCTAATAGCCAGTGGTTGTCCAAGTTGCTCGCATCATGAAAGTATAAAATTCCTGTAACGGTGGAGGAAGCAGGAATCCCTCAGCTGGAAGACAGAATAGGACTACTCTTCTGCCACAGTGCTTTTACCATGGTCAATTTAAACCATCCTGACAGTGCAGCTGTAGTCAGGCTCTATGGCGTGAGTATTCTCTTCATGTTTTTTGGAATGGTTATTGTGCAACAGCCTTCCTAATTAAGTTAATTATAAAGCAATACTAAATTGCACTAAATGATGTCCCTGTTGCGCAGTTGTTATCTGTTTGTGGTGTGACGAAGATCTCAGCTGCATGTACTTGTTGCATTCCTGCATTACTTTGCATTTTGGAGGCATGCATAAAATGTCAGTGTTCGGGTTCTGGGACTTAAAATGCAGCTAATAAAAATTGCTTCAGTATTAACTTTGGACTAACTGTGCGTTACTGTCTCCAGAATGCCTAGCGCTATAGGCTGGATAACGGCATTCTTTGCTGATGATGCTGGGTTGTTTTTCCCCCCCTTAAGAAACAGATTATTTTTTTGTTTGGTCGCTTTCATATGAAAAACAAAGAGAAAGATGAATCCTAAATAACTTTCTTTGAGAGAATAGCTTGCCAACACTGAATGTAGGAATAATTTGTAGCAGACCCTACAAAATCTTTTGAAATAATTTTTGGAGCAGGGCATTCTAAATAGCAAACTAGCTCTGACTGGGTAGTATTTGGCAATGCAAGTTTAGGATGCTTCTTGATACTGGAAGCATTGATGTGAACCCCAGAATGGACCTGTAAATTTCCAACTCTTTTAGAAAACTTGTTGCCAAATGAAACTTCATTAGGATATTATTCTAATTGAATTAGCTGAATTAGCTAATGGCTTAAAGCTTCTGAAAGGATTTCCTGCTGTATGTGCTTCTTCTGCCATTTACTTTACTTTGGCACTCAGTGGACATATCACTAAACTGATTGAACTAGCACAGCAGTTGAAAGGTCATATAGTGAACTACATTCATGTTTTAATTGGGGTCAGGAATGCAATTTTGACATGACTCTTCTGATGGTCTCCAATTACTGTTCTGCAGTTCTGGTGGAACATGATCTTTAAAGTCCCTTCCAACCCAAACCATTCCATGGTTTGACATCATTTGACTTCTTTTGGATGAAACAAAATTGAAAGGTGACCTTCTAGACTTGGCTAATGCGTTTGATTTAAGGCTGTTTACACTATAGGTAGAACTAGACCTAATTCTGAAGTGAGATGCCCTGGAATATACGTAGTTTGAGTATTCTCTTCAGTACAAACTGTTCTGTTTTGCGAATTGCCTCCTGTTGCAGTACGGTATCTGCTAATATGGGCGTAAGGTTTGGGGTTTTTTTAGGTGAATATATTGGTTGGCTCACCAGAAGGTGTGAAAAACACCAGTCAATGCAAGGATGAGAGTTCATTTTATCTACTAGTCTTATCGATTAAATTGAGTTCCTTTCATTCTTATGACAGCAGGAGATAAGTCAAGGTTCACTGGACTAAAAGTACCCAAAAAGCAGGATTATAATGTCAGGTGAATGACCTGTGTTTCCCCTTCCCCTTTTCTGTTGCGTTGAATTGTTGCTTAATCTGTGTGATCCTAGGAGTGAGTTCTAGGAACCAGTCCTACTCCTAAGTTACTCCTAAGCTGTTTGTTTACTGTAATTGGTTTAATTCTGATTATCACTAAAGCTCTGCATTTGTAGTGTGAAAAAGGGTCATACTGTCCATGTTCTATATTAGTGTATTAAGACTTGAAAAGCCATATTTAATACTGGGAGGAAGCAAAATTGTGACTTGCTAGGGAAAAACAGAGAATTAAAATCTGCAGTCTATCCTTAAATGTAAAGCATCCTTGTGTATTGCTTAAGAGCAACATTTTAAAAATTTAATCTTCAAAACTGTCTCGTGGGAAATGTTCTTCTGTCTTTTTCAAATTTGAGGGAGCTTCTACAAGCATACTAAGTGAAAATGTTTCGTATTGCCTGTTCTTAAAGATGTTGTCATAAAATTATAATCTTGAAGGGTTTTTTCTGGAAGAACAGTGTGAGTAATCTACAAAGGTGACCCTGGGATAGAGTTTGGCAGAATATTTAAATTCAGCAGGCTTAGGTATGCAATTTCTGTTTTCTCTGTAGTTTATTTTTTAAAATATTTGGCACCAGCTGATTAGAATAGTTTTATCTTTAAACATTTGTGATTCCAGAACTGTTGGAACTGCTGGCACTGTATGCTGTTGATAACACCTGGCTATTTATAGGGACGTCTGTACTGATGTCATCTATGGATAATTCTTTTTCCAAAGACTTACTGACTTTGGGATGTCTGAGGATAATTATTTAAACAAGCCTATAGTTGCTGGAAGCATATTGCAGGAATTAATGAGATCATGGAGTTGCAAATATAATGGTTAGAAGAGACTTCTGGAAGTCTCTGGTCCAACCATTTGCTCAAAGCAGGGCTCTGACTAGCACTTGGTGGGGTCAGCCATGGCTTTATCTTACGAAGCCATGAAAACCCCCAAGGGTGGAGAATCCACAGCCCCTCTGGGAAGCCTGTTCCTGGGCTTCACCACCCTCCTAGTGAAAAAGTTTGTCATTGTGTTCAACCTGAATTTTCCATGCTGCCTTTTGTGGCCGTTGCTCATTCTTACCCTGTCTGCCAGTGCTGGGAGAGTTAGTCTCAACTCACCAGTCTTCAGAGTTCCCATCTTGGTAGCTGTAGACAGCTCTGAGATGGTCCCTAGCCTTCTCTTTGCCAGACAAAAGAGGCCCATCTCAGCCTGTCCCTATGGGTGATGCCCTTGAAGCCCTGACCACCTTGGTAGCCCAGGGCTGGACCCTCCTTGGTTCCTCAGCATCCTCCTTGAAGTGAGTGAGGGTCCTCACCTCAGCACCCAGTGTCTGCAGAGTGGCCTTGCCAGTGGCAGGCAGAGAAGGGACAGCGTCCCACACCTGCAGTCCTCTCTGTGGTTTGCCTTCTCCGCAGTGAGACGTTGGCTCCTGTTCCATCTGGCTTCTGCCCCAGCACCTGGGCCCTTTCTAGCAGGGCTGTTACTGAGCCAGCTCTCCCCAGCCTGTGCTGATGTTCTCGGTTCTTCTGCCCTGGGAGCAGAGCTTTGCACTTTTCCTTCTTGAATCCAGTGAGGCTTCTTTTGGCTCTGTCCTTGGGTTTATCATGGTCTGTTTCTGTTGGGAGAAGCACTGCCATTCCCTGTGTCAGCCCCCTGTTCTTCTCTGCTCTCCTCCATTTCACTGTCACCTGCCAGTTTGCCGAGGGTGCAGCCTGCGTCATCTCCCTGGTTGCAGATGAGCGTGTCTGGAGCCCTGTGTTGGCCCCCGGGGACCTCTCTTGCCATCCTGTAGCTGGATGTTCAGCCGTTGGTTGCAGCCACATGAGCCAGTGACCCAGACGGTTTTCCAGCCCAGCTTCTCCTCTGTTGGTTGAGCTGGAGCTTCCTCAGCTCCCAGGTGAGACTGTGGTGGGAGACTGTCTCAAAAGCCCTACTAAAGTCAAAGTATGTTACATGCACCATTCAACGTTCATCAAAGTAGCCCCCCAGCTCTTCATGTCAGGTTGGTTGGGTACATTCTGTCTTTGATAAATCTTTTAACTGTTCATGATTATCCTTTTTTGTCCACATCTTTAAAAAAGAATTCCAAATGTATGTGCAAATTCCATGTGCTTTCCAGAAGTTGTTGGTACTCTGTACCTCTTCTTTTGACTTTCTCAGACATGAGTATAATGGTTTTAGTGCTCAGGAATCTTCTGTGAATGCTATGATGTTTTTTCTAGATGATACAGGTAATTCTGTGTAGGATACAGGGAAAGACGACTAATGCATTTGGTAGTTGATAAGCAAAATTTTTAACCGTCAGTATAAAAATCCAAGATTATTTTCATAATTTAGAAAAAAAATGCCTACTAAAAGTCACTTCTGTCTTCTCCAAAAAAAAAAATAATCAAATNTTCTTTTTTTATTCCTTGCCAAGAAATGCCTCTTCTTATTATTGTAGTCCAATAACTAAATTTTAAATGTTGCATTGCTCCAAGTAGGGAAGCAGGACTCGAATTTGTCAGATGTCAGATATAGTCCTGGCATGTTTACAGAATAGGAAAGTTGTCTTAGTCTTCTTGTTGTGTTGTATATTATTGAAGGAGGTGGCTTGATTCTAGAGGAGATGTTGTTTGGGAGAGAGGCTATGAAAGTAGTAATTTTCAAAGTGTATTTGTCAGATTCTGTGTAAGATTGATCTGAGAATGTGGAGTAACATTTTCAAAATGAACTGGTTTGCCATCACATTATGTCTGTTTCCAATCACTGTCATAAATCCTGAAAATTATTTTCTGAAAAGAACTTGGTGGAATCTACATTTTAGATGGGGATAATCATTGCGAGAGTAGTTGAAAGGTATTTTGCGTTCTCTTATGTTGTGTGTGTTTTGGTTTGTTGTTGAGATTGTTGATGCTGGAGTGGATGCCATGACTGAATGCTGTTCTTGTGTGGAGTGTTTCCTTTGTGGAAGAATATCTGTACTTCAAAGAATAGGTCTTTTGGGTATTATTGCAAAAGAAATAATTAACTTTTTTTTGAACTTATGCCTAAGGACAAGGACGCTTTATAAAACCAAGTGCCATGCGCTTATCTGATGTTTGTGACTTGCTGGGTTGAGTTTATTTAATTTGAAGTAATTAAAAAAAAACGTATATGCTCTGGGAGCAAAGTTAGGATTGATACTGGTGTACAGGTCACTTCTCAGTCTGATATCCTTCAGGGTTTAATTGTAACGGAGGAGTTGAGCTCACTTTATCCAGCAGGGAAAATATGTTGTTGGGATGCTGTACTTCCACCAAAGTCTACAGGCTGCAGTAACAACCTCCAGACTCTACTTACCAAAACTAAGAGTGTGAGAGTGACAGGATTTGTCAGATTTGCAACTACGCTTCTTTGCAAGGATTGGAATATGTTCACCCAGGATTACCCTTAGAATGGGAACACTCGTGTTGTCTTGCCTGTAGATCCCTTGGTGCCTTGGCTCTTACCAGCTTCTCTGGCAATATGGTAATACGGTGTAGACTTAATTGTTGGAGTGCTGATGTCCTCAGACTATCCAAATGCATCCTGGCTCAGCAGAGGTAAGCGACTTTGCAGTATGAATGTCTCCTTGCAGTGCTCAGCTTGTTTCCATCACAGTGTTACAGAGAACTATTGTTGGCAGCTGATATCAACAGAGAATTATAATTGCAAATGCGAGTGAAAAGTCATTAAGTGAAGGAGTGTGCTAAGTGTGTCATTGATTCGGAGTCTGCGACACCAGACTCAATTGATACCCACTCGAAAAAAAAAGAAAACAACCTAGCCTAACAAATGGCGTATTTATATAGCTTTGTTGATCTTGATGTTTTTAGGGAGGTTTTTCCATTCATACTTCCCATATTTGAGTCAGCAGGCATGGAGGGCTTCAACATTTTAGTAAACTTGCTGCTGGAAACCTGTATTTAGGTTATTTTTTTTTTTTTATTGGTAGACCTTTTCTGATACTGCTACGAAGAACATCTATTAATGTTCTCTTTGTTTCTATTCCTTGCCAAGTGTTAAGAGATTTTTTTTTTTGCCCTCCTGCTTTTGTTTTCTGCTCTCTTAAAGAGGTGACCAGATCAGTTACTGTATGTTAGCAGTGTGAACTTTCTTTGTATTTTCCAGATTAGAGGATTGTCTGAATCTTGAATTTAAAGGTGCCTTTAAAAAAGAAAGCTGTCTGTAAAAAGTGAGCTCTTTGTCATCTTGGACCAGAGATGTTGGTTACCTTGAAAGAAGATGAGGCAGACTATGGGTCAAATTATCAACTGGAAGACTTTTCAGTATAACATGGAGACAAGTAAGGTAGAGGTAGCTGTTAAATATTTAAGTGATTTGTTTTAAGGGTTTTTAATTAAGTATCTCCAAGAATCTACTCCAGATTAACAACCTACTTTCAGTGTAGCTCTTTGCCAGGAAGGAGGCAAAAATTCCTTTCCTGTAAGAGGGACCAAAAGAAAGGTGAATCGCCGAAACTGTGAAATTAGAACTAATCTGTGGGCAACAATATTGAGTTATATGTTAAATCCATTGAGTCTGTATAATTGAAATTTCTTCATAAATCTGAAGAAGGAATACTGTTACGGGAACGTAATGAAACGGAATGAACCTTTATGTGAAATCTGGCCTAATATGTTCAGAATATTAACATTTCTCCAAAGTTTGTAGTTCTAGTTGTTCAGGTTTCTCTTATGGTCAATGCACTGATGCAGCTATCCTGCTAGAAAAGTTTAAAATCTAAAACAGTGAAAATAGCAATGCATGTTGTTATATATTATATAGCAATATAAACTGCTGGATGTCTGTGCTCCGAGGAAAAGAAATACAAGTAAGAGTGCTAATATTCTTTCTTCCTTTTTCTGTTTTTGAACGCAGGTTAACCTGTTGGTTGGGATTTTTATGAGGGTAATTCATTATGATAAGTTCTTAGTGTAGTAGATGGATTATTTCTTTTAGCTCATTTTTAAAGCTAAGTGATCTTGGATTAGCCAATTCCAGCTCCCTGTGATGACTAGAGATGACAGATTACTGCATAACTTCATAAATTACATGAAATAAAGACTTAATTTGGCTGAATACATTCTTGGGTATGTTATTCCGCCTAATGGAGAGCCAAGATGGTATTCGGATAAAAAAAAAGAACCACAAACATACATTTTTTTTTTTTTTTTTAGGCCGAGCTGTGTTGCTCAGCCTGAGGAATAGAAGACTTGGGGGGGGGTGTGTCTGATTGCTGTCATCATTCTCATCCATAGAACAAAATCATAAATTTCCTCAGCCAACTTGTTCAGACTCAGATGCGGCGCAATTGGGCGGAGGCCCTCTTTGAATCGGGATCTAAACTGTATTTTGGCTCATCCTTTTTCTGTAGTTTGTCCTCCTTAGATCTCCCTTAGTCGGATAAGAATATTATTTTGCAACACAAGCCTCTAGGTGTTTGTTTTCCTGAGATGGTTATATACGGTGTATGCATCCAGCCCTTGCTTAAATTCGGTCTCAGGTATGTTAGTAACATTCTGCTCTCATTCTTTCCCATACGTTTTTAAGAGACCAAGACACATTTTTTCCCCTCTTTCTTTACTTCATAATGTTAGATTGAATCTCTTTCATTGTTTCAGAATTCACTGCCTGATTTTAAAAAATCCTTCTACCTCTTGTACCAAAATTGCTGGTTGTACTGCACATGTATTGGTAATCCAAGGAAGCAGAATGTTTGCTTTTCTGAAAATGCACAGGAAACGCAGTGTTAAAGCTACTTATGTACACCTCCTACTTCACCAGAATTCGTGTGCTCTTAACTTCATGGCAGGGGGTTGGAACTAGATGACCTTTAATGTCCCTTCCATCCTGAACCATTCTGTGAATCACATTTAACTGTATGTGACAACTGAAGCTTCAAATTCAATGAGTGATACTGGTCATGCTGGCTCTAGAGTGAGGACACGTTAAGATATGGGGAGAAGAGAAGGAAGAAGCTCTCTTTGGCCGCTGGCCGCTTCACCCTCTTCCTTTCTCCTTCCTCCTGTCTTGTTGAACTCTTCGCTCAAGGTGCTTATGTCAGGTGTGGTGAAAGTTCAGTGTGACTGGTAAAATAATGCTTGGGAAAATTGCAGTAAGTCTCTGGAGTGCATGGCTTTGATTTGGAAATTGTGAATGAGCACAAATTTTAGGTGTCATAACGGTGTCCCTTTCTTGGAATTAAACCTTTCTTGTTATTCTGGAGTATTGAGAGCTGAAGAATGGTTCCCAGGCAGGTCAGCAGTCATACATTGCTGTTGGAAAATGACAAATAGGTGCATTTCTCGTGTCAGGAAATTTTGTGTAGTCTTTAGGATTACTTTTATGTAGTCTTAAAGATTTGCATCATTTTGTGTGTTTGATCCATGGAGAGTTAGGAGGGGATTTTATGCTTCGAAGGATGATCTTTATTGCTGTTCTTAGGAAAAACAGGGAAAGGGATTAACAAAAGCCAGCAGTCAATATTCTTCAGCTTGTGGTGACATTAGAATAAATCCTGTTTGTTTTCAGTGCTTTTAAGCTTTACGAAAATGATAGAGTAGTGCCTTTAACGAAAGCTGGAGTACATTGTCTGCTTACATTTGTTTACAAGAAAAAAAAAAAGTGGGAAAATAGCTGAAGATGCTTCTTAGTAAAGACACGGCTTCAGTTTTGATCATACTTTTACAGAAATTGTATGTTTCAGGCATGTAGTTGTACAAAGTGATCTGTAATGCCTCTACCTTTTTTAACACTATACTTTGCATAAAAGTTGAAGTTTTAATTTCTAATACAACCACTCTGTAAGATGCTGTGTAAGTATTTGTAGTTGTCAGTGAGTTGGATAAAGCAGCAAGAGAATTCGTTGTCGTGTATATTACCTATTTGGTGATGATTTCCGTGTTCAAACAAGAGGAGGTTGTGGAGAGTTTGTTCTCTTTGGGCAGGTGACATTGTCGTAACCTTCATTATTCCTTAAGAAGTAAGTGTTAAAGGAAAAAAGCAGTATAAGAAATGGTTCATTGCAACTTAATGCTCAGCAGCCTAATTAGTCAAATACCATGTGCCTACCTCTGCATGAAATAGCCTATTTCTTTCCAGTATAAAATAGGAATTTTCAGGTTTGGAACAGCCTGAAGAGGCTTTTGTTGCAAATGACCACTGGCTTTTTAACTATTTATTGTCAAAAATAATGAAGGTCAGCACGGTATCCATAGTGACTGCATGCAGCTTCCTCATTAATCTTGGCGTGCTGCTGTAATAACTAAATTCACTTACTGCTAACAAGTTTTTATGGCTCAGGAGGAAACCTTTGTTTGAAAACTGGATGGGATTGGTTTTTTGTAACAGTAATCTTGATTACTGTAGTTTCTCTTCACTTTTAAACTCCTTGTCATAATTTTTTTTTTACGAGTTGCTGTGGAGGCCTGAACAGAACCCCCCAGAAGCAGCAAACTTGAATTGCTGAAGTCTACAGATAATCTGGCAGTGGAAAACTTTTTACTTGCAAAAATATTTTCTTTCTGAAGGGATAGAGACTGCTAAAGGGGAAGATACCAATCTGCTTTCAGTTCTGTTAGTAAAAGGAAGGCGTTCCACTCTAAACTACAAAAATAAGGCGTATAAGTATTGTATGAATATGATCAAGCTAGAATTACATGTTGTTTTAAAAAAAAAATCTGCTGATACGAGTTTGAGACCCTCCACATGGATCGCAAAGGCTGGGGAAACTTTCGCAACAGCGGGAGTTCCGCAGGAGTCCTGTGAATTGCGACTTTTGGAGGCACAGCCGCGTGGGATCGGGGCGTTGGGAGAATCCGCAACATCTAACTCAGTGCAGGGCGCTGAACACATTACTTTGGTTTAAATTAAATTATTGCCTCTTTAAGTGTTAAGCATTGCAAATATTAATTTTTAATGCTATAAAGTTTCCTTTAGAGGAAATGGATTGTTGCAGAGCAGAACACAGTCTCGGGGGAGTTTTGATAGTAACTTGTTGAAGATGGGAAGTAAATTGGTTCCATCCTGAGGTGGTTATTTTCCTCCCACCCTGTCCCTCTCCTTCAGTGCTTACCCGAAGAGACGTGGGTTGGGTTTTAGCTTGTTTTTTTTTCTTTTTTTTTAATTAGTTGGTTGTAATAGAGCTTTAAACTCATCAGGCAGGATTCTGGCACTGAAATTCTGTCCAGCTTCTGTTTCTGATATTTTCTTTATTGTGAACATAGCTTGCTTTGCTACTGTCTTTAATTTTGCATATAGTTTTACTTAAAAATATAAATAATTATGAAAGGATAGCTATCTGCAAAATTCATAGGATCTTCAAAGTGAAAATCTGTTTATTTTTGAGATCGCCAGGAATGAGGGTATAGGGAAGTAAAGTCAAGGGATCTTTGAAAAAAAAAATCTGTTTTATTTATATATATTTTAAATGTATAAGTAAAATATATATATATAAAAATACAGTTGAACCTAAAGAGGTCTTCAAATGTATATTAAAAACTGAGAATTTAAATTCTTGTGTTGCATTTATAAACTTTGTTAATTTAATGTAAGTTGAGAATCTAGAACTGTATTTTGGTTATTGAATGTGAACGTATGGGGTGGTTTTTTTTGGAATTAGCTGAACAGTAATTGGCTGGAATGTTATGGAAGCACATCTTAAATCTTTTCCCTTTTTTATTTCCCCTCCTCTGAAGGTGCTGGGCTGCTTTGCGCCGTTAGACCGCTGCGGTGATGTGTGGTGGTCTGTTGCTGTAAACATCCCCGACTGGAAGCTGTACCACTCCTAGCTTTCAGTCAGATGTTTGCTGCACCTGGCTATTCTTGGACAACAGCAGAAGGAAAAGCTGCCATAAATACGTGCGTGTGCATATAAATCTAACACTGTTTCTATAGGTACCGTTGAATTTCCTCCAAATGAATTAACCTGATTGTTATTAATAGTGTAGGCGTGACTGAGTATGAGCCAGCAGTGTGCCCGGGTGGCCAAGAAGGCCAACAGCATCCTGGCCTGTATCAGGAACAGTGTGGTGAGCCGGACTAGGGAAGGGATCATCCCCCTGTACTCGGCACTGGTGAGGCCCCACCTCAAGTGCTGCCTTCAGTTTTGGGCCCCTCACTACAGGAAGGACATTGAGGTGTTGGAGTGTGTCTAGAGGAGGGCTATGAAGCTGGTGAGGGGTCTGGAGGACAAACCTTATGAGGAACGACTGAGGGAACTGGTGTTGTTTAGCCTGGAGAAGAGGAGGCTGAGGGGAGACCTCATCACCCTCTACAACTCCCTGAAAGGAGGGTGTAGAGAGATGGGGGCTGAGCTCTTCTCCCTGGTGACAAGTGATAGGACAAGAGGAAACAGGTTCAAGTTATGTCAGGGCAGGTTTAGATTGGATATTAGGAAACATTTTTACACTGAAAGGGTTATTAAACATTGGAATAGGCTGCCCAGGGAGGTGGTGGATTCCCCGTCCCTGGAGGTGTTTAAGAAAAGGGTAGATGAGGTGCTTAGGGACATGGTTTAGAAGGGGTTTTTGTCAGGGTAGGTTAATGGTTGGACTTGATGATCTTAAAGGTCCCTTCCAACCTCACCGATTCTCTGACTTCTTGAAATCTCGTCTGGGATGGCGATACAGGGCTGTTGCGTGTACATGGCTCAGGACAGAGCTCTTTGCTGCCCGGTGGTACAAGCTACGGAATTGTGCTTCACTGGAATGTAATGGCAAGTGGGAGTTAACTCCTTGTGCAATTATCCGTAAGCCAGACTTGCTTTATGAATTGTTTGTGTTAGCAGCTTCTGTTACTTACGACTCTTAGGAAAAAAATATCATAACTGCTGTCAGATACTTAGCAGGCATTTTATTTGATGTGCCTTGCTTTTTTTGGTATCTTTTTCTGAAATTCCATGTTCTGAGTGGGTGGGGCTCTTATTGTTTGTAAGCTGGCTATAACCCAAGGCCAAAATCAAGGTTAAAAATATGTCAGAGGATGTATTTTTTGCGCTGACAACTCATAGCATGTACACTTGTTTGTGGTATGGCCATCTTGGTTTGTGCTACCCCCCCACCGTGGCACTACAAAGGTTTGTTTTTCATGTAACAGGTTTTGAAATTCCTTCTTCAGATTTAACTCTCCACTGATTCAGTTCCAAAATGATTTAAAGCAACCATGTCAACAGGAGCAGCTATCTGCCAAAAACCCTTCAGGAGTGGCTCATGTGAGTAACTTCTGCTGCTAAGATGGAAAATATTCTTGCACTCCTTTAGCTCTCCATCCTTCCCCCTCCCAAAATGTTACCTCTTTATTCCCTAATACTTAAAAGACTTTGTTAAATTAATTAATATTGCAGCAAACCTAGTTATTAGTTGTTCCACTTTGCTATATTGATTATGTAAAAGAAGAGCATATCCAAAGATACAAATACTCAGAAAAGTGAAATATTTTCTCTTTATCAGAATTAAAACTATTAGAATTTCTTATAGTCCTGGCAAAGCTGGACTAATAAACGCTGGAAAGGTAACGATTATCAAGTAGGTGGTGAGTGAACAAACATGAATTGGGGACAGCCGTTCTTCTGGGATGGTCCCGTGCCTGTAACAGATGTATCCCTGTTACCAGCGTGTTCTGTCTGGTGACACAGGAACACGTGTGGAGGTGGAAAGTGCTGAACTTATTTATTCACCCAATTCATTCCCTGCACCTCTACAAAGGTTTGGTTTTAAAGCAACTTGCACACTTAATACAATCTCAGTTATAATAAATTTTTAAATATTATATTTGGCTTGATAATTCATATGAGTATATTGATATAAAGAACTTTGAAGCAGAATCTACAGATTTTTATTTCTTTAAAAAAAAAAAAGATGCTGGTAGCTGTTTTCCAGCCTTTCTTTGCTGTAAATATTCAGCGTCTCCTAATTCTCTGTAGTATTGGAATGTAAAAGAAAGGAAATGTTCTCTGTTAAACTTCTGTGGCTGATCAAAGTAAACGTGTTATCTCGTAATTAATCTGGTAGACATTTTGATTACTGCTGTCTTAGCCTTTCCACGTGTGAGATCACAACAGTGCTTTTTTTTCTGATAAGTTTAGTTGATGTGCAGTTTGTCAGTACAGTCGTGTGGAATTTTACTTCTGCGCACAGTTATATTGTACTATATCTAATACATGTACTCAACCACGGCTGTCGTATGTCTTCACATCAAAACAAACTGAAGCGGCTTGTAATGGCAGGAAATAAATAAATTAAAAAAAAAAACCGCACTTTTTGTTTGTGTGAGGGTTTTTTGCCAAGTGTTTGAAATACAAGGATCTCCTTTTTCTGTGCATGAAATACAAAGTACTGAACATCTTAACACATCTCAGACATGGCTGTTGGCACCTGGAGAGAAGGTGGGATCTCTTCAGCCGTGTCTGAAGGCGTATTTACGCAGTGGTTCCAGGTGAGCTGGCAATACTGGGGCTGCTGGGAAGGGATGGTGGGAATTGTGCAGCTCCACTGGCGGGGAGGAGGAGTTGGAGCCACCGTTGCATCACAGTGAATTTTGGGAACAGAAGAAGAACATTTGCCACATCAGCCTGGTGACTGACAAGCAAGTTACCCTGTCTTGTTAACCCCAAGCCTGTGACTGTTACTCCACGGAGTCCTGGGTCAGTCTCGGATGTGCAGTGTGCTGATTTCAAAGTGGAGGAAAATGGCTGGATGAAAACCAGGCTGGCAGTGCGGAGGCCGGACTGTCGTACGGCGTATCTGCAGGTGCAATGTCCAGGTACCTTCAGAGGCGGAAGCCAGGGAGGCGGACAGACGTCCTCGCTTGCTGAGCAAGTGGAGTGTCCGTGAAGACCGGTGTTTGGGGGTCTGGATTAGTTGCCTTTGGTTTTCCCCTGGGTGGTTTGAATGACCAGGATAAGAGGTAACAGGCACAAACTTGAACATAGGAAGTTCCATGAGGAGGAACTTCTAAACATGAGGAGGGACTTCTGTGAGGGTGGCAGAGCCCTGGGACAGGCTGCCCAGGGAGGTGGTGGAGTCTCCGTCTCTGGAGACATTCCAAACCCGCCTGGACGCGTTCCTGTGCAACCTGCTCTAAGGTGGCCCTGCTCTGGCAGGGGGTTGGACTGGATGATCTCCGGAGGGCCCTTCCAACCCTACCATTCAGTGATTCTGTGACCACTTAAAAGCAATACATCAAAGTCCTCGGTGACTTTAGGCTGGGCTCCCTAAAGCACTGTCTTCCCTTGCTGTGGACCTGCAGCTGCATTCAGCAGAAATGCTTGAGCTCCTGTT
The DNA here is from genome assembly GCA_013400135.1 of Rhinoptilus africanus. Classification (NCBI taxonomy): domain Eukaryota; kingdom Metazoa; phylum Chordata; class Aves; order Charadriiformes; family Glareolidae; genus Rhinoptilus; species Rhinoptilus africanus. The sequence goes on from VXBO01009075.1 coordinate 829,494, forward strand.
TTTCTTCATATGAAGAACAACTGTTAAATCTTTGGAGGCTTCCCTCTCCTGTGTGTGAAATAATCTGCATCTCTGGTTCCTGCTCCCCAGTAAATCTCCAAAACGCCTGTTCAGACAAGAGCTTTGGGAAGGCTGAGGCTTGGCCTCCCGGCTGATGGCGTTTATTGAAGCGTTCTTTTCCTGGACTGCTGCGATTTTCTTTCTTTGAGACTGTAGCCATTAAATCGAACATACCTGGAAAATTGAAGATGAGACGTGGAAGCCAAAGTAACAGTGTTCTGCTGTCTTGCTGTTACAGTGACTTACCTTTCTGAGTAACTGAATCCACGCGGAGGAAAAGAATGATGAAGACTGAAATAATAGGAGTGCCTTGAGAAAGCTCTGGAGCAGGAATGGGAATTAGGAAAATACAACACAAATATGAAGATGTACAAATCTAACAACAAAAGCTGTAAAACAGCACACTGAGCAAACACTTACGTTCAACACTTTTTTCTTTTTTTTTTTTTGCATAAACACTTTAAGACGGACATCTTTGAGGACTGTTACCCAGTTTGTACCACCCCCTTGATCTCAGGTTTCGGTGTCGAGTTTCAGTTTTGAAAATGACTTGAATTTGAGGTTTCTAGAAGGTGACTGCTCTGAGGGCCAAGGGCCTTGGCAGGTAAGTGCGCCACGGCGCTGATCTCCACCGCCTGCCAGAGACTATTTTCTTTGTACCTCTACAGCATCAGGGACTGTACGTGTGTGTTACTGTGTTCTGATATTTAGAATATTATCTTAAAAATAGGTGTTCCAACTTCATAATGTTAGTCAGGCTTAATAAGCGTCGCGTGTGCCTTATGAGTTGCACAAATTGTAGCTCGCAGAATATATTGAAATGTGTCTGTGCAGATTTGTTTTTGGATATCTTGAAAGCCAGTGCTGTGTTTAGATTTTTAAGCTAATTTTTAGTTCCTGTAAACATCCTACACTCAGCTATAACACGTGGCAGGGCTGGGGGGTGGATGTTTACTTCAACTGACTTGGAAAGGCAGCTTTCCTCAGTGACCGAGTGACGTATTGGCAAGAACGGAATACTATTTTTCAGTAGTATTCAAATAAGTTTATTGTATTGCAAATGCTCTTTCTGTGGAAGTGGTATGTATTTCTGTGGGCATCTTAATATGCAAATTATGATTTATACTGATTGTATAAAGGCATGTTTATTGTGAAGCAGTCTTTAACTGATGAAACCTGTATCTTTTTTCTAATTGCAAATAAACTGTGATAATGCATCTTTGCCTTGAAAAGTAACTTCTGGTGTCCTTAGTTCACCTGGGATACCCTGGTGATAAGAGAAGTAATCTAAAATCTGATACTGAATGTTCAGTTCTCCATTGCAGCAGTGATTTACTGCTCGTTACCCACTTGTCAAAGGAGGAACAGATCCATTGGGTAATGCTATAAAACAAACAAAAAAAACCCCCAACAGATCATTTAAGCAGTAAAAGTACTAAGGTTTAAGCATTCCTGTTTCCTTTTTTATCTAACAAGATGAGAAGCATCTCATTTTGACGGGGAAAATCTGGATATGAGAAGGAAGGAGACAAGCACCTTTCACTTCCCTTGTAACTTGTACCTCCCGTCTTCTCCTGGAATCCCATTCCTACTCCCGATAGATGCGATGGTAAATAAAGCGTGGCTCCAGCATCGGGAGAATATTAAGTACCAAATTTAACTGTTCAAAATGAGCTCAAATATTTTCATTCAAATGGAAGAGTGAAGGAAATCGGATTCATCATCGTTGTGAAGGAAAACCTTGTTTCTTGAGGGTTTTTACAATTTTGTATCCCCGTGAGTATGCGAAAGGCTCAGACTGAGATGTAACATTTCTTACTTAAAACAGTAAATACATTATGAAAATGATCGAGAGGATTTCTCATTTAAATTCACGTGCCTGAGCCCCTTTTTGCTATAGTTAAGCTTTTTCCTGTTTTTATTTTTGCTTCCAAACCAAAGAGGCCATCTTAACGTGCAAAAGCCCGTTGCAAACAATTGTGTGCAACAAAATGCATCCAATTCCGTATTTATACGGAATTCTGGTGTGTGAACGCTGCAGTGCAACCACTCCCTGACTGTGTGGGCATGTCTGCGTAGAAGAAAAGTTCTACTAGATTTTGGTTTAGTGTGTGTGTTTAATTGGTACGAAACTCTTGACTTCTCCAGTTGGGGGTGGAGTAAGGAAGTATAAGGGATGTGAGTGGTTCTCAGGAGAGATCATGTAATTAAAAAAGCTGATCTCCAGGAAAGAATCTTCTCTCTACTTCTACCTACTTCTGCTCCTCTCTACTCTTCCCCAGAGGTAGATGCCTGGTGGCATCCCTAACTGTTTGAGAGAATTTCACTCCAAGTTGCTGGCGTATCTCTTCCCTCCATCTGGAAAAAGCCTCCCGCTGAGTTGCCGTGCTCTGGGGTCACCAGATTTTGGCAGCAGGATGGGAGCCCAGAGGCGATGCCTGGGAAGCCGTAACACGTTGCAGTTTTGCCGTCGTGCGTTACGTGGTGATTGATGCTGACACACGCTCTTGACCTATTTCACTGATTATTTCTACCCTTGCACATATAAAGGACCGTGCGGTGTATTCGTGTGTCTGTATTTCATCCCCGAGAGGGCAGTGAAACGCCCTCGCTCTTCCCTCTCCGTCCGGATCAGTTCCCAGGGCTGGGGTATCGTGCGGCGCCACCAGCCGATGTAGCCGTGGGATGGTGCGGGGGCTAAGAGAAAAGGGGGGTTGATGGCCAGAGGGAATCCTCAAATTGACAGGGGTGTAAAGATTCATCTCGTCAGCGATGCCTCTGCCCGAAGCTATCGAACCAATTGGTCCCATGGATCACCAGTAAACAATCTGAGGAGATCGATGTGGGTGTGTATTTGGTGTTTCAGCACCAAATACTTGCTTTCAATGCATTTGAAATACAGAATTCATATTGCAGAAACATAAGTATGACCAGAACCGGAGTCTTACTGTTGTTTTGTTATAGAAAGAACAGTTGAGATTGCTTTTAAAAAAGCACTTAAAAACCCTAAGTACCTAAGAACTAAGTAGGAGTAAAATGTTAAAATTAGTAAAACCAAAGAGCCTATTGAAGCTTGAAATTTAATTACCATATTTGGACTATTTGAGGTGTGCAGTAGTTTGAGTTCTAATAATGGCTTCAGGTTTGGGGGGGGTTCAGTTTTGTTTAGCTCCTCCTTGGCTAAATGGGTGGTAAATGGGTTAAATTAATGTTCTTCTCAAACAATTTCATGTTGTTTGGCTCCTCCTGAGGGAGTCAACGCGCTCGCTGAGCAGAGTCAGGACCAGTAGCATGAGATGAAATTTCTAAAGGTAAGCCAAAGCGTTGGGGTTTGAGTTTTTGGGGGGAGTTTTGTTGAGGATTTGATAGGAGAATGAGTATTGTGCCTGTGCATCCGTCCATGTGCTTGGCTGCATACGCAGGGGCTGTAAAGGTGTAAGATGCAAACTTGTTTTACTTTCTGGGAAAATCTTAATTTGAGAATTAAACAGACTAATTCTGGTACCGTTCCTCCTCAGCCGTACTTACTGGACGATGCTTGTCAGTCTAGCTTGTGCTAAAGGAAAACAAAAAATTAAACTTCTAGAATATGGGCTCAGCGATTCCAAGCATGAAATACCACTGCGGCATTTGAGACTCTGTTTTAGATCACATAGTTTGCTTTTTTCCTTCCGTTGTGTTGGTGCTTTTTAAACAGAAAAGTCCTAATCCCATAGCGCCAGTGGCAGCATAACCAAAATTGGATGAAGAGCTGGGAAAAGGGTGCAGTGTGTGTGATTTATAAGGTTGTCTGGAAGTTTTACATAGATGTGGCAGCAAAGGTAAGTGACTTTAGTCAAAAATTAAATTTCTCTTGAAAAACACATAGGCACTGTTAATGCGTTTTTTCATGGCAGTTTTGAAAATATGCATTTACTCTTCTGTTTAATTCCTTCTGGGTTTGTCTCATGCTAAAAACCCAAATATTAATGGAAATAAAAGTACATTGATGCCCACTTTTTTGTCTGTTGTATTTACTAATAGGCCACAAGGATGCTCAGAGGGCTGGAGCCCCTCTGCTGTGAGGACAGGCTGAGAGAGTTGGGGTTGTTCAGCCTGGAGAAGAAAAGGCTCCGGGGAGACCTTATAGCCCCTTCCAGTACCTAAAGGGGGCCTATAGGAGAGATGGGGAGGGACTCTTTATCAGGGAGTGTAGTGGTAGGACGAGGGGTAACGGTTTTAAACTGGAAGAGGGGAGATTTAGATTGGATATTAGGAAGGAAGCCTTTACTGTGAGGGTGGTGAGACACTGGCCCAGGTTGCCCAGAGAAGCTGTGGCTGCCCCATCCCTGGAAGTGTTCAAGGCCAGGCTGGATGGGGCTTTGAGCAGCCTGGTCTGGTGGGAGGTGTCCCTGCCCAGGGCAGGGGGTTGGAACGAGGTGATCTTTAAGGTCCCTTCCAACCCAAACCATTCTGTGATTGTTCTTCCAGTAATTCAGAGTGTTCCTCTTAATCCCGCTGTGCCAGTTCCACCCAGCTGAATTCACCTTCTGTAAGGGTTCTGGCTGTGTGGGGAATGAGGGCATAATTAAATCTACTTCAAACTTCCACGTGATTCTATAGCAGCCGAGTACGAGTGGTCGGGTTCTCACCGCTGATGATTAAGTCTCTTCAGAGAGTTTGAGGATGGTCCACACTGTCGTCTTCTCTCTTCTCTGCACCTTTGGGAAGCCCCAGGCCAGGGAATGGTGCCCGGGCCCTGCAAGCAGAACGGAGGAAGCGTAGTTTATGTCAGGCCGGATCATTTGTTGCGCCATAACATCACTTTCTCAGGAGGGAAATCATTTCCTGTAACCAGTACGGCTTATTAAGATACATCTCTCTTAAAAATCTGCTGTTTTAATAAACTGAAAAATTATTTTTCCAAACTTTACATGAGCCTTGTCTTTGCCAGGAAAGAAGGGAGGTGGCAGGGATGAAAGACGCTCTGTGAACTCAACTGTTTACTTAAGCTTATGGGAAACATGCCGAAAATGTATACATTAAGGGCGTAGCCTAATGCATTGTTTTTTATAAGCACATTTCCCCAAATATTAATAAATTAGTTGAACTGATTACCAACTACTAGAAAATGTGATCTAGTAATAATCTTTTTTGGAGATCTTTGACACTTTAAGGAATATGTAAGATAGCGAATCTCCTTAACGTGGATATTCCAATTTAGTATTAATAGTCAACAGAAACGTTATTTCTCTTCTAGCTGAGTGTGACCTCATGAGATAGGATCTCTTTTGTGCCCATCACACATCAAGTCTTCTCTGTCCTGTTAAACCTCCTATTGTAGGTGCTTCCTACCTCCTGCCTGCGATGGAGAGAGAACCTCCAACCAGTGTTTCCACTTTCACTGGCGTCTCCTCTGGTTCTCCAGGCCTGGGCACCTCTCGGTGGCATCACATGCCAAGGGTTTTACTGGTCTGACTGTCAGCGGGAGACACAAACGCCGTACAGTCGCCTTCAGAGATGTGTTAATGAAATCTTGCTTCTGCTACTAAACAGAGAAACATCCCCTGCCCCTTCTTCCATAAACTACGGTCTGTGAGAAAAGCTGGCGTTATGGGATAGAGGCGTGAAAACGAGAAGCAAACTGGGTCTCATCAGAGGAGAGAATCTTCATGAGGAAGGGGGAAAAAAGGTAATTTAATCTAGAGGTTTCGGGTCAGAGCGGTGTTGGTGCCAGAGGCCAGGTCCAAGAGAACATCTGTTGGTTTCTGCTCCACGACACCGAATTAAGCAAAGGGGAAGCTGCAGGTACGGCTGGGATACACGCTCTGAAAAATCACTTCATCATTTTTCTTTGAAAAGCTGAAGAAAAGGAAAAAAACCATCCCCAAATGGCTATCTTAAATGAAGTAACCTGGTCTCTTTCAGAGAAATGAGGTATTCTCCTTTGTATCATAAATTTACTGCTACTTCCCATTTTTATTTGCTAAAGCTGATTAAAAATCAAAGAACATCACCAAAAAACGCTACAAAAAACACTGTAATTTTTTAAATGTGTAGAGATTTCTTTACTTCCAAGTAAGTTTACTTCCAAATAAGAAACCTAGGGAAGGGAAGGAGAAGCGCTAAAATTCAGAAGTTAACATTTTGGGAAGATTGGACTGGCAATGCTAGTTTAAATTCAGAGGACACTTGCACAGTTTGAGGTTTTTCAGTCCATCGTTTACCTCTTTGAGTAGTTTTTAGATGACAACTATAAGCTATTAACAGGAGCCTTACTTTGCATAAGAACTTTCGTACAGGACTGTTTGCCACTGCGCCTACGTAGTTAGACCAGGTCATTTAGAAGTTCTAATGGTGAATCCTTAAAATGCTTGATTTGCGTTAGAGATGACAAATTTTTTATGCTCATTTTGATGCATAACATGTTAATAAATGTCAACGTTTTAAGAATAAAATGGGTTGTCTATACTTCCAATCAAGGAGGGTTCAGAAAATGCTTAATTTTTGTTAATATACCTACTCTGTATTTTCAAGAATGTGAGAAATTCTTGTTTTCTACAAAGGAGTTATGTGTAAGTGGGATTTATACTTACTAGAGTATTATGTATGTAAACAAAGCTCTTGAGGACAGTTTAAGCTCCAGAAAGAGCAGGACTGGACTTATGTTTTTGTCTTAGCTTCTTGGGATGACATAAAAATACAGCGATGTCTTTAGTTTTGCTGAATATTGCCATATATAGACTCTCTTTTCCATTCTCAATGCCTAAATACCACAGTTTGCGCGATGTGTGCTGCCAGAGAATAAGTGGGTGGCAGTATGATAAGAACATTTGCCATTATTTCACTTGTACATCGTGCTTTATATTGAACTTTGGTTCCAAAATTGGCTCCAGATTAATTTCATATGCATTTATGACAGAACAAGTGAAAGTGTTTTAAGCTAAATGGGAACAAGATACTCATTTTCCTACATGGAGATGATGGGGAACAGCTAGGATTTTTTAACTACTAGAATATATGCTTTCACACCACAGAATCAGAATGTGTTGGGTTGGAAGGGACCTTTAAAGGCCATCTAGTCCAACCCCCCTGCAGTGAGCAGGGACATCTTCAACTAGATCAGGTTGCTCAGAGCCTCATCCAGCCTGGCCTTGAATGTCTCCAGGGATGGGGCCTCCACCACCTCTCTGGGCAACCTGGGCCAGGGTTTCACCACCCTCAGTGTAAAGTCATCCTTATATCTAGTCTAAATCTGCTCTCTTTTAGTTTAAAACCATTTAAAACCTTGTCCTATCGCAACAGGCCCTGCTAAAATGTTTGTACCCACCTTTCCTGTAGGCCCCTTCAGGTACTGGGAGGCTGCTGTAAGGTCTCCCTGGAGCCTTCTCTTCTCCAGGCTCAACAACCCCAACTCTTTCCGCCTGCTCCAGCCCTCTGGTCACTTTTGCAGCCTCCTCTGGACCTGCTCCAACAGATCCATGTCCTTCTTATGCTGGGGCCCCAGAGCTGGACACAGTGCTCCAGGTGGGGTCTCACCAGAGCGGACTAGAGAGAATTTTAATCCACTCACAAAATTAAGGTTCAGAGCGTTGTCCAAACGTAGAAATCACAGAGCGTTCCAGTTGGTCCTTTCAGGCAAAAGGAAATGGAGAGTTCCTTTAATTGCAATAAAGGAGCTCTTGGTCTTTCACTCCTACTTGTCTCTGCAGAAGTAAAGGAAGATTTCTCCCTCCCCAGGGAAGAGAGCAGGGAAGCAAGTGCCAGGAAGGCAAAGTCAGAGGTAGTGTCTTTGGTGGCCTTCGTCTGAGAATACAGGAAAGGCAGGAGCGAATCCTCCAAGTTTAACAAAGACAGAGGTAGGAAGGACCCTTTTTTGCCAGAGTTTCCAGAGTACAAACCTTATTTGTAGAGAGTAAACAGAAGAAGGGACTATCCAGTGAACCCGGTTTGCTAAATAATGTCCACAGGGGTCCAGAAATGTTCCCAAAGATGTCTCTCCTTCTTTTTTGTTTGTTTTATGGGAGGTGCCTTTTTGTTTAGTAGCTACATTCATTAGATGCACCCGTCTGAATGCAGGTTTGACGAGTTGCTGTGGGCTCTAACAAGGGTTGTTGTAGACCTGCCTTGGTCTCCAATGGTTGAGTAAGTTACGGCTCCCTTTGCTTGGATCTACTATCAGGAAGAGGTAATTTTTCACTGCTTTAAACAGAGCCTGGTCTTCACTGGGAATGTGTGGAGTAGGGAATATGGTGCCGGTTTGTGTTTTAAGGGATTTGCGCTGTCAGGGTTAGTTAAATAGGAATATTTCACAAGGGCATCTTCTAGGGAGTTCACAAGATGGCGTTTTCTTAGGCGCGGAAAGATACCAGGCAAGTCTTACAAGTGATGTTACCCAGGGGAAGAGGATTCACTAAATCCTCTGATTTGGAGAACGCTTTTGTGAAGGCCTGAAAGCTTGATTGATATTCTGAAAATAAACTGTCCATCTCTGACAAATAAATTGTCACAACAAACATTACATAGGACAGAGCCTGATTTCAGAGGTTTCTGGACCCGTGGCGATCAGTTTTCATATTTTATGTAGAACAGGAAAACTTCACAGCGTGTAGGAATACCAGCTTTTTGAGATTATGAGTTTAAAAAAAAAAATCAAAAAGATGAAAGAGAATTGTGTGAGAATATCCCATTTACAAATGATTTACTGTTGTGGTTTTGGCCAAGTATTCTGAGTACTGTTTTATCACTCGCGGGCGTGTGTACGCTGAGCATGATGACACAGACCTACTCAACTGGCTGGTGAATACGGGAACACAGGGAAATGTGCTCCTAATTTATTCTCAATGATATAAGAACACTTAAACATTTTATAAGGATTTTAAGTACTTTGTAGGAATAGTTAAAATTGCACCCTCGGTAACTTTAATCCAGAGAACTTTTTTTGCTAATTAAGCTTCTGTTGGCTGCAATACTTGGCAGGGAGAGAACAGGTAATACATCTCTACTGTAAGATGGAATAAAACTTAATTTCTTCAAGATATCTAAGAATCAATATTTGACCATACTATAAACTGATTGTTCTGAACCAAAAATGGGCTGTAGTTTTACTGACATATATTAAATACAAGTACACTGAAAAAAAGAAAAAAGTATCAGTGTGGTAGGCTTTGTTTGTCCATTTCTTTTAAACTAAGATACTAAAAAAATGGCAAAAATGCCTTTGTTCTCACAAAAAAAAAAAAAAAAGGAGCGCTTCATGCCCAAACCAAAACTATATTTATTTTCTAGTAAATCATGATGTGACAACATACACAAGCAGCCCATCTGTATAATGTCATCTATTTACTGCCACTGTCCTGAGCACAGCTGCTGTTTGCAGTCGCTCCTTCTGAACATCTGTTAAAAATGAACTCGTTACCCTTGGAAACCTTCATTAAAACTCTCTCTTTGTGCCAGACCCGATGAGGGTGGGGGTTTCGACGGGGTTCGGCGCTGTTCTGTCAGGCCGAGCGGCATCCCATTGGACTCGTATTTATATGGATGTTGTCTCTCTAATGCCTCATTGGAGAGATGGTGGGCAAAGGGACGTTTTCACGTGTTTATTTGTATTCTTTCTGCTCTAATAGCGATATCACGTCTCCCACTAGTAAATATATTTACATCTATGTTTAGCCCTGGCTTCCTCCCATTAGAAAACTTGTGAGGAATCTTCTCTGCGTATGTTCTCTATGTTATGATTAGATACTTCTTGTTCAACTAAATTGATTGGTCTTGTGTGGGCTTTCGGTGCAGCATAGATTTCCCAGATTTCTAAAGTTTTTGCCCCTTTCTGAAGCTTTTTGAGTTTTCACTACTGCACTTAAAAGCTCCTTTTTCAAGCAGCGAATTCAGGAAACAGAAAATTTGTTTGGCCGTTTCAAGTGTTTAGAAGCAGACAATAAATATATATGTAAATAATCTTGATTGTGTCTCATGGCAAAAGCGAAAGTTTTGGATGTAGACTTTCGACTTTATTTTTTTAAGACTAGAACAACCTATTGCATGCTGAACAGATCACAATTAATTTTCATACAGATCTTAAACTTTTTTCTACTTATTTTGACTGCTTGAAGTGTAAAGTTAAGGTATTGTGCCATAAAGACTGTATATATAGTAGCGGTAAGAAAAATCAAGAACTAGTGAAGTTAGGGTTCTTCTAGGGCTGCGTTGATAAGAAGGTTGACTTAGTTCTGCTTCAGCTGACGAAGCGGTATTACTGTGGATTGCACAATGAAGTCTGCAATACTTCTATGAAAATACCCCCTTTTGACTGCAAAGCATTTTAATTAAACCTCATACCTCTTTTTTTTATTTTTCTGATAAATGCCTTTTTTCATTTCACAAGCAGGCAAGTACATCTCTGACATCTTGTATAAAGTCAAGAGGAGGTTTATGCTTTTTGGTTTAGCGATAGAAAAGCTTCTTCCTGTAAATAAACTGTAAGCTAAGACTTGAATCTGCCCAACGTACAGGCTACATCCCCAGGCCCCCACCTCACCTTTATCTCCCGTAACCCTGCCCAAGCGATAACCACCCGTGGTGCTCACAATGGGTGCACCTAGTCGTGATGGTGGTATCTGGGCTCAATGTGGTTTGGGGAGACACAACAGCCAAAGGCTGGCTTAAGCAATGGGCCCGCCTCACCGCAATACTGGCACTGTGGTCAATATGCAAATATGACCATAAGTCAGTCATCTTACCTCCATAAATAGTGGACAGGCCAAGAGCCTGTTGAGCTCTCCTGCACAGCAGTGGGCTGCACACCAGGATCTCCCCGTGAGTAGGGACACCGCTCAAGGTTACTTCTAGAGATTGAGATTTGTTGCCTCAACGGACCGTCGGTAAGTGACTAACAGCCTGCTAAACTCTGAAATCTCAGCTAAGTGATATCAAGGGTTGATTGCGCATATATAATCCTTTAGACATAAACCATTGACCGAGTCTGGGACTTGGATCCAGACGCACCCAGACTCCGCTCCGAGAAGGAGTTCAGAATGCAAGGTTGTCCTCTCTGAACCTCGTGACTCCCCGGGAGGGTCTCCCTCACAGCTCTGTCTGACCCTGGCCTCTCTGCAGGAAATAACCAAGCATGCCTCGCCGTCACATCTTGTTTAAACTGTCACATCTGCTATCAACTTTCTTAAATCAGTGTTTCATATCAATATATTGCTGCGTCTCTCTTATGAGTGAAGTGCATCACTCCACCTGCAACAATACTGATACATACGCTTGCTCCAGGGAGTGATTCCTTCCCCCTGGCTCTTTTCCCACCAGTCCCCCAAAAATTGCATGCACGGCACTCAGGGCTGTCCCCTCTAGTCTGGCTGGATTGGCACTTGACTTTGGATCTCCTCCATCACCGTGTAGTGCCCCTGTCATAAGACAAATACATGGGTGTGGGTTCTTCTCTTTCCTTTTTGGAAGTGTCTGCTACCTGTGGGCAGGGCTGTGGCTCACTGGAGTAGTGTCCTCGGGGCAGGACCCTGGGGTACGTGGTGCAGCCTGGGGGCGATGGTGGGGTGTACTCTGGTGCCCAGGGGGCAATGGTGGTGCAACACCATCGCTTGGGTGGTGTTAGAGGATTCTGGGGAAGCAGAAGCCTGCTTGGAGGGCTAGTAGGAGGTGTTCCTCAAGCGAAAAGGTCTTAAAACTCAGCATGGCTGTTTTGGAAGAAACCAATTCTGCACATACCAAAAGAAAGCTGAGGGATGGATATAATCATCTAAGAAGTTATTTAATGCCATGGACTTGCTCATTCACTTCCTACTTTTCTGTGGTCTGTTTCCCTCCCTCCTTCTGCTCATTGTGCCATTCAGCTCCCCTGTCTTGCCACCAGTGCACCCTAGTTATGTCCGTGGTTGTAGTCATCATCACATCTCAATGAGGAGGGACTGGGGAAGACACTCAGGCGCTTGCTGTTGCTCTGACACACCTTGGTGAAGGAGGGCAACACCTTCCGCGGACTCCACAGCCACGTTACAGCTCTCCCCTGGACTGCTGACGGTTCTGCGTTCCTCCAGGAGCAGAGGAACAGGAGAAACTCTAGGGATTTACATATATTTTGTGACAGGTGACCGAGAAAGCTTGTCCGGGGATCTGGTGGAAGGAAAAGTTGAGTTTCCAGAGTTCAAAACTGACTTTTTGGGGAAGGAAGGAAGGAGGTGTGTGTCAGAGGGGCTAACAAGTGGGTGGGAGAGCCAGACAAGCTAGGGCAGGAAGGGCTACAGACCTTCCTTGCCAGGCTGGTAGCTTTTAGGTAGGCATCAGCTGTTTTGGGGGGCAAGGGGAGAGGGAGATACAGTGGTATCTCAAGCCTTCCCCAAAGCCATAGATGGCAGGCTTCAGTTTGCCCTTACGAACAAAAGATGACTACCCCAGGGATGGGAGGAGAAGCTTTCCGTGCCTCTCAGGAGTCAGACGGACACGGGCATGTGGAGGTTTGCACTGTGCCAAGCTCTGGCCTTTTGCTGACAGCTTTGGTAATGAAGCTCTTGCAGGCGTGGCCTGCAGGCGTGGGAAATGCAAGGTACATGAAGGTTTTGCTGCTCCTTGGACAGATTTCCTCCAGTGCATCCAGATGGGATACTGGAAAATCCTGGAGTACTGAACTTCCTTGAATTTTCATTTGAGCTGCAGCATTTCTGCTAGAAGAACAGGTAAGTGAGGTCACCCTAAACTAATGGTTCCCAGTGCCTCGTTCTCCGTGCTAGCTCACATCTGTTAATTAGATCTGAGGGTTGTTTTTACTGCAGAATAGCAGTGCTGAGTTGAGAGCATTCAATCAACCTGTAGTTGTGACAGAAGGCCAGATTCTGACTCCATTAATTTCCATTACATCTGGGTGACTCCACTGATTTCTAAGGTATTTTCTTCCAGCTTTCGTTAATATGAATGTGGTTACAATCAGGCTTCAGTTATGGTTCAGAATACATCTGGAGATAAATAGGAGCAAATATAAACAGCGATGTAAAGCATGTGAAGTGCGCACAATACAGAAGTGGCTTTAATCATAAACAAGTTTTGCAAAATTGACAGCTACGATATGACAGGGATGACTGATTCATTAGAGTGGCTTCCCTCTATGAGCATGAAAACTCAACTCATGTCTTGTTATTAGACGTTTAAGTAATGGTGTCTGTGTTACAAAAGCTAAAACCCAACAAACCAAACCCCTCGACACGATGTACTGATGGAAGTAGACCGAGCAGATGGTTTTCAGGGACTGCACTTCACATCTTATGCAAGTGTGCTGTTCTTTCAGAGAAAGAGCAGCGAGGCAGAACGAAATACAGCTAAACCTTTACAGCTGAATTTTTCACTCATTGATAAAATCAACCAGAAAATGACCTGAAGAACATTCCAAAAATAGGGGAAATATTCAGGTGTGCAAGCTACAAAACTGATTGTCTTTTACCTTCCAATTTGAGTAATTATGTCATTAGAGCACTAGAGTTAAAAACTTGTTAACTGTGTTTAATTTGTATCAGGGAGGAGGGGAAAAAAAAGTAATTCCTGGATCAGGAAAAGCCTGGTAGCAGGGCCAAGAGAGCAAGCCCAGATAGAGCATACAGCTGCTTGGTTTTGAGATATGACAGAACGAACCCTGAAGACACCAGATTAAACTGAAGGAGTAATAAAAAAGGAAAATCAAACAGCTTATACCAGTTAAGGAGTTCAACTGGAGCCTCTAGATGGAGTTCAGAGAAATGAAGTCATCTTCTCTTACACGGACTTCCTGTAGACAATCCAGTGTTGTTATCAGTACATTTTAGTAACTGGAGTATTCAAAAGAGGAGCAATAGTTGCGATTTTAGGAAATTTGTAAAATTGTAAATTTTCCTTAAAGCATTTTGTGGTTTCTATACTATGTTCAGAAGTCTGAAGTGTCTGAAGTGTCTGTGTCCGGTTCTGGGCTCCCCGNTTGATTCTGTGATTCATCTGTAAGAGAGAAGGAGGTTATTTGCTTAAAATGTCCACAAACGGTGTGCAGTGCATGTGTTTTTGTCCTTGTAAGGAACAAAGAACGATTAGGTGGTGATATTTGCCGGTCAAGCAATACTACTCTGAAAAAGGATTTATTTCCAGGTTTTCTGTTTTTAAGGATTTTTTGCTGTTATCAGTATTTACTATGTCGAAGAGTGAATGATCAGGCTGTGATAATTGTGGGAAGCTGCAATACAATATGCAAAGACTGATGAGCAAATCAATTACATCGATGGTGCAGAAATTAGATTGATACCTTAACTTCTTCTTACCTTGTTTTAAAGGTAGGCATGCGCTGCTTTAAGGTGCTGTTTAGATGGTCACGGAAGTCCCGTCAGTCTCCTGCTACAGTCAGTGGGAGAGTCCGGGTGCTCCTGAAGACCTTGAGAAGCTGTGGGCAGAGAGGTTCTGGAGAATTTCGCTGCAGGGTTTTTTTCCATGTATTAGTATCCTTATCCCTGCAGAGCCAGGAGAGGAGAGGATGCCCGTGCCTCAGTCACTGCGGCCCAAAGCCCAGCGCCCACTTCAAATGCCGGCGAAAGTGGGTTTGGAGCTGCCTGCAAGCTGAGGACACTGAAAGGTGCCATCTCCAACCCCCAAGAATGGGAAATCCTTAACTTAATTACTATATTATGTAAAAAAAAACAGGTCAAAGAATAGGGATAATAAATGTTACACTTTCAGACTGCCTGAATTCTGCAGTGATTTTGTATGAGAAGGAGCAGTGGACTGACTTTAAAAACACTATTGCATGTATTTGACAGACAACCGTCAGAGTTTGTAAAGAACGAGGATATTTTTTTACCAGAAAAGGAAAGATTTCTGTAAGCAGAAGAAAAAAAGTACCTTTTATTTGCTTATAAGGAAGACCCCATTACTTTTCCTTTCTCCTTCTCTGGGTGAAAGTCCTAGGGATACAGTAATGTAGTGTAACTCTTTCTTGTAATTTTAAAACATTTTACTAATGGCGCAATGAATCCTGAACACACTTACAGATGCCTTTCCCCCTGAGCTTGATGGATAGATGAAGGCGTATTAGATTCTATTTAATTGGTGAAAAAAAAAAAAAGCACCAGTGGTAAATAAAGCCTGAGACATGCATTTTAGTAGCAAAAATAAAGTGTATGTGTAAAAGAGAATGTGGGTAATTGAGTGTGCATGTAAAAAAAGAAAAAAAAAATATATACACACATACACGTATGTATCATTTAATTGGAGGAATTAAAATTATTTAGGTAGGCAGTGGTGGTGGTTCTCACTTTCTTAGGAGGGAACTTAAGGTATGAAGTATTTAATGACACGTTAATCTTGCAGAAAACTGATGAAGATTAAGAATGGAGCCGCGGTCTGCTGAAGCCAAACATATGATGCGATGTCTAATCAAATCAAAATCCCACAAATTGCATAGGAACCGTCAGATTTGTACAGTTTGCAGTTTGGGTAGATGGTGGTTGTCGAATTCCTACCGTAGAGTTAATAAATCAAACCCAGCGTGACTGGTCCTGTTTTTCCGCTCTGCTCTACTCTCCTATAAATAGCCTACTGCTCAGTGGGAGCCGTGGCAACTTTCCCAGCAGGAATCCGATAACAAAGATGTCTCTTCTACACCTGTCTTTGTGCCTTTTTTGATTCCACTCTCTCTTAGTAGTATCTAGAAGATGCTACTGATACCGTGATTTTACTTTTTCTATTTGGTCCTCTTTCCCTGAACTACAGGGAAGGTGAAGAGAATGAAAACAGGCTGCTGTGTGGGCATCGCAGTGTATTTTTTTATACATCGTCACAAATATAAATAATCTATTTTTACAGTGATACATTTTGAAAAGCTTCTGGCAAAGTTTGCTTTCTCACGTGCATTTCTATCTCAGTCCAGTTCATTTTGTAGGAGACTGACGAAACAGCACACAGTGACATTTCTTCTTGAGTTTTTTTTAATACAATTTCTTGTCTCGTAAGAGCCTGCGTAAGAAAGTAACCCTCCAAAAGTCCTTAAAAGAACACGGGAAACCAGCCATTTAAATCTGCGCAGTGCTCCAGCTGTGCTGCTGCCTCCAGACACTCTGGCATCACCTAGCAAAGGAAAAACACGCAGTGCAGTTGTAATAGGATTAAACAGTATCAGCCTGCAATCTGAAATGTGATTAATACGGGGTGTTTCTGAGTCCCGCAGTGATTATATTGCTACACTGACAACACTAGAACCTGTTTATTAGAAGCATTTTCAGTATCTATATGTATTTTTCTGAAGTTATTTATAATTGTTGCCTTTCAGGCCTGCAGGAGATGATAGTTTTTAAATTAACTGTGCAGCGTAATCAATATCAGTAAGACTATACAATCCTGAGACGGCAAGAATTATGATAAGCCTCATACTAAGCTCTGGAGAGATTTGTAAATGCGCAGTTTGCGCTGCCCCATTTTTATTAGCATTTTCATTATAAAGTTGTTACTGGAAGCATAAAGTTAATGTTCTGTAACAAGAAAACAGCAATTATACAGTCCTAAACACAGAACTCCGCATTAAAGATAGCAGATAAAAATAACAAGCAGATACAGTTACTCCAGACAGATACTGTAGAAAAGAAAATGAAGCATTTACATTAAAGCAATAGCAACTTTTCTTTCTTAAGCATAAAACTAGTTTCAAACCAACCTCCTATAATTTCTGAGTATTCATCTCCTTTGCATTTTCAAGTAGCACTTCCAAAAGCGCAGGGCGGCAGCTTGAATTATTTTTCTCTTCGATTTCAAAGGGAAAATAAAAGTGAGGTAAAAAAAATACATGCTGAATAGCTTTGAAAATTCCCCTTAAACCTGTCTGTTGGTGGACTGGCCTTTGGGCCTTTGCCACACAGGTGATCAAATGGACACAACAGGGGTAAGGGCAGTATGACTCGCAAGAAGGTGAAGGTAAATTCACTTTAAGTATCAAATGCTCGTTGGTTGTTGTTTTTTTGTTTAAACATAGTGCTTTGAACTTCTCTGTGGAGGAATCTATGTTTTTATTCAGATTTTTTTAAAAAAACTTAAATTACATACTTTATATAGCCTAAATTATGTACTTAGAATACTCTGAGAATGCTCTCCTTCATGTCCTCTCCCAGAATCGATCTTAAATGGCCACTGTTGAATACCTCCACAGCTGGAAATACGGGTAGAGTTTTCCCATAGTGGAAAAACAGTTCACAAATCCCAGGAAGAACTACTTAATTACTTAACAAACTTTAGTCTTTGGTCTCATTAAACAATGGTGTTTTTATTTAAAAAATAATAAAATGTGTTCCCTAGGTGGTAATCCATGTTCACCCAGGTCTCTGAGTTGGAGGTGAAGGTGATGGACTCAGACTGTCTCTACCAGGTAAAATGACAGCTGACAGTTGCACCGATTGCCTTAAAACCTGTTTAATTGACTAAAATTAAAGAAGAGACGTTTATGGATCAATGCCCCGTGGCACAACTCCTGTTCCCAGTCTCTCCTGTCTCCTCAGTTGTCTCAGCGCAGTTGCCTGTGGGCTGGCTGAGAGAACTAATCCGGGTTACAAATGGCTATTTTTAAATAAGTTTTGCACGTAGATTGTTTTGCAAATTGAATAGAGAGCACTTGGCCGGGCAGAGCGTACTCGGTTGAGCTGGACGGCAGCGGACTTACTGGCAAGGACTGAACAACTCGGGGGAACAACCTGGTTCAGTGTTATAATTAACCAGGAATAACCTGGGTCAGTGTTTTCAGTGGTGCCCAGGGACAGGACAAGAGGTGATGGGCACAAACTTGAGCACAGGAAGTTCCACCTAAACATGAGGAGGCACTTCTTTCCCTTGAGGGTGGCAGAGCCCTGGCACAGGCTGCCCAGGGAGGTGGTGGAGTCTCCGTCTCTGGAGACATTCCAAACCCACCTGGACGCGTTCCTGTGCAACCTGCTCTAAGGTGACCCTGCTCTGGCAGGGGGGTTGGACTAGATGATCCCCAGAGGTCCCTTCCAACCCCTACCATTCAGTGATTCTATGAATAAAAGTGTGGAAAGCATCAAACTGTTTTGTCCCCAGGGAAGTGTAACAGCCTGCACTGAAGTTAAGCCTGGAATTAAGTGTCCACATCCCACACAGCTGCATTTGCGACCAAGGAACCGCAGTGTCCCACCTCAGGCCTGTGAGGTGGATGTTATTCTTCAGGGCGTTTCGAGGGTGCAGTCTGAGAACTTGTTCCGGTGGTTGCTGGGCTCTTTGCAGGCTAATCAGGGTCGCCACTCGCTTTCACTGCTCTCCTGGTTTGACCGACACAGGACTAATTTCTCTTCTAATGCCCGGGAAAACTGCACTTCCAGAAGACTCTAGCGTCCAAACTTGTGAAAATATTTACTTTATAGCCAGCTATGGGATGAAGGTTTCAAGGTCTCAGTGTTTCCTAAGCAGCCAGGTGGTGGGCTGAGGAAGAGCGAGACGCAGGCACTTGACCCAGGCTGGCCAACAGGATTATTTCATACCAGGAATGTCCCATTCAATATAAATTGGAAAATTTGCTGTGAAGTTCTCTCCCTCTCTTCCTTGATGGCTGCAATCCCAAGAACTTCTTGCCTGAGCGCTGGGCCCCAGAACCTTTCCCTCCCTCCCAAAGCCCAGCTGTGCTGTCCCCTGCTGGGAGTGCACAGCTTCCTAGGACTGAATGGGCTGAGTATAATCCTTACGTCAATTTTGGTTCTTTAGTGTTATTAATGTTAATTATTTAGTCTATTCTATTATACTGTTTACGTTTCAACCCTTGTGTTTCCTTGTTTTTTCCCAGATTCCCCTTCCTGGGTGGGGAGGGGTCATCGGGTGATAGAATAATTGACAATACATTTTTGTGGGTTCCTCAAGCCGTAACAACCGCGCAGCTACTGACGCAGGCGCCATGGCGCTGCCTGCACTTCTGTAATACCTGCAATGTTACGTCCTCAGAACGGCCCAAGGGAAGACTAGAAATATGAATAGCTGTGACAGAGGGGAATGCAAAACACTAAAATTTATGGTATGGTACTACTGACAAACGGGGAAATATATTTGTAAATATTTGTATTTTTGATTTCAAGAATTCAGTGTTTGGAAGGAGCAAACTTTTGCTCCAGTAATTTAAAAAAAAAACCAACCAAACAAACAAAACCCCACAAACTTGGAGGTGTTGGCTTTTTTAAAGTTTAGCAGTGAAGCAGCTCAAAGTGGGAACGGGCAAAGGGGGATTTAAGTAGTAAATACACTAACGAGTATTAACATATCAGCTGGAAAGAACAATTCTATCAAAGACCACTTACGTTAAATAAAAATCTTTTTAAGTACATGAAAGGATAACAATTTTATGTATCAATGTTTTATTCTTTAAATAACATCCAATAAAATAGTTCTTATCCCTTGAGGAAAAAAATCCGAGATCCCGTGTTCTCCAGCACTCTGTGTGGTTTCTCATTATTATTATAATAGGGGAGTTAGTCAAGGGGAAGTCAATGATATTGGCTAGACATGGAGGTTACAACAGGGAACTACTCAGTGGACTGAAGAGGGGGAAGTGGTAACTGAATTTGATGAACACTTGTGCTTATCTGCGAGTGGCTGGACAGAAGCTGGGGTGAAAGAAAGTACTTGGAAATGCCCTTTGAGGAAAACAGGAAAGATAAACCTGCGAATGAAAACAGGGACTGGGAGCTGAAAGGCAGGAAAAGAGGTGAAACATGGAGATACACAAGAGAGACAGCGCATGCACGGGTAGAGAGTGGACCTTGAATTTAGTCAATCAGGAAACCAGGATGGAATGAGATGAATAAATGGTCCAGGATCAGATTCCCTCTGGAGATGAAGGAAGGAATGAGTGTATAGAAACCATACTGCCTTCCGGAGCCTGACTCAAGATTCATAAATACTCCTGTCTTCAGCAGATACCACTGGAACTCCTTTGTATCGTGGCATCTTCTGTCATTGTCTACTTTGTTGTCTACTTACAGCTGACGCCCGTCACCCTGTGAGCTGGATCTGCTGTCGCGTGTGGCGCATCCGAACTCCTGCTGGTGATGAGTTATGCGGGGATTAATAAGGTGGAATTTCTGGAACAACTTCAAGGTATTTTTGTTTAAGCTGTGGAAATTGTGATTCAGAGGTTGCAAAGACTTTGCTTTAATCTGGCTCTGTGCCCTGCCCAGCCACCCTGGAGTGACAGCCGTGCTCTCCTTACCTCTGACAGAGCTCCCAGAGCATTCTGACTAGGCCAGACACCGGAGCTCAGAGATTCCAGCTCTGATTGTTCATCTTTGGTAAAGAACAAGCCTTTATTTACGTGGCCTTTTACACAGGCTTGTGATTGTGCAAAGCAGGACTGTAGGAAATAACTGTATGTAAAAAAGTAACAAACCGTGTGTCCTGTTGATGCTCAACCGGTGGTTCTAACCACGCAAAGATTTGGGACGAGCGCTTTTCTTGGCAGGAGAATCCACCCTACTTGCTGTAGTGAGGCTTGGTGACTCAAGGGCCAGAGAATGTTCTTTCAATGCCAAGGTAAGGATGAATATTACTCATGTCCTAAAAAGAGCACAATCCCTTCCTTTCACGGGTGGTGAGTGCCTAAGCATGCCAGTGCTTTCATCTTTACTGCTCCTAGTAGAAAACGTTCTCCAGAAGATGGCAGGTGCAGTAGGGAGCAGGGATGGGAAGAGAGGCAAAAAGGGGCACTAGGAGTCCAGAATCACGGGGGCTGGAAGGGACCTTCAGAGATCATCTAGTCCAACCTCCCCAGCAGAGCAGGGTCACCTGGAGCAGGTTGGACAGGTTTTGAATATCTCCAGAGGAGGAGATTCCACAACCTCTCTGGGCAGCCTGTCCCAGTGCTCTGGCACCTTCAAAGAAGGTGGTGACTCAAGGCAGCAAGCTAAAGACAAAGGCAGACTCCCAAATTTTGCTTCTCATCAGGTCAGAATACCCAGGCATGACTCTGCTATAACGTTGCTCTGTCATTCAGGTCAGAGGAGACAAATTAGTAAATTAGCAGAGGAGAGTGACCATGGCCTCTGGAAAGGTCTGGTTTTCCTTCCCTTTTGCCTTGAATTTGGGTCCCTGACATAAATTCTAAAGAACATGTTTCTGTATTAGCTGTCTCACACAAGTCATCCTGAGCAAGAGGAATACCAGTGGGGTGAACACCGGTTGTGTACAGCTGCTCAAAGTCTTTCTGCTGGGCCCAGGACTCAGGCTGGTTCTGGCCGGGCTCTCCTTGGCAGTAACCTCTCCCTGTCCTTTCAGTCTGCATTTGCAGCAACCAACGGAGCAAAACTACACAGAGGACAGTTTAATGATGTGAGTAGCGTAACAGAATATGACACCAGCTAGGAGAGGGGACTTCATTTTGCTCACAAAATATTTCACTTCCTCACGCTTGCCCTGGCATACGCGTAAGCACCCAGGATGTTTGTTCAGGTATTCATCCAGAATTAGTTGTGGTGACACGGAGGACAAGGGACACAGGCCACTGAGTCCCCATCACGTCTCCCAGTTGTTCCTCAGTTGGCAAGCCCGGTGTTCGGATGTGTCTTCCGTGCTGTTCAGGAGCAGATGGTAACTTGTCTTTTGCGCGTTCACCTTGCCCCACCCCGTGAGTCATTGCTGATGCCCGGTGTCTCCTCTGCTTTCCTCAGCTGGGTGTGCTGGTGAGGCGTGCCACGGTACTGGTGACCTGCTGAGCACACGCCCGGCTTCAGCTCCTTCTGCTCCCAGCACTCACACTTCCATTTGCCATGATCTGAACGTTACAAACCTCTGCTCGCCCACCCCTGCTAGATCCTGGACTGCAGCTTCCCAGTGAGCTGAACAACAGGGTCCCACCTTCCTTTTGCCGACAGGGCCGTAGTTCGTTTGCTGTCATCTTTCATATCTGGGCTAAGGGCATTTGCGTCGATGGGCCCTTATATGTCGTGGATTCTTCTGTCCAGGTCGACAGACACAAGAATAAAGGAAAGGGGTAAAACTGCGAGGCTTGGCGTGAGGCCCTCATTATTTCCGCATCCCGCAGAGGCGGCTAGAAAATAAAAATGAAAATTAACAAGAGGAAAATTGCTGACTGGAACACAGTAAAACGGTCAGAAAATGCTCAAGTGATGTCAGAGGTGGCCCAGCCCCAGAGCTGTGGTGAATCGGGTTTGGGGCCCTGGAGTGAACATTTATAATGTGGATCATCCTATGGATGGTTCCTAGGTTAAAACCAGTTTTGTCAGACTAAGAAATACATAGGTTTTGTGGCCTTCTGCTTGTGGTTGAATTTTACTTGTAACAATTAAATATAATCAATAATGTTTTAAAAAAAATTTTATAAGCTATTTCTGTTAATATGCGCGCACTATTTCTCTTGCAACAGGAAATTATTTAGGTTTATTACTGTAACTAATACTGAAATGAATTCTTGTGTTCACAATTTTTACTCTTTACACTTAATTGAGTACATCTGCAATATGACAAAATATATAATAGTGTTAATATTTAGGAAGGATAATGAGATTCCTACACAGCCATTTGTACTGAAATTAACTACAGTAACAGGCATGGAATTCAACACTAAATTCATTAATATAGAATGCAAACAACATTTATGATGATTTAAGAGTGAAAGTGATAAACCTAGTATTCAGTGGTTGTAAATGTAGAAACAAAACACCAAAGCAACAAAACAGAAAAACATGAGGCAGAAGCGGGTGTTTATGAGTATTCCAGTGGCACTCGTTGTGTTGTGCCACAAAGTACATGTCTTCAAGCTCCTGCTAAGAAAAAAACCCTAGTAATTTAATATCCAAATTCATTAACTTAGGAGCTGAATCAAAAAAATTAGGGCAATTCACCAGACTGTGGATACGCGCTGACACACGGCTCACTGAGCCAAATGGAAAATTCCTGAAGCGCTCTCACAGTCGTGGTCTCAGGCACGAGTCTAAATACCCACCTGAACTGCGTCACAGATGTTTATGGACCTGTTAATATGGTGGAAATCGTATTTTCCTCCAAACTCCTCCAATTATCTTGTGGGAAATACGGAAGTTAATCAAGACACACAACTGTAATCATTGGTGGTGAATTAAAACGGCTTCGGTAGGCAGGGCTGTGTCAGTACGACCGTAGACACGACCTAGGGCCCATCCTCCTCAGGGCCCTGGCGCTGGGATGCGGCTGCTCCCGGCCCGGGCGGCGGAGAGGGGCCGGGAGCCTTCACCCCCGCGGGCAGAGCCTCGGGAAAAACCGCCCGGTGACCGGGGGGGAATCCCCCCCCC
>VXBO01009075.1:852966-898717 GCA_013400135.1 Rhinoptilus africanus
AGGGGGGACAGCGGCTGCCGGGCGGCCTGGGGGGCTGTGGGGCACCTTGGGGGTCGCCCCGCGGAGGGGTGAGGGAAGGCCGCCGTGTCCCTGTGGGCAGGCGGCGGGGCGGCCCCAGCGCCGTCTGTGAGGGGGGGGCGGCCCGGGCCGGGCCTCGCCGGGCTGTCGCTCGTCAGGGCGGTCCGGGTGGTGGCCGGCAGGGCCCCGGAGGGCTGGGGCGGCCCCGAGGGCCCCCGGGTGCCTGTGGGGGGACAGCTGGGAAAGAGCAGCTGCCGGGCTCACTGCTGTCTGCACTGAACCAGGGGCCAGGCTCTTTTCAGTGGTGCCCAGTGACAGGACAAGAGGGGATGGGCATAAACTTGAACATAGGAAGTTCCACCTAAACATGAGGAGGAACTTCTTTACCTTGAGGGTGGCAGAGCCCTGGCACAGGCTGCCCAGGGAGGTGGTGGAGTCTCCGTCTCTGGAGACATTCAAAACCTGCCTGGACGCATTCCTGTGTAACCTGCTCTAAGGTGGCCCTGCTCTGGCAGGGGGGTTGGACTAGATGATCTACTAAGGTCCCTTCCAACCCTGTGATTCTGTGAACCGGTGTGCATCTGGGTTTAAAGCACCCGTGCTTTCCTTTGAGAGCTCGTGTACGTAGTTTTGGCTCAAGAGCCTAAAAGTGCAGCTGCAGAAAGGAGATAAAAGTTATCTGCTTCCATTGCATTATCATCTCAGTCCTTTATGTTCCTTATATTGTCCTGACTTCCCTGGGGGCCTTCATGTGTGAGTAAGTTTCGTGGGGATTACACGTGTAAGAAAAATACGCAGCCGCGATAGCTAACGTTACGTACGTGCATTCTGTATTTCACAATCCCTACGCGTTCGTTGCAGGACAAGTTTGTGAAGTGCAGTTGCAATGACTTAATGCTAGTTAATTACCCTGCACACTCAAATTTGGCTTTTGGTTGTCATTCCCTGCAATGACGCTTTAATTTTTAGAATCCTAAGGTATTTCTAGCTGTCTTGTGAAGTATTTATAGACAAATAGTTTACAATTCAGTCAAGATTTTATGCCAAAGAGAATAGCACCATCAGGAGAACAGCTTGTACCTGAGTAGCAGAATATCAAACAGGTGCTGTGTTATTTAAGCACCATTGTCAAAGCATTCCAGGACTTCTTTATATTCTCTGATACAACTTTAGATAAGAAGTTAATTCTCTTTCTACTACTCCTGTTGCTATTAATAAATTCTTATTTATTCAGGCACGCTTTTCTTAAATAAAAAGTATTCTGAGAGTGGTTGAACACAGAACTGACACGAGCGTCTGGTATGTTTGGTACTGCAACTGCTGAACTGTGTGGGACTTCAGCTGCGTTTCTGTTACCCGTGCTTCCAGAAATCAGATTTGGAACATTTCAGTCAGGGCACCCTGAAGTCGATGACTGGTCACATTGCTTGTGCTCATTCTTTGAGAGGTTCTGAGTGTTTTCGGTGTCTCTGGTAGCATGGTTTACAGTATGGTATTATTGTACGACAGTGTACTTTAGTGGTAACTTCAGCAGCGTTGCATTTAACCACATGAGGGCGATCCTAGAACATTAAAAATGACAAAGTCTTGCAGTAAGCACATCTAGTACAGCTTTTTTTTTTTTTTAAATATTGGAAAATCTACCTTGTTTATATGCTTGATAAACTGATTATTCTAAACTACTGCAAATAATTTCATTTCCTAGTTATTAGGACATCCTTTTTAATCTAATTTTGTATATTCTAACAGACAAGCGTGTGTAGGCAGTTGTCTTCTTTTGAAAAACTTTATGCAGCTTTTTCCAGGAAAGTTTGTAAAGCTGGTGTGTGTAAAAGAAAAAAAAAATACTTTTCTTTGCTTTCATTAGTTAAACTTCAGTGGTTTGAAACTCAAGTTTCTTTTGACAAATCCAGTAACAGACTAGTAAAATAAAATATGTTTGGTTATGGTGAGAGTGTGAGGACACGCTTCGGAGAAAGAAGGGAGATAAGAGCCTTGTGCCCTTTTCCTGCTGGGGTGGCTGTTTGGTCACGTTGCAGGCTCTGGTTTCTGGTGATATCTTGGGCAACTCTGAAGCGTGTCAGTGTAACCTGGGTACTGAGTCTTCCAGTAACTCAAGTTAACTGTCTAAAGCTGATCTATCAAAAGGCACAATTCTAGTGCATTAGTACTCCGCTTCTCTACCTTTGCATTGGAGATAACGATGTCTTTATGTCAAGTATTTGGAGATTTTCAGAGGTACTGTGTTATGTTGATGAAATGTTGTGTTTGAATACTGGAATAGCTGAGACACATGAAAGTGTACATTGTGTAGTTCTGATACTGTGATTAAAAAAATTTCTAAGAAAGTATCAATGATCTGGGTCTTAATTTTGTAGCAAGCTTGACACATCGTGTGTCTAACAGTGACTCATGATGGACGTCTAAATAGAGAAGTGTAGGAACAGGGCGAGCGCCGGACTAGGGAAGTGATCGTCCCCCTGTACTTGGCACTGGTGAGGCCCCACCTCGAGTACTGCGTTCAGTTTTGGGCCCCTCACTACAAGAAGGACATTGAGGTGTTGGAGNACTTGCCTAGAATACTCTCCTAGGCCTTTTTATGGGCTTGCTGAGCCCCGCAAAGTGTCCTTCCATTTACCCGTTCTCAGTGGGCTTTGGTTACAAGAGTTAACACCACCAACTGGATGTGTACTTATCCTACAGTTATGTGAAGAACTGCCTCTTCTTGTGTCCTCTGTTTCTCCCAATGCAGCTGCAGGAGAAACCAACTGAAAAGAGTGGACAGTAATTTCAGAGGGATTATTTGCTTCCATGACACGTGATTTCGTAGTTCTTCACTTTACTCTTTGCTTTTTTATCTACCCAGCAGCTCCATTCTTTCCAGGCAGAAAAAAATCTAATTTATTTAACTGCTTCTTGTAAGGATCTGTGCTATGTTCTTGTTTGTCCTTATCTTTGTACCTTTTAAGGACATTATTGTTACTGTTGTTATTATTATTTTAGGTTGTTTATTTTTTCAAGTTAGGTGAACAATATCCCAAGATTTAATCTCAGTATGGGCTTTTGCAGCCGTAATCTTTTATGTTTTTAAGGGCTTTTGTGTTACAGGACAATCTGTTTTATGGGACTGTCTATTATAACTAAGGTTTTGGTTTTGAGTAGTGCCATTCTTAGCTTTGTTTTGAGGCTGTCTTTAAAGTGTTTGCTGGAATTGAGAGATCTTTCACAGAAGACCTCTCCAGACCTTTATAGAGATACAGCAAATGGAAAAGATCATTTTTCTACGGGCTCACCTTCTTTGAGGGGTCTTTTCATAAACAAATTACTTGTTACTACACAGGCTCTCAGACAGACCTGTTACTGTTGTTGAGGTGTTTTTTTAAAAAAAAATGATTCATTCTGCTTTTTATTTTTCAAGCTTATAAACTTATGCTTACTGACCTGCCTTACTGTGTTTTTACATTTAATTTGACACCATTTGAAACCTTTTTTTCCCTCATTTAACAACTTTTTAATAAAGATGTTTTCTCCTACTAAAGCTTCCTTTCACTGCTACTTTGCTGTGATAGATGTTTTTCTTCCCCTTTCTAAAGCCTTCTTTGATGATTAGCATCAAATATGATGCTTTTAAATAGTCTTCATGCTGTTTTCAAGTATTTAACTCTTCTTGTAACCTTTTTAGTCCTTTTTGTGGCTTGTTTTTGTTTTGTTAAAGATGCTTTTTATCTTTATATAGTTCACATTGTTGAAGCTAAACATAAACAGAAAGCAGAAAGGGACCTGGGGGTGTTGGTGGGCAGCCGGCTGAATATGAGCCAGCAGTGTGCCCAGGTGGGCAAGAAGGCCAACAGCACCCTGGCCTGTATCAGGAATAGTGTGGTGAGACAGACTAGGGAAGGGATCATCCCCCTGTACTCGGCACTGGTGAGGCCCCGCCTCGAGTGCTGNCTCTATCACTCTTTCAAAGGATTTTGGAGTACTACTTTAATCACGGCTGCAGTGACTCTCAAGCAGTGTCACTTTGAATGCTGTCCTCTGATATACTTTTGATAAAGTCAAGAACTGCTTCTCCTCATGTGGTTTCCCTGATTGCTTGCTGGCTGAAGCAGTCATTAATGGTGTCTAAACATTTAATCTTGGCATCCTGTCCTGACCTGACATTTAACCAATCTGCATAAGGATAATTGAAGCCTACAATATATTGTCGTTTCTGTCTTTGTAAACTCTTTTATCCCCTTCAGTGTGTCAGAGTCAGTCTTACCATTGTGGTCAGACTGTTGCTCATCTGAGTCCTAACGCCGCTTTTCTGTACCATGTGGGTATTTCAGTTCTCAGGGATTCTGTTACTTGGTAAAAAAGCTCGTTAATCAGATTTGACCCTAAGCTGTTTCTAACAGATGGCATTGCTTCACAAACAATGCATCCTATCTCCTGTCCCCAGTATTTTGAGGTGGTGGTGTCCCCTGGCATTACAGCAGTGTTTTTCACAAACTTGTTTGAAAGCCTGTCTGTCAATAATCCTTGCCTTCAGCTAGGCATTCTGATTTTGACACCTTATTATGCTTCTTGCGTTATTGCGGCAGAATGTAGATTTTTTTTTTTTTTTTGAAAACAACTACAAAGAAATGGAAAACAAACCCAACAACTTGTTTCAATTGTTTGTTGTTGTTCCTGTTAAAATCTTACTAACAATCTTACTAACTAAAATCTTACTAAAATCTTACAAACACCAGTGTAACTCAGTCTTGCATGCTGTGCGCCTCTAGAGATACAGTTTACCTTTTAAACTAAAATTATAGCCCCGGTAGAAAAAAAGTTGAATGTATATGATTAAGTTTTCCATAAAACCATATTAAACATTATTGATTTTAGTATCATCTTTTAGTTTTTGTAAGAATACATCCT
The DNA here is from genome assembly GCA_013400135.1 of Rhinoptilus africanus. Taxonomy (NCBI): domain Eukaryota; kingdom Metazoa; phylum Chordata; class Aves; order Charadriiformes; family Glareolidae; genus Rhinoptilus; species Rhinoptilus africanus. The sequence goes on from VXBO01009075.1 coordinate 857,890, forward strand.
ATATCAACATGGCCATAATTTACATTCTTACGGTTAAAATTGCTAAAAAAAAAATAAAATGTTTGTGTCATTTAACTAATGATAATTAAACGTTCCTGATTTTAGTTAACAGCTAAAATGAGAACGGACATGGTCAGGTTCTCCTTTTCCTTGATGGAATGTATTCTGTATTGCGGGTTTTGCCTCAGTAGTCATCCTGTGGCAGTGAATACAAAAATAGGTGCTTACTACTAAGTGTAGTCCAAATTCAGGTGAAGGAAGCCCTAAAATAGCTTCCTGTTCTCTGTGGCCTGCTGCTTTTTGTACAGGTAATCTGTTAATTTTGAATATGGGATATTTGTGGTGCTGCTGTTCTTATAGGAGCAAATAGTGGCAGGTCTTATATTCTTTTTTAACACTTAGGTATAATGCTTCTGATTTGGAGATATGCCATAATGCTACATATTAATTTATTGATGAATCAAAATAGAGAAAATAGCAGGAAACAGATACCAATTTATTTATTTTTTTTTACTCTATCAAATGAAGAGAAATAAAATTAGTTTATACCAGTGTCTTTATTAAAATGATAACTAAAATGTTATAAGGTTGAAGAAGAGGTCTAGGGAATAAGTCTATGGCTAAATATATCCTTCTGAAGTTAAAGGGAATGTAATCAAAACTTACATTCATTGAAGGATCCTTTTTTATAAGACAGAAAAATGCAACTGAGAGTTATTTATATTTTATTGAAGTTATGAAATAGTACTCATTACTTGAAGGTATTAAAACCACATACATTTAACAGTATTTTTTAAAAAAGAATAAAGTAGGTTTTAAGTAAAAAAAAAAAGCCAACAAAAAGTGAGAGAATAAACATCAGAGACACATTTATAACATGTTTTTGGAAATTTTGTATGTTTGAAATAGCATTGACAACTAAAAAAATGTCTTAACACACACAGAGGAGTAAGTTCTGATGCTAAGAAAAATATTTGTAATGTATTTGGCACTGATATAAGTTATCATAATTCGTTGCACTGTACGTGCCAATTCTTTTGTGTTCTGTTCAAACCATTTTTTTTACTGAGAAATATTGTTGCTTGTGTTAAACAAGTATTGAATTTTTACATGTCGCTCTCCTATTAATTGTTATCTCACGATTTCAGTGCCTCTAAAGAAGCTCTCAAAGAAAAGTTTTGTTTATTGTTCTTAACACAGCATTGGAGTATGAATAGTCTTTAATAAAAACAATAGTTTTATTGGAAGAATTGTGCCCACTTTTTATTGCACTTGAGATTTGAACAGAAACCCTTCTATTTTCTCATGTCAGTGTATTATTATGTTTGATATTAAAATGGAAAATTTAACTCCATTGAATAAAGACAGTTTGTAGTTAATGGAGTTGTGATCTAATAATTGCAGATTTCAAGATAACATAGCACAGGCGAGAGCAGTAACAAGACAGTGAGGAAGTCAGGTACTGAAATAACTTAAATACCTCTTTTTTTTTTTTTCTTCGATTTGTTGGACGGCAATGCAGTGCTATGCTTTGCTGGTAGATGAAAGTACAGCTTGTTTCTGATTGTATTGTAACATTTGTGTCCGCTGGTTGCAGACATTGTTAAATATGTGTTAGATATTGGGAGTTTTTATAAGAATAAGTAAATATTTTAGGAATATTTCGAAATTAATGCTGGATTTTAGGCAGTTATCTCTTAATATAGACCAGTGCTGAGTGGGAGTGTAGGATTTGTTTTTCCTTGGTCTCCAAGCATAGCTGGTTTTATGGCTGTGGGCTTGGCGATGTGAGAGTAATGCACCTTAAGGAAGTAAAACTTGTTGGAGGAAGCTCAGAAACAACACTCTGGGGGGCATCCTGGGAGAATCCTTGTCACAGGCTGGTGGATGTGCCTGCTGCCTTCACACCCGCAGGTGGAACCGGCGGCGAGTCTGTGTGTGTGTCCTTGAGACACACTGCATGCACACCACAGGGGGGGTGCCCCCTTCACCAGCACTTACGTGTAGGGCTCTCGGAAAACAGAAGCAGAGACAGCCACGTCCTCCTCTGTGGCTGGCAGAGATTGAAGGTCACTAGTGAAAGCACGTGCACAACGCTCTCTAGATTCACAGGCGCATTCACACATCTCCCAGGCACCTCCTATGGGAAACAGTCCTTCATGAACTGCTCCAGCGTGGGTCCTTTCCATGGGGTGCTTCAGGAAGACTGCTCCAGCGTGGGTCCCCCACAGACCCTGCCGGAACACCTGCTCCAGTGTGGGCTTGCTTCCATGGCCAGTGGCTCCTTTTCAGGACCCTGCTTCTGCACGGGCTCCTCTCCATGTGTTGCAGCTTCCTTCAGGGCACATCCGCTTGCTCCCGCATGGGGTTCTCCATGGGCTGCAGAGTGGGCATCTGCTCCACCATGGCCCTGGTGGCGGACAACCTGCCTCACCATGGTCTTCTCCACAGGCTGCAGGGGAATCTCTGCACCGGTACCTGTAGCACCTCCTCCTCCTTCTCCTCTGATCTTGGTGTCTGCAGGGCTGTTTCTCTTGCATTTTTCTTACTCCTCTTTCCCATCTGCTGTGTAACGTTTTTTACCCTTTCTTTAATATGTTGTCGCAGAGACACTACCAACTTCACTGATGGACTCAGCTTTGGGCAGTGGTGGGTCCATCTTGGCACCGACTAGAGCTGCCTCTGGCTGTCACATGGGGGCAGTTCCTGGTGTCTTCTCACAGAAACCATCCCTGCAGCCTCCCCTCCGCTACCAAAACCTTGCCATGTAAACCAAATCCATGTAGTCTGTGGATCCTAAAGTATTCCAAATCTGCCTGATTCTCTTACTTCCCTTTTCTCGCCATTTACAAAGTCCAGGTGGCCACCTCCAAAGCTGTGCCTGCAGTTTCTTGGTATCCCATCAATGAGTAACTGGAGACTTTTTGGTCCTTGACATTGTTACTGTTACCTCTTGTCTAGCAGGTTTGAGTCTCTGTATATTGTTGTTCATCATTTATCCCATGAATTTATTGACCTCCTTTTCATTGAAAATGATCAGCTAGCCTTAATGAAGCAGACTCCCACCTTCCACAGGCCCTTATAAATAACAGAAACTTCTCATTTAAGAAGTTGATGTTTCTGACCTCATTCTTGGCTCAATGCCTTCTGTTTCCTGGCTGTACCCTTGGATGCCCAACAGAAGGACTCTGATACAGTTGTTTGTAAGAGCTTTCATACAGAGAATGTTAAAAAAAAAAACCCTAAGCAAAATTTTAACCTAATAATTGAATTTGCAACAAGTGCTGTGTGGTATGACATGACTTACTGCGGAGTTGGAAAACTTGAGTGGTGAAGAGTAAGCGGTTATTCCACAGACCAATAGATATCCGGTGAATTTTTATTTTTGTATTTAACTGTGGAGTTCTAGTTCCTTTTAACAGTTGCAGAACTTCCAAGGCTGTTACAGAAGTTTTTAACTGTTGTCAAAAGAATGATGAAAAGTTTTGGATACATTAGAATGATTTATAGCAAATAAATACAGATTTGTTTCCTCACTCGGTGTTTCTTGTAAAATTACTTATTTAAAAATAAAACAATATCCAACCTCTCCCCTATCTTTTATGCAAAATGAAAGTTTTTGATTTGTTGAAAATAAATTTTTGACTAGTTTTTTTTTCATACAATGATCATAAGTATAGATGACTATAATATATTACCTGATTCCCTTAGAAAAATCACAGAAATTAACTGCATTTAAGATAAGTGCTTCTTTCTCCCCCCTTCTCTCCTCCCCACTCCAATTTTAAAGCAAAATAGCATGAGTAGTGTTTTATGCGTTGTGAAGGGGTATGGGAACAAAGGAGCCTGCTTCCTAGTTTGCAACTTGCTGTTTACTTTTAGTGATCAATTTCTTAATTTTCTTTGCTGTATCCATGCTCAGTATAAAGAAAAAAAGTTGACTAATTTACAAATACCCTGAGATCTTTGGAAGAATTAAAAAAAAAAAAAAAAGGAAATGGCTTCTCTTACATTATAGCTTAATTTTCCACTTTTCCATTTCAGAAGAAAATAATTGGTGTTATTTATTTCAGTGTACAGTTAGCACAGTTGATATGGGCAAACTGAAGATAATGAATTAACACAAAGTGTGTTTAGTGAACAGAATGTTCCAAATTGGTTTTGGCTGAAATTCCCGTTGTTTGTTTACCTGCATACTTGATTACTGTTCCTTTCTTTCTCTGCATATTTAATTGCTGTCTAATTAATTGGTCTGTTAATTTCCTACATAATTAATTATTCACTAATTAATCATTGATTCCCTGCATAGTTAATTAACTTATTGCTTATTTGATTTTTACATTTAATTGACTATAATTCACTGCTCTATTGCTACACCACCTAATTAGCAACTGGTTAATCAATTATTGTTTGCTTATTCTTGATCTAGTTGTTTAGGCCTGCGATCAGCACGGTTTATCCTCTGCTAACTGACCTCCGTTTCCAGTCATTCTTCCTAAAATAATTTCTTTACTTGGTTTTGTTTCCGTCTCACCTCTGAGCAAAGCAGGGGCATCTTCTGTACATTCTCCTGATGCACCTTCACTGACAGTCACACTCTGCCACCTGGTCTCTTCACCCCTGGTTTTGTTCCAGCTTTACTTCTGTTTGATGGTTTGTGTAATCAGGAACTTTAAACAACCACAGAGACTTTTGGGGGTCCTTCTTGCTCTTCTCCCCATCTCCAGATCCTCACTGGGAGGAGGGACGCATAAAGTGGTGCGTGAGTACTGATTACAGCCATTGAAGAAGGAGATGGGAGACACTAAGCAGTGAGCCTGAACTTTTAGGGAAAATAACCTGCAGGTCAGGAGGCAGAAACAGTGGCAAATGAAAAATAAAACCTCGAAATAGAAGTGTCAGCTAAATGATGGAATTTCAATGTTCATAGGTTTTGTAGCATGAATCTTCAATGTGCGTTTACATTTAGAGAGAACAGTTGTCATCCACTGGGTTAATAACAGACCTCATTCGTTATTTTTTGTTAAATAAAAGAATAATACTAACTAGAGCAGAACTAGTTCAAAGGAATTGATTCAAAGGAACATTTCTATTATAAACATACTGCAATCAAAATAGAGATGTGTGTGTGCTCAAGAGAGCAGAATGCCTGAGAAGGAACCCTACTGAGCTCCTAAGAGGTTGTTGAATCTATTATGCACTTTACATAGCTGCTTGTGTGCGTAATATGGAGTCTATTTCAAACAACGGGAACAACATTTGGGTTGTTTTTCAGAAACGTGTTTAAAGAGATGAAGGCATACTCTACCTTTTAGTTTTGGTGTAGTTGTATTATTTCTGAGGATGCTTTTGTTTTAGTTTCAGGTGCAAGTAACTGTAGAAGAGAGCCAGCTCTGCCGATTTTAACATTCCGAAGCATTAAAGATGGATTTTTCTTGCATGGGGTGAACCATACAATTACTGTGTCGTGAAGGGAGGGGAATAACGTTGAATAGGGGTAGTGATCTTTGCTTGGGATTGGTTTGAAAACAGGTCGCAAAATACAGCTTCCCTGTTCTCTTTCCCCTAGATTCATCCCAAAGTTCACAAAATAACATTTTATTTCTGTACTTATCTGGCTTATCTGTGGTTGGGTTTGTACCTCAAATAACGTCGGTTGGTTCAGTTTGATCTCGGTGAGCGTGTGTCTCTAATTTTCCTTAGGGAGGTGGACGAGAGAGGAGCAATGAAAGAGTCTCCGAGCCAGGAGTTCGTGTATGTAGCTGAAGACCAAATGTGCTGTTAAACTTGGTTCCTGGTTGTTTTTAGGTTTCACTGGATGCTGAAGGCAGCAGGGGCTGCTGAAAAATCAAACCATTAAAACAAATGACAGCAGTTCTAGAAAGCAACTGAAGTCCTCTGAATTAAGTCTCTGGCAAAAGTTTGTGAGCTATTTTTTTTTTTTTAGCAGGATTTTTCTGAATTATTAGCTTTATGTTAACCCTTCTTTATTGTTATTTACTATCTTGTGGCTTTGCTTTCACATCACACCTCTAGTAGCTGTAAATCAAAACAAAACCTACAAAGTTTTGTCTAAAACGTTCTGTAAAATTTCTGTTTAAAGCATTGACCAAGGAAAGTTTTAATGAAGTTCTTCATTTGCTGCTGCTTCAATAGTTTTTAATTTGTTGAGGGCCTTTTTTGAATCAACAGGAATTTTTCATAGAACTTGTGTGCCAAAGTGTATGGAATACTATATGTTTTTGTTAATGTCAAATTGTAATATTGCCTCTGGGGCTGATATGATGCATTTTGTTTTGAGAGCAAAACTTTTTTCCCCCCTCTGCTTAAATTTTCCTCCTGTTCCTGCCCGTTTTTCTTCATGTAGATGGGTGAAGATGAGGCCTGATATATTTTTTTTTTTTTCAAATGCTGGGATAAAAAAAGAAAAATCTTTGTGTTTATACAGCTCTGAAGTGAATGGCCAGAAGGAGAAAGGAAGACGATGTGATGACATAGCTTTGACTGTCATATGGTGCAACATTTTGTGGTCTACAGCACTGCAGAGGTTTTGAGCTTCTTCCTGACTCTGTCATTAGTGGCAGAGCCACATCTAAGGATAATGACCCATGAAACCATGCTCTTAACATTTTTAACTCGCAGTGTTTGCTCATGGTAACGCGCTAAGGCAAAAATGACACATCAAAGCATACATTTTTTTATAAAACATTTATTTTCTAAGAAATGTTACTATACTGAAGGAAAAGTTTTCCTTTTATCTTTTATGTTTTTGAATTCTTCCTTCCTTCTTTTGTTTCCAGCACTAATTAGCGAATTAGACTTGCTTAGGTGAGGTAGGTAGAAAGGTTAAGTAGATGTAGGAAAGAACAGTGAGGTCTGTGAACATAAATTAGGATTTGGGGCCCAGCTTCTCTGTATTTAAGAGCTACTTTGTAAATAAAATAAATAAAAAATGCTTTGCATTTATACCAATGCGGTACACATCAAACCTGGACAATGACTTATTTTCATATAATTTTATCAACTGTTTAAAAAAAAAATGAAAGTATAACGATGTCTGAGGCTGGAAGGGGAAAAAAAGGTCTTCCTGCTCTCTTTTGGGTCTTGTTATTTCTAAGATTTGAGCCAGAAGACTTTTTTTGCCCTGTGAGGATTTGGGTAGAAGTTGAACCATTTCTTAAATTAATTCATTTTGAGATTTATGATGAATGTTTTAATTTAGCGGTGTAACGTTCTTTGTTTCAGCTCATTGCTGTCTGTTAAGTTAACTGATAGTTACTGTGTAGCTGAACCAAAATCTCAATAACTAGTGGTAATATAAACAAACAACTTCAATTTTCAAATATTAACTCCTCTTTTCAAACTTATCTTTCAGGGATCAATTCCATCTTCATGTGTAAGCTTTGTAACCTGTTTTCACCAAATGAGTCTGAGCTGCTCTCTCACGTCTCCGAGAAGCATACAGAAGAGGGGACCAACGTGAATGACATCATTATTCCTCTCCAGCCTCTAACAGTACCCACAAACGTAAACAAAGATGCAGAAGGTACATTCATAAATTGAGAGGAATGTCATTTTCAAAGTCATTTAGTTTTTTAATAAAAGCTGTGGTGTGATGATTCTGCATTGTGTACAGAATGATTTATGTAGCTTGTTGTTATAACAGTCACTGTACAACTGCCAAACTGAATTTCCTTCAGTGCAGAATAGCTCGGAGGACGGATGTGGATAAACTCAGCATGTGACAGGGGATGGTGACATTGTCCCATTAATTTTAAATGTCAAGTGTAGCTAAGTCTGCGTCCTGCAGCTTTCATTTGAAGCTGTGTCACAGCAGCAGGAAGATGGTGTAAGAGCAGTGGAAAGCAACCAGGGTCCCCCCCCATGGATAGGGGTTTTGAGGTTTGGGAATGGTGGTGTGCTTTGAGTTGCCTAACTTCTTGCTTATTGTGTTTCAGATAATATTAATAGTTCTATTGCAGAATGGCAATGGCATGATTAATAATTTATAACTAGGCTTTGATATTGGCACTAGTAAATAAAGCAATCTGGTAGTCAAAGGTTAAATTATTTATACTGAACAATTTTACTCTGCAGTGGAAGAAGTTCTGTTAATTCCATTTTAACTGATTATAGTTGCAGTTCTTTGTAACATTAGCAGTGGCTTCAAAATAATCCAGACTTCATAATTATATCTTCTTTTAGACCCTTACTGAGCAATGGATTTATGTTGTTGGCAAGCCTCTTATTTAACATAACTACTAGAATTTTCCAATCATTTAGATTTCTGGATCTTAAAAAGTGTGTGCTAGTGAATAAAAACCACGCTGATATCATACTTAAAAGTTTGGGGTTTTTTGTCATTAACGTTTGCATGTGATATTTCTTCATTTATTTACCAGCAATAATTCAGTAGTTACATTAACTTCATCAACATAAGAAGATATTTCTAATAATGGACACATATTATTCAGCTGTAGCTGCTATCTCCTCAGATGGTTGGTGAGGAAAAATTGCTTCAGATTATTATTTCACACAATGCCTAAAATTAACAGTGCATCAGAGGAAGATGAATAAATAACAAATTACATCAAGTTTCACAATACCATTCTAATTTTATTTTAATTATGCAGAATTAATTTCTCAGGCATGCAGAATGCATTTTCCTTTCTGAAATCTTTGTTTCCTGTTAGCCCTTCACTAAACTGTATTTCTGAGCACAGTTAGACTGGTATTTCTTAACATTCCTTTTAGTAAAAAGGCTCTCTGTGAACTTATTTCACTTGTGTGAGGGACTGTCTGCACTTTCTGTATTACATGTTGTACATTTATGAGAACGGTATGTACTTGCCATTATGATCTGAAGCAGTGGAAATGAGACATATGCAGCTTTTAAGAAAATAACTGTTTGAATCTAATAACGTAAAATATAACATTCATATGTTAGATTACATACTCATTAGTTACCTTTTTCATAATTCTTGGTGGATGCTTCTCATCATCTGATACGATCCCATGGTGCTTTTTCAGCTTACGTAGCCCAACTTTTTGCTGTCCATTGTCAGTAAGCATGTCAAGGTAAATTACTTTCACATAGATTTCAACTTTATGTATTATAAACATACTTTAATATTTCTTCTTTCCCATCACGTAGATTGACTGGAGAAGACAATAGTCTGTTCTGAAGTCCTATTCAGTTATTTCCTGTGTTTTTTTCTGGAAAAATAGGGTATTTCACAGTTGAGTATAGGAATTTTAAGAGTTCTTCTTTCAAGGCATCAATTACTTCCCTCCCATTGTGGAAACCTCAACAGATAAAACTTCAAAAGTTTATAATACACAGTTTTTTCTCAGTGGACACTTCTTTGTAGTTATTCAGTGTTGTCACTAAAACGAGAAGTGATTGGGGAATGACAGTCTAGAAATTACAGCTTCCTTTTAGTATTTATTGACTGAGGGATGAACATCTTCTTGTCCTTTGAAAGCACAGTTTTTCTTCCAAGTACTCGTAATCAGTGTAGTGAATCACAGAATCACAGGGGTAGGAAGGGACCTTCAGAGATCATCTAATCCAACCCCCCTGCCAAAGCAGGGTCACCCAGAACAGGTGGGACAGTTTTTGAATATCTCCAGAGAAGGAGATTCCACAACCTCCCTGGACAGCCTGTCCCAGTGCTCTGGCACCTTCAAAGTAAGAAATTTTTCCTCCTGTTGAGGTGGAATTTCCAGTATTCCAGAACTGGTAAAGATGAGTAAAGGCTGAGTTGTTAATGGAACTCTGTGTTCTGCCTGAGTAATAAATTAATTATTTTATAAGTACTGTGAACAAGTGAAATACTAGGCAAGTAACGTGTTTATTATTCTAAAGTTATTTTATTGGCAGTGCTGTCTGATGAATTTTATTTAGTCGTGCCACTTTCCCATAGTTATGTTATATTTAGAATAGATTTGTCCTAGCTATTTTAGTAGAATGATGTTAGAATTTCTTTTATCAAATGTAACCAAAGATACCAGGCAGATGTTGCTGTTACACAAATTACGCATAGGTCACACTTTGTTCAGTGCCGGATGCGACCATCCAACCAATTCCTCAGCCACCGAACAGTCCACCCATCAAATCCATTTCTCTCCAGTATAGGGAGAAGGATGTTGTGGGGGACCTCATCAAAAGCCTTACAGAAATCCAGACAGATGACATCAGTAGCTCTTCCCCTGTCTACTGATGTAGTCACTCCTTCGTAGAAGGCCACGAGGTTGGTGAGGCAGGACTTGCCCTTGTTGAAGCCATGCTGGTTGTCTCGAGTCATGTCCCCGTCCGTGTGCCTTAGCATAGCTTCTAGGAGGATCTGTTCCATGATCTTCCCAGGCACAGAGGTGAGGCTGACAGGCTAGTAGTTCCCAGGGTCCTCCTTTCTACCCTTTTAAAAAATGTTGTAATTGATTACATATATTATATGCTTATTATACTGATATTTGCGGAAGGATTCCTATTGCATAATGCATCTAACTGTTGAAATTTGGTCAGGGTGTTTTGAGAGGATGCTTGGACAAGTGTTTTGTGACTTCTGACAAACTGTTTGAATCATGCTGCAGCTGGCAGTGTGGTGACTGTCCTGAGCTGCTTACTTACACGGGTTTGGAGAAAAAGGGCCATTTGGTAGGGATCGCTTACATCTACTCTTCCAGAATCAGCACAGCACTAAAATGGTTTATTGAAGATGTTTCTTACATGTGTAACTTGACTTATACGTGTAATTGTGTTAAGACTGAGGGGTAGAAAACCAGAGACAAATTCTTAATGTACTTACAGTGTATAGTCTTGCCGATTCATTGCATTTTCCTGTACATGATAAAGTAACATTGGAAAATCTTACCCTCTAAGGGATGTTGTCCTTTAGTGAACCAGTTTTGGTAAAGCTCGGTTTTGAGGCAAACGCTGTACTGAGGATCATTAAGCCCAGTGGAATCCATAGTGCTGGCATGCCAGGATCTATGTGGTCTGCAATCGAATCTATGAAGAGATAAAAATCCTCAACAGGGAAGTTTTTGTTATTTTAATTCTGTGTTTCTTTTTATTCAACTTTGTTTATTTTAAAAATAAACTTTTAAAAAATGTTGTCTAAGCCCTGGCACTCTGGAAGTCTGGTTATGGACCTCTATTTTTATGAAGCATGATCCCAGACAAGTAATTAATGGGAATGATCACAGACCTCACTAGAATCTGATTGAGATGCATATATATGTATATTGCTTAGCTAAACTTCAAGGGATTAATTAGATATAATTCTGCTCTATAATAATATGAGGGCCTCATAAATGGAAATGTTCAGTGTTACTCATGTTGTGAATATCTTCGAGACAATTGATTGCTAAATGGACTGATTTGGAGAAGCTTACGTGAATAATTCTGATGAAGGAACAGTATAAAAATAGACATATAGTTTGTTTTATTATTCGCTTTTTGAAGTGCTTTTTTATGTCTTTGAGTATGTAATTATATAGCATAGCACAGAATGTTTTCACAGAATATTGCCATTGCGCATCCAATACCAATCAACGTAAAGATTGGTTCCAGTGAGTCTGTGATGAGTGTAGAATTCCCAGAAAAAACTAAGATGTTCTTGGGGGAACAGAATCTTACTTTTAAAATCTTTTTAATGACCTATTTAAAACTTGTGACTAAGCATCCTTGAAATAAGTGGAGGTTTTATTCGTTTATTTCCATAGAGTCTGTTGGATTGGAAGGGACCTTTAAAGGCCATCTAGTCCAACCCCCCTGCAGTGAGCAGGGACATCTTCAACCAGATCAGGTTGCTCAGAGCCTCATCCAGCCTGGCCTTAAATGTCTCCAGGGATGGGGCCTCCACCACCTCTCTGGGCAACCTGGGCCAGGGTCTCACCACCCTCATGGTGAAGAACTTCTTCCAAATGTCTAATCTAAACCTGCCCTGCTCTAGTTTAAAACCATTGCCCCTTGTCCTATGGCTACATGCCCTTGCAAACAGCCCCTCCCCAGCTTTCCTGGAGGTCCCCTTCAACTACTCGGAGGTTGCTATAGGGTGTCCCTGGAGCCTTCACTTCTCCAGGCTGAACAACCCCAACTCTCTCAGCCTGTTTTCATAGGAGAGGTGCTTCAGCTCTTTCATCATCTTTGTGGCCCTCCTCTGGACCCGCTCCAACAGGTCCCTGTCCTTCTTGTGCTGAAGGCTCCAGAGCTGGACACAGTACTTCAGGTGGGGTCTCACGAGAGCAGTGTAGAGGGGCAGAATCGCCTCTCTAGATCTGCTGGCCACAGTTCTTCTCATTCAGCCCAGGATGCGACTGGCCTTCTGGGCTGCAAGCACAAATGGTTGGCTCATGTCCAACTTTTCATGCACGAGTACCCCCAAGTCCTTTTCTGCAGGGCTGCTCTCTATCATGTCTTCCCCCTCCTGTATTCATAACAAGGGTTGTCCTGACCCAAGTGTAGGACCTTGCTCTTGACCTTGTTGAACTTCATAAGGTTTGCTCAGACTCACCTCTCTAGCTCATCCAGCTCCCTCTGGATGACATCCCATCCCTCTGGCCTGTCGACTGCACCACTCAGCTTAGTGTCGTCAGCAAACTTGCTGAGGGTGCACTTGATCCCACTGTCTCATTGATGAAGATGTTGAACAGCCCCAGTCCCGGTACAGATTCCTGAGGGATGGCACTTGTCATCCCTCTCCAGCTGGACATTGAGCTATTGACCACCACCCTCTGGATGCGACCATCCAGCCACTTCTTTATGCACGGAACAGTCCACTCATCAAATCTGTATCTCTCCAACTTAGAGAAGGATGTTGCGGGGGGCTGTCAAAGGCCTTGCAGAAGTCCAGATAGATGATATCCGTAGCTCTCCCCTTGTCCACTGACGCAGTCACTCCCTTGTAGAAAGCCACTAGCTTGGCCAGGCAGGACTTGTCCCTGGTGAAGCCATGCTGGCTGTCTCCAATCACCTCCATGTCTTCCATGTGCCTTAGCGTAGCTTCTAGGAGGATCTGTTCCATGATCTTCCCAGGCACAGAGGTGAGGCTGACAGGTCAGTACTTCCCAGGGTCCTCCTTTCTTTTTTCTAGCAAGCGATGATGTTTCTGATGGGCTTCGCTATGTGCTAACAGAGGAATGGCAAGGTACGACTATTCAGTTACTGTGTTTTGTTAGTCTTAGGTGGTGCTTTGAACTGTGATGAGTGCATCGCAGTGTGACTGGATAACTGGTGGCATGCTGGGTAGAGAGAGACAGCTGGAATTTTATGGTCATGTGCATTGTTAAAAGCTTAATTTGGACATTGCTAATTCAAAGGAGCTTGTGATATGTTTGGCCCTGGAAAGAGTAGAACAAGGAGCAAGAAAATGAAGTGATTGTTTTAAGCTCAGAAGTTCTGTCTGGTGATGTATCCGTTTCCATGTGAGTCCTCCTGTTCCTGTGTATGTTGCTACCCAGCGCTTGCTACCGAGCCTTTCCTTTTTAAATGTCTGAGAAGTGCTGCAAATTCTCCTACTGGTAGGATAACTTAGAAACAGATGAAAAATTTACACATTCTTTATACATTTGCTGCAGCATTACCGGTAGTCACAGTGATAAGAATTACAGTTTTGTAGGCCATAGAAAAGGATCTACCACCAACCTTCTGAAGGAGCAGTTTTCATATTTCCACTTGCATACGAGGTTTTGTTTCCATTTCTGTCTTAACGTGAACGTACTTTTCTCTTTTTCATTAAGTTTGCACTTAAACAGTCAAGAAGAAGCTCTTTTACCTGATTCTGCTTCCTTTCTTCTTGGGTAACGCGTTGGGTAACCTGATGTAAAAAGATTGTAGAAGACTTAAAAGAGTATCATACAGAGAATATGGTGGTTGCATTCACTCTTCAAATCTTGGGATTTAATTATTTTATAGTAACCTGTGCAGTATCCACATCTGTGTTCCTCATACTGTGTTTGACACTTTGGCAAACTGTGACCTTGTTACAGGTTGACATGAAGATAAATTTTATTGGTGTGCTTGTTTTAATTGCATGTTGGGTTTTTTTAGCTCAAGGCACCAAATACTGATTGCTGCAATTGATGGTTATCAAAATTACATGAAGAGAAGTTTTAAAAGTGTTGAAATAGCCTTTCTCTTTTTGGCTGGTAATTGACCAAACAGCTTTCACTGGAGTGCAGTAGCACAGAAATTCATAATGTTGCTGATGGAGGGTTGCAAAATTTATGTGAAAGTGTTTTCTTTTTCCTGTTCATAACAAGGCTTTTAGTATTCTTTTTACATTATATTTAAGCTCCTATAACAAGAGAGAATGCGTTCTTTTTCACTTGATTAATTCAAAGCTATGGTCTCTGTATGTGGGGCTTTGTTTGTCTGAAATACTTAAGGGAAATTCTGAACAGATTTTGAGTAAGGTGATGCCACCACCTCCTGTTCTCTTACATCATCTTATCTTAAGGTCAGTTATTTTTCTGTATGCACTAAGTCCACCAGTTTAGTAAGGTCTTTTGTCCCATGTACTTGAAAATTTCCACTTTTGTGTTTTTTTAATTAGTATTCTCTCCTTTCATGATTTTTCAGACTTTTACATTGTCACTCTCAATTTATCAGGCAGAATGCAGGCTATTTGCTTGATGAATACTTGATAAAAAGCTTTAGACAGTTCTTAATCAACCTTGCTTCTTGGTATAGTCTGGTTTTGGTGAAAGTTTATGGTATAAGAGCAATAGAGATGTAAGGTTCTCATAAGAAGGACAATTTATGTGTGATACTGCCAGTCTGTTTTAGCTTGAATAATTTCAAGATATTTTCAATCCTTTGGAACTGCAGCGGTTGCTTAATTACTGGATATTTCTCTCTTTTAACCCAGAAGATATATTTCATACTTGGTTCATTTTTGCTGTGCAAAAAACCCCAAACCAACAGTAAGAGCATGAAATTCTGAGGAGAATAATTTTATTTCTGCACAGGTCTCAAGATTTGTAAATCTGTTAGTGTAAGAAAACTTCAAGGGACCTCTTTGCTGTGACTCTCGTAAGATGAAACATGCATGAGATTTACATTTCTGTGGTTTTTTCTGAGCACTAAGAACAGAGTTATTTACAAAATCTTAGTAGGTGCCAGTCCATTGTCTTTGGTATTATGAAGACAGTGGCTGACAGGTGCTTCATACCAGCTCTGTTTCACTTAGCGCATTTTAATGCACATTATACTCTGGGGCTTTTTTTGCAATTACGACAACCATATCAACCTCTTCTATACCTTTTAATTCTCAAAGCTGGAATTCACTGCATGTAACTGAAGGTTCTTAAAGTGGGAACTTGGTCACCTTAGCATCTAGAGATGATTCAGGCCTTATGTGATCTGAACTGCACTCTGGAGAGTAGTTTCTCTGTTCCTTCAATATAGAAGACAAATATTAACTAATTTGAGACCTCAAGTGTCCTAACATTAGATAAAATGAATCCTAAAAGCCTTGAAGAAGCCTTGCTGCGGCCATTTCTCCACACGCCATCAGGCAAGCTCTTCTAGCTGCACCCTGATTTTTCCTTTTCAGAACTGTGTATCTTTATGCAGATACTCAGAGTCGATCTGGTACTTCACCAGATGTCTGCTCAGACTTTAAGGGATCATTTAAATGGTACCATGCTTTACTGTTTGTGAACTGACAGTTTCTTGCAGAAGAACAGCTTCAATGTAAGTAACTAAAATATATACAATAACAATGGGATAATTCCTCAAGAAGCACAGAAGAACTAAAAAAAAACCAAGCAAGCAACCCCTGAGATTAGCAAGAAAGATGGAGAGTGATAGAGATTCTTTTCATTATATTAAACGACTAGGTGGAAGTAGATTGTAGCTAGGCTGAAATCTCCTACAATCGCTTGATCACCATTTAGAGAATTTCCCCCTCCCCTCTGAGTATCTGCTTTTGTTGACTAAAAGCTTTTTTTGGATCAAATCAGTTTGGTCAGTCTTCAACAGTTACATCTGTGAGCGGATGACAGCAAGTTGATTTTGAAGTAACTACAGCAACGATGGGAGAAATCTTCAGCAGGAAATACAAGTGTGAAGTTTTTTCTGTTGTCATGCATTTCTCTGTTCACTACATATCATTGATCTTATCAGTGTTTCCTCTACAGAAATACGGAAATGTAAAGTTATGTTGTATATATTAAGAATTGTGGATTAATTCTGATTTTAATTATTTGGAAGGAATGTTAAGGAAATATTTTTTGCATGACTTGTGTAATTTATTTCTTGCCAGCAAGCTTTTATACCAACTTTTGGCTAGAAAGAGCTAACAAGGAACAAGCCTGGGAAATAATAGAGAGTAACAGTTCAATTTATTAAGAAGACAATGAACTTTTGGTTTTAAAACATAAACTGTTTTTCTCTGAATACATGTCCATACTTAGGCAATTTCATTGAGAGTGATTTAAATTAAAAAGGCTTTTTGTAGAACGTCAGAACACGGCAGGGCAACTGTGCAGAACATGCAGGCTGACACAGTTCTACAGCTATCTATAAGAGTGCTTGAAGTGTAATTTCTGTAAAACTTTGTCACTTTGACATTTACTGATCTCAGTAACACAGATGTTACTGCTTTACAGCTAGGAGAAATGCCAACAAATACTATTGCTTAAACATAAGTTTGTGTGAAGCTAACGTTTTTTTAAGCTTTAGATATGGAATTTAATTACAGCTTCTTTTTAACTTAAGCTTTCTTTTCTAGAGCTTCTTGTAGTGAAGAGGAAAAGGGGCAGACCAAAAGGGTCTACAAAGAAGTTTAGTGCGGATGAAGATGCGGCAGAAAATAATCCTGTTCCAAGCGAAGAAACTCCACCTGGGCCAGAAGAAGGTTCGGAACTGTCTGAAGTCTCACCAGGCAGCTTGGAATGTAGGAAATGCAATCGGAAGTTCTCCAACACACGTCAGCTGAGGAAACATATCTGCATTATTGTTTTAAATGATGGAGAAGAAGAAGGAGATGGAGGTAAGAAAACATGCAACAAAAATACCTTAAGCATGTTGTGAAATAGTGTGTTTCCATCCTGTGATCTGATTGGTAGCAACTCCTGATCCCCAGTGTTAATTTTAAATGGAATGGGACTGTCTGTTGCTTCTAACGTAAAAAGCATGTTGAAGCAAAACAGAGAAGTCAGACAAGGTATTTTAACTTTTTACACAAAGGTCAAACTGTTTATTGCACTAAAAATTGTCTTTAACTCCTTGAAATGCTTATTTTGCATAAGCAATTGTTCTGCTTCTCCCAAAGAGGATTACAGTTCTCCAGTGAGAAGCGATATGAGCCACGTAGATAAGTATCACACATAGGTGAGAAAGGATGATCCTGTAGAGGTGTTTCTGTCCTGTAACTTGGGAAACCTGAATTCGGTCCTGCTCTTTTGATAGATTTTAAAGTCTGTTTTTCTGGATGGCTCCTTGTAGTATATAAAAAATAATGCCAGACTCACCTCTTTATTTTACAAAACTTCATGCAAATGACCGTCTTTGGAGTATGTGTGTTCATTGTTTAAATTTAGCTTTAAGATTGATTTGAATACATTCATCTTCTCAAAGTTTTAGGACAGAACAGAATAGAGTATTTCAAGTTGGAAGGGAACTACAGTGATCCTGTAGTCCAGCTGCCTGACCACTTTAGGGCTCACCAAAAGTTAAAGCATATTATTAAAGGCGTTGTCTAAATGCCTCTTTAACACTGACAGGCTTGGGGCATTGACCACCTGTTTAGGAAGCCTTTTAAAAAGACAACAGTGAATATTCATATAGTATAGGGTGGAATGGAATAGAATAAGGTTGAAGGGACCTGCAATGGTCATGTAGTCCAACTGCCTGTTTAAGTTTGCTCAACGGTGAATGTCACATGCATTCAAAGTAATACTTTTGGCCGGGTTTCCTAACTTCATATGAGTTTTGTGTTTGCGTTAGAATTAGGTTTTTGCTTTTGCTATAGTTGCTTTGCAGGACACCCTGTTTATTCTACTTGTAGAAAAAATTTGCCATTGATTTTTCTCCGGTTTTCTGTTAGCCTTTTGTGTCCAGTCTGTCATGATGATACACAACTGGTATGACTGTTCTCCATTCAGTGAGATGTAGAGTTTAACTTCTGCGGCAAAGATTAATTAAAATGGGCTTGGAATATGTTAACAGAGCACAGAAACTCATGCTTTGATAAGGTACCTGGTTATTTTTTTACTGTCATCAGTGGTAGGACTTTTCAACTAAACATAGTGACCTTTACTCCAACTGTCTCACCTCTGACAGCACAAGTGGCCATGCCCTTTGTTGTTCGTGTGTGCGGGGTATGATGTTAATATTTGCATTATTTCAGCAATGTTGCCTTTTCTAATGTCCTTCTAAAATAAAATCTTAGATCAGAGTATAACCTCAAATTAACTGTTCTTGACCTGTTAGCTCATTAGAGCTCCTAAATCGTCTTACTTTGATCTGTTTTGCTACAAAACACACTGGCAGGTTTTTCAAAGTAAATTTCTCATCCCTTTCCTAGGAAAATAGCCTCAATTTTGGGCAGTTGAAACATTTTTATTTTTATTCTCTGGCAAAAGCAAACCAGTCAAGCAACATGTCATTCTTAAGCAGCAAATAACAGGGGCTTCCAGTCTCTAGCCCAAAGCTTCCTACCTTGACTACAAGCTGTGAAGGTATTGGGGGCTGTTTTTACCCTGAAGCCATAATTCTTCCTTGGAATACATCTGGGAAATTCAGTCTTCAGCCATCTACTGATTACTGTCCTGTTACAGCACAACTTCTCACTTCTGGCTTGACCACATGAACTGCTTTGGGACAACTTTTCAATTTCTGAATATGTAGATGAAAGTAGCGTGAGTGTTATTACTACCCTTTAAGAAAATGTGGTTACATGGAGTAATTCAAAACTTCCTGAGAAGTGGGCAAGAACAATACGGTTGATGCCTAGGATTGTTTATCGTACTTGTGTTGCTGTAATGGCTTAGAAAACATTTTCTTTAAAACTTGAGCTTTTGGAGTTGAATTGTTATCAGACTCAATTTTCGTTATGAAGAAAGTTTTGAGGATGATAGGTGAACCTTCTAAATGTGAACACAAAAGTCTGAAGTTGAAAAGGCAAGCGCCTAATGAAATTATTAAAGTATTTTTATCTGTTCATGTAACTTCATGAAAACCTATTAAAATTTCAAAAATTTAAAAAAAATGCCCAAATAGATCAAGATTTTTGGTGAGAGTTGACAGCGTCCCTGAACTAGAGGTTTCACCCATATCGTTGGCAACTGAAAGCTGTTAAACTAATTAATTTATCTAAGTGGGTTACAAAGCTGTCTGGTTTTCTGGTGTTGATGAGTTTAAGGGCATTATTACATTGTCTGTGAAACAGTGGTACGTCTGCTTGTTTCTTTAACACGATGTTGTTCATTTTATTGGGTGCCATCTCACTCTATAGTTATGGGAAATGAGGAATAATAATTCTGTATAACCTCTTCCATAACGTTCATAATTTAGAAATCTTCATATTTGTGTTCAGATTATTCTTACCCTGTTTGAGTCTTAAGTAACAGATGAACTAGACTATATGGGAATTGCTTATGCATCTCGTCAGTCTTACTCTTCTCAGCAGCTCTGCTGTAACTGTTTTGAGATGGAGGACCGTTTCTTGCAACGTTTAACACTGTATGGACATCTGATTAATAATCCAAGTCTGTTTTCACTTTGCACTGGGTCTGGCTGGGATGGGGTTAATTATCTTTATAGCAGCTCATGTGATAACAGTGTTTTAGATTTGTGACCAAAATAATGCTGATAACAGACTAACATCTTTGCTATTGCTAAAACACGCTAAACATATAAATTCTGAAAAGGTATATATTGATATTCGGTGTGATATTCTTTATTGAGAGAAACTTAACACAGATATTGATCTGCAGTTGAAATATGAGGAAAGATTTCCAAGTAATAAAATGTTTTGCTGTCTTTTATAGATCCACAAGCAAAGTGTTGAAATCCTTATCATACTGAACGTTTAAAATTACAATTAATAAGTCACTATAAAACTGTAATGAAACTGAAGTATGCATTGGTGAGAGGAATAATTGGTGGATGTAATAGGCCTCCGCTGTTGTTTGCTGCTGTGCTTAGTGATCCACATTGACCTCTTGGCAGTCAGTGTCTCATTGATAGAGTTTCTCCCACTCTTTCATGTGTCACCAGACCTTACTGGTTACTGGCATCCTCTGTGTATCTAATTGTATCCTTTCATGTGTAATGGTTGCTGTCACCTTCTGGGTCGCTTCAATAAAACAGCAAGAAAAAAGTGTATTAATTTTTTTGCATAGAAAGTGTCCGTTGTGCTTACAAGTCCCCCATGTATTATTTTTTTTTTTTAATAGAGGGCTTATTTACTTAAGAAGGTTGCTGTGATTTACGCAGAGCTTCGTTTACACCTATTTGTGTTTTTATTTGGTTAAACCAAATTGAAGGGTTTGACTAATGGATTGGATCTGGCTGGCTGGAGGTACAATCATCCATCCTAGAGGAGCTGAAAATCTTCCTGAGCATCCATATGTCTTTACTGTGTCTGCTCCTGTCCAGAAAGCAGAGCTGCTTCAGCTCCCGCTGCTGGGATGGGATGGGCTTGGGGATTTTGGCTGTTGCTGGATCGCATCAGTTCCCCAGCAGCTGCCTCTAAACTCACTGGTTTTGAGAGACAGACAACAGGTAATTCTTTTAACCAGCATCCCTCTCCCACACTGCCGCAGTCCTGAACCTCTAGTAGATCCCCTTGATGGCTGGGGAATGGGATTTGGGTGGATGACGGATCACAGCAGTGGACGGCCCAGATTCTCTTCTCTGGAGCGAGCCATTAATTCCTAGTGAATTAGGAGCCTGCGTAATTCTTAAAGATGGCGCTTTGGCCTTAGCTTTAAATGTTTTTGCCATCAACTTGGTTCTAATTTAAATTAATTCTTTCTGTGAGTAGTATGTCAATCTCTGCAGGAGAAGCAATTGCACGTGTTCATTTTGAATGGCCGGTTCACTTATTTTTTTCCAAGCTACTGTCTTGCTACTATGAAACATCAGCATCTTGTAGGGGATAAGAAGTAATTTGAATGAAGAGTAGTTTAAAAACATGCCAATTAGGGATGTGTATCTGTGCCCGCAAAATGTCGTTCGTCCAATTACGAATGCAGAGAGCAGTATCTTCAATTAACCGACATAGAGTCATGGGACAGATGAACAATCTAGTTCAGCGGGACTCTGTAAGCAGTGATTCATTCAGAGCTGACAGGAGCTTTGCTCGTCAACACAAACATGACCATTTCTTAAACATGTTGGAAGGCACGGGCTCGGCATTGTATTTCTTGCATAAACAGAAACAGACATTTAAAATGCCAGTCACTAGACAGGAGAGGTGTCGCGTGAAGGGGGTGGCAAAACAGTTTTGGCAGAAAATATACCTCCTTGTTTTCTAACCCTCCTCACCGAGGTGGGAGGCTAAGTGCAGCTAGGCTTAAATTCCGAGTAATGGCCGATTCGCCACTATCAGTCCAGTCGTGTTTAATGTACCGAATTAAACTATCACGATTTGGATGCACTGATAGCAGGCTGCACCTTCAGTCCAGTCGTGCTCATGAACTAGCACGGCCGCCCTCGAGTCTGCGGTCGCGTTCAGTGAGAAACCCAAACGACCAGCTACTTAAAGAGTGCAGTTTATTTAAGCGACAGAAAACAGGTTCTTTGGGTTTGTTGGTAGACAGTACACTGTTTGCAAAGCAGGTGCAAGTAAAAGTAATGTTACTTATACAGAACGCGCGACCAAGTTACAAACTCTACAGTCTGGCTATAACTGTAGGAAAAAGATTCTCTAGAGAAATGTCTAAGTTTCCCGAAGAAGCATTTGGTATAATCTAAGTATTACCCAAAGGCGTCCCTATGGGGGGGAAGAAAGGCTCAGCCCGTCGACTGGTCCCAGGAGTCAAAGGCAGTCTGTGATGGAGTTCTCCCCTGACTCATTCCGATGGTGTCTCCCTGATGGGGTCTTCCCTCCTGTCCCCCCATTCTCGGGCCATTTTTATACTATTTTTTACCTTCAAGGTGGAGTTTGAGTGACTCTAGTCATACATACCTTTATTGTGATTGGTGTAAATTTCTCTCGCCTCGAATTAAAGGTATAGCTTACGAAAAATTCAGGGTGCAGACTCAAAGAGGAGTGGTCGTGCCTCGGAGGCGGGATGTTTTGTTATTATAATGCATTAAAATGACATTATAATGAGCAAAGTTCACGCAAAGGACAGCAGTTCATCAAAATTTGACAGGATGTTGGCTCTGGGTCCAACTAAGCCGCTTTATCTGGTCTCAGTACTGTCTTCTTTCCCGTTATTGACACAAGGCAAGGCCACTGAATAGACATTCGGTTCCATCCCTCGGAATCCACATTCCATTCCATCCCTGGTGTAGTCTGTCTGGGAACCACAGATATTGTGTGTTCCCTGTGTGCTAGGTGCAGGCTTGTTTTCCACCCCAGAAGCTTCTCGATTTCATGCTTTTCCTTAAGCTATGAACAATGCTATACTTTTACATTTTTGGCCAATTTTAGTAATTATCCCACAAGAGGTGAGTTTATTTGTCCGTTGAATGGAAGTGCCAGCTGACAAAGAGCTAAGCTGACTGTTTAGCAAGGGAGATGCGGAGTGAGGCAGTTAGTGTAAGTAAATCTGTTTAAGAGCAAGGAAAGACTCTTACTGTTTGGAGAGACTTTGCTTAGCTATTCTAGGTTGTATATAGTTAATTTCCTCATAAATCATCTTAAAACCACCTACGGGTGTTCTTTTATAACACAACAAGAATTGTTTTATTTTACAGGTGAATTGTCCTAAGTCTTTATTTTGACTTTAATCCATAATGGTAACACTTAAGTAATTTTTTCTAGATAGATAACTAAATTACTGATGAGATGGTGACATGTTATGGAAAAGCAGGTTGGGCCTTGTGGTCAAAGAAGCTCTTGCTTTTCATTAAAGCATGCTTTTGTCCCCTTAATCCTTTCCTAAAGCCCACCTTCTAGTTCAGGGTTTTTTGGTTCAGGAACAAAACAGCTGTCATTGAGAGCTAAGACTTTTTTTTTTTTTTTTTGCTTCGGTCATTTGATGGAGAATGTTGGATTTTGAGGGGTTTTTTTAAGTCTCTTTCAGGTTACTCTACACATTTGTAGCAAAAAGTATTGGCAAGTTGTGCAGCCCCAGCTCCTTATCAACAAATCGCTTCTGGAAGATGCTTGTTCCTCTCAGAAAGAGGAAGAATGGGCTTACTGCGATCAACATGTCAAATTAGTGAATAAATCTTAATGTTTAAGCATCAGAACTTGACCGCTCTGTAGAGTGGTCAGGTAGCACATTAGGAAAGAAAAATGGCATGAAACATTTGTTAGCTTGTTGCTGTGGTAATAGCAGTTAGTTACTCATTTGGATCACTAACAAACTCAGCTCCGTGGCTCATTCTTTTCTTCCTTTTCTATTTTTTAGTGGAATTACAATATTCAAAAGTTAGTAGAGTTGCACGTTAACATGCAAATGATGAAAAGGCAATAAAATGTTTGTGTCTCTTTAGATTCAGCCACTTTATTCCCTCATTGCACTGATTAACTCTTGCTTTGTAGTGGTTATAAAAGAGGATTCAGGAGTGTGGTGCTTGGATTCTGTTCATAGGCCTGCTAGGAGTTCATTACGTGATCCCAAGCAAGATGAGGAAAATTCTCTTGGTCTAATCACAGCTTTTCCTTCCACCTATGGGTCTGGAATTTTGTTAGCTAAAACATGCTGAATAATGACTTTGAGTTTTGTCCATGGGTATATCGTATCTTTTTTTTCCCCTTTAAACTATCACTAACTCTTACAATCCACTGAACAAAAGCAGTGGATGGTAATTAATTTCTGTATTTGTTGTTTAACAGTATGTGAAATAGCCTCAGGAAACCACTATTTAATAAACAGTTTGTGTTCTGATTCTTTATGAGACTTTCTTCTGTTGGTTGCCTGGTCCTGCTGTGAACTTTGTGACAGTTCATTTTATTATTGATAATAAACTAACAGAGGCTGTTTCTTAAAGGAAATGTGGAAAAAAGCGTTTGTTTCCTCCCACTCCCATTCATCCCTCCAAAAGAAAACACTGCACAGGCAGTTTGTGGTCGAAGGGGATATTTCTTTATATTCAAATATCCCTTTGAGGCGTTGCTGTGAAATGTTGGTGTTAGAATTACTTGGTTTCAATATCAATCAATAATTTACAGCTATATTAGGGAGTTAAATGGGGACATAATGAGACCCTTTATAGCTAAAAAGCAGCAATATTTTCCAAAATCATAGAAATCTACAGAGAAAAAGGTAGTTGAGAAGAGGCACATGTCAAGGAATTGAATGAAATTGAAGAAATCATTAGCCGTCACCTAGAAGCAGAGGGCTCTCAAGGCAGAGCAGCATCCAGGCTTTCAGCAGCCTGGTCTAGTGGGGTGTCCCTGCCCATGGCAGGGGGTTGGAACTAGGTGGTCTTTAAGGTCCCTTCCAACCCAAACCATTCTATGTTTATATGATCATTTTCTATAATTTAGAAACTAGAAAACGGGGCAAAACCATTGCTAACGTGACTCCATAGAAAGATGGCTTGCTAACTCTTGCCAGCTGTGTTTGAATTCCATTAGCTATGTGGTTGTTACTCATTCTAGGTATTATAAGTTTGAATTTCAGATGTACAGATTAGCATCGAGTCACTAACAGTTGTCAGCGTACACATTTCTGCCTCAGTATGCCTGAGAAATCCAAACTAATTCCCACTTACCTTGTTCCCTTCTGGTTTTGTATCTAACAACGAACTTGATCAGTCCTAACTCGGCTACTTTAGTTTGTGCTTCTGCCCTTTTTTTATGGCTCAGCCCTTCATTTTTTTTAAGGCTCAGCCAGCACTCTTTAACCTCTTGTCCCACTAAGGTAAGACCATGGGAGACAGATTTTTTTTTGCATCTCTGAATGTTAATAAAATAAGACCGAAATTAAACCACAGCCATTTCCATGTAACGTTTCTTTCCGCTACTTTTGCTGTTTGCGTGTCGTAAACAACTCTAGACACACCACAGCTTTGCTGTTACTGGGTTTTATTTATATATTGTTTCTCAATAGGGCAGCTATAGCACATTATGAATATACATCGAGTGACTTACTCTGGAGATAGTGTGAGCTGCTTTGTATTCAGAAATAAAAAAATATCCAAAAATTCACTGGATCCATTTTAAATTTTCTTTCTTCAATCAGTCGTTACTTTCCTTACTCATTACCTTTGGAAAATTTGCGTAATGCCTTAATTTGCCAAGAATGTGTTCTCTGGCCTGCATTTTCTAACACTTCATCTAATATAAAGAAATTTTGTTGGTATAAACTTGCAACTCTCTGTTTTTATTTGTATTCTACTAATTATTTATCTATAAGCATTTTATTTTTTTTTTATTTTATTTTTGATAAGGAATTCCTCATTTGCTTTAAGTAAGAAATAGCTTCTAGGAACAAATTAGCTGATCCCTGACTATTCATTCTTATCTCAAATGTGTGCTTTGAATACAACTATTGTGTTGCTTTCTGGTTAACAGGTCCAAAAGTTATCCAATTTAAGAGGCTGAAGACATTCTGAACAGCTACAGATAGGGGATGATTTAGAAGTGCAGGTCTTCAAAATGAAGAGTTACCTGTCAAGAGTTAGGTTGAACCAAAGAACTGTTTTGAACCTTAATTCTTCTTGTATCTACATTGAAAAAGAAAAGTATGTTTCTGACTATCGATTCAGAGTAGCAGGAGGGAAAAAAAACGCCTTATCCAAAGAGGCTATTGGAAGACTTTACATTAAATAAGATGGATAACAGATCTAGTACTAGGAGAAATAACCCTAAAGTCATCAGAACAGTTAGATATGGAAAGGAGAGAAATCATTTGTTGATGAATGGTGAAATCGTAAGAAATGCAACATTTGTACAACTTCCTCAAAAATCTCTAATAATATTAAGATAATTTAGAACCACAAATGGTTTTGAGATTCCGTTTTTTAGATCTTGAATTTTTCTTTTTTTTGTCTGTTTTCTCTATTCTCTTATTTCTCTAAGTATCAGACTCGTTTTATTAAATAGAGGGAAAAAAGTTATCCTTTAGGGACTCATGTGTAGCACATCTTGTTTTGATAACATGTATTACTTTCTACAGTAGCAATAATTTTCTCCTAATTCTTTCTAGTAGTGTTAGTGACTGTGTCACCTGCATTTCTTTTGTACATAGTTACATTCTTTTTGATGTTTGCTCTTTAGGTAATGATTCTGACGTTGACCTTGACAGGAAGGAAGATGAGCCAGAAAAAACTCCAAAGAGGCCGAGAGTTCAGAGAACAGAGAAAACTCCGTCAACTAAGGAGACTGAACAGGTTTCAGGAACTAAAAATCCTATTATAAGTGTGGTTTTGACAGCCCATGAAGCTATTCCAGGTAATGAGAATCACCGGTTATGTAAAATTTGTTTTTGTCTGTGGTAGCACTGTATAAAATAATCATTGGTCTCAGACTGAACTGCTTAGGATATTTGTTATCTGAAAAATATTTGGTAGTGTTTTGTTATCTTGATACAGAATCTCTGCACCTGTCAGCTACATCATTTTAGAACCACCATCACATATCTTCATAGGTATGACCAATGCTGGACCTGGGTGCAGTTATCTGCATTAGTACCAGTTATATTTAGTCTCAGAATGATTTTAAAGAAGAAACTGAAAAAATCAGCAGCCAAGGAAAAGGAAAGGACTTTTTTTCCTGCAATAACTTTATTTTGTCTCCTGGTTTGTGTGTATATTTATGATAAATATAAATTTGATTATGAAAACACAAACAGCTTAGTATATATGTAACTTAATATTTATGCATACAAATATTTTGACAGAAAATATTTATACATATTTGAAAATCAAGTAAAATTCCTGTGTAATGATTAAAGGATTCTTCATCCATAAATTTCTATAGTACCTTTTCATCAAAGGATTTTTGAATAGATTCAAACTATTTATTTTAAAACTAGACTTGCATTTGCCTGTTTATATAAACCAGTTACTCACGGCTGACAGAATCCCTTTTAAATAGTTTTGTGCGCTGTTTTCAGCTTTATAGCTTTATTGTTCTCCTTTTCATTATTGCTAACACTTCTGAATATTTGTTTTGCTTCTAGCTCTCAGAACAACTAGAACGCATTTATTTATTTTACTGTTGGGGGCTGGAAGCTAACTGGATTTGCTGTGTTGGCCTTTAATATGTTTTGATGTTGAGATCTACAGTATGCTTGGACTTTGTTTGCTAAAATGCATTTCTAATTGTGATGGTAGAGGATGCTGGATGAGCTCACCTACGGATATCCCGTGTGCTTAGAAGAGAAGTAAAAAACACCTTCACATTCATTGTTTGAGAAACATCACGCAGGGTTTTGGACATGCACTGAGCTGTTAAAACTTTGGTGCTGCAATATTGGAAATACTGGGGAAGGTGGAGGAGAACTGGTGAGCACTGGAAATGTGGAAACCTGGCTTCAGGGTGTTTCGAGGTCTGCGCTGATCCGTTTCACTACGCCAGGCCCCTTTCTCATGTGACAGAACCCTGGGCTCTTCCTTAGCTGTTGCTAAACACTCATTTTCCCACTCTGTCTCACACCCCTTTTGCCTCTCTCCCAGTGCACGTAGCTTCTCCCCAGTCCTGGTGCCTGTTCCTTTCCCTGACACATGAGCGGCTCCCATCGTGTCCTCTGCTCCTTCGTCTGGGAAAAGAGGAACATGCAATGGCTGGTTAAGGGGCTCATGTAGGAGTTGGTAAATGGATTCGTGTAGATGAGGACTTTGGAGTCCTCAGCACAGGAAAGACATGGGCCTGTTGGAACGAGTCCAGAGGAGGCCATGAAGATGATCTGAGGGCTGGAGCACCTCTGCTGTGAGGACAGGCTGAGAGAGTTGGGGTTGTTCAGCCTGGAGAAGAGAAGGCTCCAAGGAGACCTTATAACAACCTTCCAGTACCTGAAGGGGGACTGTAGCAGAGATGGGGAGGGACTCTTTATCCGGGAGTGTAGCGATAGGATGAGGGGGAACGGTTTTAAACCAAAAGAGGACAGATTTAGATGAGATACTATGAAGAAATTCTCTACTGCGAGGGTGGTGAGACATTGGCACAGGTTGCCCAGGGAAGCTGTGAATGTCCCATCCGTGGGGGTGTTCAAGGCCAGGCTGGATGGGGCTTTGAGCAGCCTGGTCTGGTGGGGGGGTTGTAACTAGATGATCTTTAAGGTCTCTTCCAACCTGAACCATTCTATGATTCTACATGAGTTTATGGATCTACACACACATCCTCCCTTCCTCAGGGCTTTTGGGAGGAGCTGTAATTGGGGTCCTCTCTCTCCAGGTGCTAAATTTTATGAAACTTCTAAGAATTTTTATCTTTGAGACCTTTACACTTCTGGCAAGGACTAGAACAATTTTCAGAAGAGGAAGGAAAGACGTGGTAGACAGTGCAGTCAGAGACTCATTTTCTTTAGGAAACAAAAATAATAGTAAGTACAGATAGTAAAAAAGATGTAGTAAGCATGTCATGCAGGAGAGGAAATGAAGATCTAGAGGAGATTGTTGCCTTCATTACTACCTAGTAAAATTTGTCTTCAGACAAAAAAAAAGTTGGAGTTTTCTTTACACATGCTTTTTGAGAGACTCAAAATATTAAAACAGTTTCAGCTTTGGAGCTAATTTGGCATAGTACATGTTGCAGTCAGAAGGCTGAATGAACCAAAGGGATTTACAGTTAAATGTGAACCTGCATCTATTTTTGAAGGCCCTCTCATTTATTTGGTTGATAATTAGTAAACTCATCACATTCATGTTCCCAGCTAGAATATATGTAATAAAAAGGCATTGCTGTTAAGACAGTTATGAATTATCATCCTACTTTTCAGAATTTGAAAATTATAGAAGGTATGGTGGGTAGAAGGTATATAAGTGGTTAACCATTTGAAGACTCAAAGGAAAAATATTTCTTTTAATATAATAATATTTTAATTTATTTTTCATTGTTTTTCCCTCTGTTTTTTCATTAAATTCCATGGTCTAACAAATTTTTAGTGTCACTAGTCATTCTTAAGCTGTTCCCATTCCTCAGTAATACTTTAATGGCTAGAGTTTTTATAAAGTTAATTCATAATCTTTTATTCCATTTTGCTGGAGATTTATCACGTGCTGAAGAGGTGAGTTATTGTTATAGATTGCTGTTGAAGAATATAAATAGATAAAACACTTCTCCCCTCTCCCCTGCTTTCTTTATTCTAGATCACCTGTAAAAACTTGAAAGAAACCGTAGAAGTGCTTAAGCACTATCAAAACTTAGTCATCTTTCTCCCCTCATTAGCATTCTGTAGCCACCTGTTATCTAGCTTTAGAGATCCATGGAAGTATTCCATTTCGTGTCCCATGCAGTAAAATCCTGTTGAAGACATCAGATAAACGTTCTACCAATTAGAAAAATGGAGAAGGCTATAAGATTTAGTTGTATTTTATACACAATATAGACAAAATGTTCAGATTGTATGTCTCCCTTCTTAAATGAAAGATGCTTTTGAGAGTATCACATAAACAGTTTGCTGTAATTTTGCTATACACTATTACAGTTTGCGACACTGCTTTACATCATGTGTTCAGTAGATTATGACTAAATTGATCTCTTCAAAATCCCTTCAAACAAACAGATGAGTTAGTTTTTAACTTCCCAGAAAGGACAAACGGATAACATTGATTTTTTTCCCCATGTTCCTTTTTTGTAATGTTTACTTGTGAGGCAGATAAAAGGTAATAGATTCACAGCTTTAGAAATTTGAAAGCTTGCATTAACCCACAGAGTGAATACAGTTTGAATAAAAGGGGTAGATTTTTTTTCTGTGCAGGCATTGAAGTACCTTGACAGGCTTGAGAGGTGAGCCCATGCCAACCTCAGGAGGTTCAACAAGGCCAAGTGGAAAGTCCTGCGCATGGGTGGGGGCAATCCCAGGCACCAATAAGTATGTGCTGATTGATGAGTGGATTGAGAGCAGCTGTGAGGGGAAGGACTTGGTGGATGAGAAGATCAACGTGGCAACGTGCGCAGGCAATGTGTGCTCACAGCCCAGAAAGCCAACCGCATCCTGGGCTGCATCAAAAGGAGCATGGCCAGCAGGGCGAGGGAGGCGATTTTCCCCCTCTGTGCCACTCTGGTGAGATCCCACCTGGAATACTGTGTCCAGCACGGGAAAGAAATAGACCTATTGAAGCAGGCCCAGAGGATGGATGATCTTTAAGGTCTCTTCCAACCCAAACCGTTCTATGATTCTAAAACTGGAGGGACCCAAAGACCTTGAAGAGCGGGAGTGCTGTGTTCATGAACACACGTGCCCTGGATCAGATTAAGTGGAGTACAATTTTTCACAAGCATTGCAATTAAGAATGAGAGTGAATAACTACGATTATATGCACATCTAAAAATACTTGTTGTGAATGGCAGATACTTTTTTAGTCTAATTTTAAGAAGCAGTGCTTAAACTCTGACAAATATTCACTCTTCTGGTTTTTTTTCATGTATTTTATTTCCCATGTTTAAATTCTGTAATATTATCGAGGCTTCTAAAGCCAATTTATTATTTATGCTCAATTAGTTTGATTCAGGAGAGATTCTACTTTGAACATTTAAATTGCTGTTTTATGTGAATCCTGTAATATTTTAAAGGCTCAGCTTGTCAGTAGGAGAGTTGTTTTAAGTTACTGTAAAGATGGTCAATAGTAGAATTCTTGAGGTTTTTTGGTAGAGCTCAAGATACACAAAAGTAGCATAAAATATTTAAATTCTTGATGCTGATCATTTTTTGATTTCTAAAGGAGCTGTATTTTTTTTCTCCTAAAAATTCTCAAACAACGCTGTGCAGGTTTTTCTCTCCCCAGTTTCCACGGAGGAACCACTATCCGTAAAAGGCCAGCTGTGTTCTCCTGCTGCTACACCCTGTGCTGCAATTTATGAACACTTGATTCCATCTCCCATTGAGATTTTGGGAAGCGGGGAAGAGTGGAAGAATGTTGTTTTGCGTACTGCTTTGGGACAGACGTAGTTTAACTGATGACAGTCTTTTCCAGTAAACTGATAAGTCTTTTCTGTTGAAAATGACTTTTTTTTTTTTTTGGTAGCTTACGGAATGGTGATTGTGGGTTTATGAGACATCTTGGTGGATTTAATAACAGACTGTTGCCAAGGGAGCTTTCTTGCTTGTCTCTTATTTCCCAGTTTCCTTCCCCTTTTCTGCACCAGCAGTTGTGCTTGTGTGAACCTGTGGTAAACTGGTTCGAAAAAGTGGCAAAATAAATATACATCCACGTGCACATGCACATACACATACCCATTTTCTTTGTCAGATCTGTCAGAGGATTTTTTTTTTTAATCTACCAGTTTTGCTTATTCAACTGTCTCACACTGTGGCTGCTCAAGTTTGGAAAGTTGGAAAGTGGTGACAAATGATTCCTTCAGGGGAAGGGAGGAGGACTGAGACTACCCCTTTCCAAAGTAGACGAGTGGCTTGTCTTAAGGCCAGTATGGATCAACTGCTGTCCCGGGGGCTTTGCTGTCCTCTCACCCCATCTCTGGCCACAAATTACTGTCCTTTGGAGCACTGTACATGTTTATGCAGTTGTGTGGTAAAACACACTAGAAAACTAATTGTGTATTTGCAGAGGGAGACACATGGTGTAGATTTTAGCCAGATCCATTCTCTGACCCTCTTCATCTTCGTAGACTCATGTGCTGGTGCTTTTAAGGTATCACGGACATGCAGTGTAGTGGAGGGCTGCAGAAACGAAGCTAGCCTTGTGTTGATTTAAAGCAAATGTGGAATTAAGCAAGGTTAGGAATATTAAAGCTTTCCCCTCTGAACGTGAACAGGTGTCTGTATTACCATGGAGTTACAAATTGATTTAGGTCAGCCAATCTAATGTCCAGCTTTACTGAAAGGAGACAAAAATCTCCATCCCACCATACGCATGTCTGTGTTTCTGTTTCTTTGTCCGAGTTAAAATGTGTTTAACTTCACGGTGAGCTAACTTGTAAAATATTAAAAGATTCTTCTGCTTTTTTTAAGCAGAAAAGGTGAGTGAGGGGTAGGTTTTCTGGGATAGAGAGTGATTATTCATATTTTTTTTCCCTAATTTTCACTCACTTGCTCATTTTAGCGGTCTTTCTGATACTCCTCTTTCATTTATCTCTTTCAAGCTGAAAGTCTCTGAGATACGTATTCCTTTTCCAAACAAAATACTTTTGGTTTTGTTACTCTTTTCTAGTTCTTTTGTATTGTTTTTGTTGACCATACTTGAAGGTGCAGGACATTCAAGGAATTTTGTTGGATTTTAGTAGGAATGTGGTTGATGATGTTTCCTGTTTTATTTCTGATCCATTCCTAGTAATTCTTTCCACTGTGATTACCTTTTAGACTGTTGATAAATATTGGGGAGCTTTATGGTGAAGGGGAAGCCACTTTTCTAAGGCACAGACTGTAAGAGATTAGAGGCCATCACTGAGTTTGAGCCAGAGATAAAGGCACTCTGGGTAATGCTTATCTGTAGAAGTTGCTGTTGGAATGTCATGAGGAACTCAAATCTTAATACTCTTAAAGCAGATTTGCCTAGAACAGAAGATATTGACTGAAAAGATGAAAGCAAAAGGCATAAATAAAGTCTAGTAAGCTAAAGTCCTTTCTGCATTTAAAATAGAGATAGGAAGGATTTTTTTAAAAAGAAATGATTAGGACAGTTAACCTCTTTTTTCCGCCTGGTGTTTGTGTACTCTGACTTCTTGAAATGATTGTCTAGGGAAACAGTTAGGAAAACTTTTATCTTCCTTATAGGCACATGGTATTTTTAATGGAAAACCAGACCTTGTGTCTGTTTTCCATGTTCTTACACTTTTCCCTTGTCCATGGCTGCTTTTAGAGATGAAAATATTGAGGGCATTTTTTGGGGGGATGTGGAATACATGGGTTCACTACTTGTTAGGTTGAGTAGACCTTAGAAACCAAGTTTCTCACTTCCTGGGCATATGTGTTAGCCATTGGTTTGTGATACAGTAAGCAATTGCTGTGTGGCAGCAAGATGAAATGATAATATTCTGGTAACGTTTCGGTTGAAAACTTAAAAGATCAGTTCTGATCAACTGGCAGAATCTTTAGTACAGAACTGAAAGCATTATTAAAAATCAGTAGCCTAAAAAAAGCCGCTTTTAGATCCAGCCAGTTCAGTGAGCAGCCGAGCTATTACAGTCCGTTTATTTACAGACTTGGCTGATGTCCCATCTGATAGAAAAAGCTTCAATAGCTTTACACACTCCCAAATGGCCTCTTCTCAAAATATCTCCATTTCCCACTTTAAATCACTCTGAAGGTCCCACAGGATCTCCATCTTTCTCCCTTGTCTTGTCTACAGCACTGCTTTCCTCAAATTAATGTCCCTAAGTCTTTCACACGTGTTATTGGGTAACCCCCTCTTTATTACTCATTTTCCCCATATACTCTACCTGCCTTTTGCCCGATGCTTTTGCTGATCTGCAGGCTAGAAGTTTTTTTAGGGAAACTGGATTTAGTAATTTGCTAATCAGCTAGTTTTCTTTGGACCATGTGCTCTCTGTGGTTTAGTTTTGCTGTTCTTGTAATTGTTGTTTCAGAGACTTTAGGTGAATACTGCATATATTTTGTAAATAATATCTTCAGGAGCCTGCTCTTTGAGTGGACCAAGAATTAATTTCATCCTTTTGTTAAAGGAATAGCTAATGCATCATTCTCTGAATTTTCTTCTTTCTATTCAGGTGTTTCATTTTATATATACTTGCATTAAAATGACAGTGAGAATCTGTTAAAAATACGTTGAGTATGTTGACTCTGTCTTTTGCTTTCTAAGCTCTCATGTCTCAGATTTCTGTAAATTATTTTCTCTGTCACAAAGGTGTGTTGTACTTTTTTTCTCTTCAGCTTCTAATCAGATGAATTGAAACGAGATCAGATTCTAAAGTAATATCCAAGAAAAAGAAAATAAAGGGAAACTTACCAAATTTCAGTTTTACCCAAAGTTCACTTTGTTATTTAACTCAGAGATTCTTTCATGTGCACCTTCGCTCACCTCCTTATGCCCAGTATATGACAGAACAATTTTTAATTACAAGTCCTGTAATATTTTTATCCTAGGATGGACGGATGTTCATCTGTTACTACGTATTCAATGTCTTGTTTTCTTTTTGTTATTCAGTATATGATCCCTCATTTATTTGTCATTTTTCAGTATCAGACCAGAGAGCAAACATATTTCTTTCAAAGGTTTTTCTATAATACTTGTTAGTAGTAGATGAGGATTTCACAAATATATATATAATTGTACTATATATATGTGAATAAATACATAAATATACAAATGTATATAATTTCAACTTTTGAAGATAACAGCATTCCCATTGAACACATAGGTTAGATGAGTTACAGACAAAGAAGTTAAAAAGGAGGGGATCAATCTAGTTTTCTAGTTTGTTTTTTTTTCAGTGTAAATTACTATTTCTATGAATTTTCATTACCTTCAATGCTAACTGTGGAAGCCCAGCATTAAGTTTTTCCCGCCACTATTCAGAAAATAAAGAACACCCAACTAAATAATCTCAGCTCTATCACATCTCAAAATACGCTTATTTTTGCCTCAACTAACTGTAAAGCTCTGAGGGATAGAATCTGATCTTACTGCATTTATTAGAACCCCTTTATTCCTGCTTCTAATGGAGACTGAGAAATGCACATGGAACATACTCTGTTATTCTGAGGGGGCGGCAGCATGCCGTAAAATATAGGGAGTAAAATATCTGTTTAAGGAGAAGATGTGCAGACTTTTAAATATAGACTAACCCGTGTCTTTTCCCCAGCCTCAGTTATAGAACTGATTAAACAGCTTGGCTGAAGTTTTCAAAGGATGTAGTATGAGGCAGAAACAGAAAAATTAAAATTGCGTTTTGGCAAGGCACAGTTTTTCAAAGGTGGAAGTATTTGGATATAGGATCTCATGATAGTGGGCATCAAGCACCGTGAATAACCCTCAGGACTGTCAGTCCTGATGTGTTATTTAAGCAGATTGTGGTGTAAGTACCGATGTCTTCTGGAAGCGTATCCATCATTTTATGAACATGAATTTAACAACAGAAACTAAAATAGTTGAACTAATGAATACAGGGCTTAATGTTGTGTTTACACTTGTAGACAATGCATGTTTTAATATGATATTTGTAGTGAACATTCTTTGTTCTTGCTTATAGGTGCCACAAAAATTGTTCCCGTTGAAGCTGCTCCCCAAGAAAGTGAACCCACAACTCCAGAGGCAACAGTTCAAGACCCATCGCAACGAAGAGGATATCAAGAATATGCCATTCAGCAAACCCCATATGAGCAGGCAATGAAATCAAGCAGGTAATTTTGAAGTACTTACATTTGTGTTCATGCAAAATATGAATGAAAATCTTCCCTATCCATTTTTATTTTCATGAAACGGAAATATTTTCTGAGCCTTCTAAATAAAGGAACAGCTGAAAATAATCCGTGCATAAGTTGTAGAATTTAAAAAGCTTTTTAAAATAAAGGAAACATTTCTATCCATTATGATTATCTAGGGAAATTTTGATGACATATGTCACCAAGTTTCAATATTGTAATTATAAGTGGTTTGGTTTCTTTTTAGGTTGGGTCCAACTCAACTGAAGATTTTTACATGTGAATACTGTAACAAAGTGTTCAAATTTAAGCACTCCCTCCAAGCGCATTTGAGGATACATACAAATGAAAAACCTTACAAGTGTTCATACTGCAGTTATGCCAGTGCAATCAAAGCCAACCTCAACGTTCACATGCGGAAACATACAGGGGAGAAGTTTAGCTGTGATTATTGTACGTTCACTTGTCTCAGCAAAGGCCATCTCAAAGTCCATATTGAAAGAGTTCATAAGAAAATTAAGCAGCATTGTCGCTTCTGCAAGAAGAAATACTCAGATGTTAAAAATTTGATCAAGCATATCAAGGAAACACATGACCTTCAGGATAAAAAGGTGAAGGATGTTTTTGATGAGCTTCGCTTGATGACACGAGAGGGCAAAAGACAACTTCTTTATGACTGCCATATTTGTGAACGCAAATTCAAAAATGAACTCGATCGTGACCGTCACATGCTTGTCCATGGTGATGAAAGACCCTTTGCTTGTGAGCTCTGTGGTCATGGAGCCACTAAATACCAAGCCCTTGAGCTTCATGTGCGAAAGCACCCATTTGTATACGTGTGTTCTGTGTGCTTGAAGAAATTTGTCAGTTCTGTAAGACTCCGTGCTCACATCAAAGAAGTCCACACAGATTTGCAGGAGACTTCTGTTTTTGACAGTTCTATCAATCAGAGTTTCTGCCTGCTTGAGCCAGGAGGCGATATCCAGCCCGAAGCCCTTGGTGAACAGCTAGCGCAAAATGCAGCTGAATCAACTGTCCTGAGTCCCGATGCTATTAACACACCACAACCATCTGCTTGTAAAGGTGATTCAACAGCTGCAGGTGTAAACCCTAATGGCCAACACAATGGTGACTTAAAAATTGATACAGTCCCTTTGTCAGAATTTGAAAACCCTCCGGTGGAGACTGAAACAGAGATGCTGTGTCAGACAACAGACATTCAATCCGGTGTAGCATCAGATTGCTTTCTCCTCAAAAACGGTACTTCTGGTTCTGATGAGTTAAAAGTTTCTCCTGCGAATGAAGAGGAGGTTAATCACTGCAGTTCTGTGAATGAGCAGGGTGAAGACATTCGGCTTTTACTGCCTGAAGACAGAAGTTTAAACCCGACTCAGAACAATGCAATGACTGAGAACCTTTCAGTCTCTGAAGAGAGAAATCAATCTGGTCCTTCTAGTGAATCAGAAACGAGCAATCCGCCAATTCAGAATTCAACAGAAACCACAAACCCTTCGCCAGCACCAGGAGCTAATGCAGCCGTTGGTCCACAGGCAGCTCCTTCTCAGGCAGCTACGTCAGACCGCGGGAGTGGAGCTGTTGCCTTTATGCAGATCTTGGATAGCTTGCAGAAGAGACAAATGAACACAGAGTTGTGTGAGAGGATAAGGAAGGTTTATGGAGACCTAGAATGTGAATATTGCGGTAAGAAGCAGTAGAATTATGTTGGATTTTTTTAAATGTTATGTAGTGGGCCATCTTCTTCCTGCTCCTCTGGTGTATAGTGTTTGATATATTTGTGTATCTTTGTAGCAGTATTTATTTTGTAGTTTAGTATGGATTCTGGGGTCCAGCGAGATTTACTTCGTGCTGTATAAATAGTGTGAAATGACTCAAATCTCAGAAAAAAACCCACTAGCAGAGTATAGCGTAGCAATGCTTTGTTAGGCTCAATTTTACATGGATGTGGAATTTGATAAAATTAGGTTATTTCTGTCCACGTGCCTCTCCCCACCTCATCACTTTCACTGGGGCCAAGCACAGCAGATTTAGGCATGTGGGCAGCACGCGTTGGTCAGTGCTTTAATGCTCAAGCTTCATTATCAGCTTTGTATAAAATTCAGCATCTTTTTCATATAGTATGGAAGGATGTGGGATAACATAGAGTCTGTACCATAGATACAGATACTGGCATATTTTTCTGTACTTGCTTTGAACCAATTTTTTTGAAACAATTTTCATTATGTCATATCAGATCAAGACTGTTCTGATTGTTACTGGTTTTTTGAGTTTATGGAAGTGGGAAGAATACACCGTTCCTACTTATTCTAAATGAAATTTTGTGTTTACATAACCGGAAAGGAAACGCTTTAGGATTTATCTTGTAGTTCATCCTTGAGAAGGGAAAGGAAAGACTGGAGAAAAAAAAGGAAGTTTTGGTACACCGTAACATTGTAAGTTAGATAAATTGCTATGCACTTATTCTTTTTGGTGCCATTACGTCAGAAAAGCTTTTAGGAAGGAATAACACAAAAGGAAATAAGAAAGAAGATTTTGACAGTCTCTTTTACTGTACAGTTGCTTTCAGATCCTTTGTATACAACAGATTTAAAGGACTTTCTCATTAGGAAAAAGATCATTGATATGTATAAAAGTTGCCCTTATTAGGCTGTTTCAGGAGATAAAACATGTTTTTAGACAAAAGTGGTTTTTGTAAACATATTTTCAGTCACGAAGTATCTTTAGGGTAAGTTTTCATTACAGACAAGAGGGACAGGATTCAAACAGAAAATTTGGTATGTATTGGAATTTTCATTAACAATTGTTTAGAACTTACTTTCTTTGTGTCTGAATTTATTTTTAGGCAAGTTGTTTTGGTACCAAGTGCATTACGACATGCATGTTCGTACGCATACTCGAGAACATTTATATTACTGCTCCCAGTGCAATTATTCTTCCATCACCAAAAACTGCCTTAAACGTCACGTCATTCAGAAACACAGTAATATTTTGCTGAAATGTCCCACGGAACATTGTGACTACTCTACTCCAGATAAATACAAGCTCCAGGCACATCTTAAAGTTCACACGGAACTGGTAAGTAATGAACAAAATGGTATATTTGTCTAAATTCAGTGTCACCATCATAGTGTTTGGAATAGTGTGGCAATATTTGAAGACATAGGTCAGAGTTCTTACTGGAGCGCTCTCTGCATAATTTTGTGCAGGGAATACATGAGTTACAGCAACTAGATATTCCATAGAATCATAGAATTTGCTGGGTTGGAAGGGACCTTAAAGATCATCCAACCCCCTGCCATGGGCAGGGACACCTCCCACTAGACCAGCCTGCTCAAAGCCCCATCCAGCCTGGCCTTGAGCACTTCCAGGGATGGGGCGTCCACAACTTCCCTGGGCAACCTGTGCCAGTGTCTCACCACCCTCACAGTAAAGAATTTCTTCCTAATATCTCATCTAAATATCCCTTCTTTCAATTTAAAACCTTTACCCATCGTCCTTTCATTACACTCCCTGAAAAAGAGTTCTTCTCCATCTCTCCTATAGGCCTCCTTCAGGTACTGGAAGGCCATTTTAAGGTCTCCCCAGAGCCTTCTCTTGTCCAACCTGAATAACTCTAACTCTCTCAGCCTGTCTTCTTAGAAGAGGTGCTCCAGCCCTCTGATCATCTGGACTCGTTCCCACAGGTCCATGTCCTTCCTGTGCTGAGGGCTCCAAAGCTGGATGCAGGTGGGGTCTCACCAGAGCAGAGCAGAGGGGTAAAATCACTTCCCTTGATCTGCTGGCCACGCTTCTTTTGATGCAGCCCAGGATGCGGTTGGCTTTCTGGGCTGTGAGCACACATTGATGGTTCATGTTGAGCTTCTCATCCTCCAGCACCCCCAAGTCTTTCTCTGTAGGGCTGCCCTCAATCCACTCATCGACCAGCATGTATTTATTTGTGCCTGGGATTGCTGTCACCCATGTGTAGAACTTTCCACTTGGCCTGGTTGAACTTCCTGAGGTTTGCACGGGCCCTCTTGTAGTAGTTTCCAGTAGAGTATGTCTGTATCCATTTTTTCCCTTTGGTTTTCTCAGTATTCTCAGATCCTTTGGGTTTTGAGACAGCAAACTGAAGTCTGGTACTGTTATTACTTTACTTCATTCCATGGACCTGAATTCCCTTCCTTCATAAATAGATGACTGTGGTAAAATCAAAATATGTTCCTGTCTTAATTACTACAGACAGAAGAAGTTTAAGTTGTTGAGAAGAATTATTTTTTTTTCCCCAATATCTTCGGCTAGTTGTAGCTAATCTCTTTTAACATCTATCATTTTCTGTTGTGGTTACAAAGATGAAGAGATGACGTTTTAAAGGCTCCTGTCTTATTTAGTAAGCCTTCCATCTCTGAATGCCGTGGTGTTAAAAACAAGTCTGGTCTGCTTCTTCAACGCGCCCTGTTACATGTTTTATTTGAGATGACGCAGAGCTGCGTGCCTGACTTCAAGTCCTCTTTGTGCAAGGCGCTGCTTTGTGGTCTTGCTCTGATCCAGCATTGTAACATGAATAATCTTTGAGGCAAAATGTTTTCTACATCAACCCTGCTTGCATTTGTTTCAAAAGTATGTTTTTAAAAATATATCATGGTATTCAGAATAAGAAATATTTTAAAACTAAGGAATGAGAATGTTATTCTTTGTTGTTGACTAAGATATGTTTTTAGAAGTGAAATTATTTACATGCTTTTCTTGCAAGATTAAGAAAAACCAATTATTTTCACATTATGTGTGTGATTTTCACACATCAATGTTGGCTCGCTTTTTCTTCTTGGTGTTTTATTATTTTCCATGGGTAGCCCAAATAGGTTAAGCTATTGGAAGAAAAGGTCTGCATGCTGTGGACTTCTTTTCCTACACGTGGCAGGATCCTCTCTGCTTGCAAAGGTGTAATTGATCTGGGATGGTTTAGACTTGTGTGTACCCAAAGAGGTTACGATGTGCGTACAGTCACAAATGATATGAATGCGGGTAAGCTAATCTGATCGCCTTCTATGATGGCGTGACTGGATGGATGGATGAGGGGAGAGCGGTCGATGTGGTCTACCTTGACTTCAGCAAGGCGTTTGACACGGTCTCCCACAGCATCCTCCTAGGGAAGCTTAGGAAGAGTGGGTTAGATGAATGGACAGTGAGGTGGATAGAAAACTGGTTGAAGGACAGAGCCCAGAGGGTTGTGATTAGGGGCGTGGAGTCT
>VXBO01009075.1:898782-978728 GCA_013400135.1 Rhinoptilus africanus
CTATGATTCTATGATTCTATGATTCTATGATTCTAAGCTCCTTCTTTTTCAAATTGACTTCTAGAAAAGGGTGTTTGGCAAGAGCCTGCTCTCCCAGAATAATGAACTTATTCCACTGTTGACTGTAGTGTTTCCCGAAGGCCATCTGGAGTGCTTAGGTGGAGCATATTACCTCATACAATTTTATATGAAGATACTGGTATTGAAGTACAGTTTAGGCTTCCATAAAATGTTTGGCAAGCGTGCTATTTGTACTTAAACTTTCTTGACTGATAATGCGAGAAAATTGGCATAAGCTATGTCCTCGCAATTTGTGTTTTTAATAATTTTTGTGGTAAAATGTTTCCAAAGGCAATTTATCCTTATTCTGGATTTTATTCTTATTCCAGCAGAGGAAAAAAGAATGCCAGTTGTTTAATAGCAACACTCACTCTTCTATCCTTTAAGAACAAGGAAGTATTCATAGAGATGGGCCTGCCTTCATTCTTTACACAACGTTATATTTTCACTATCATTGTCTTGTAAATAAGTCTTTCAGACCCTTGATAGAATGCACCACCTATGACACGTTCCTTCTCATCACATGAGAAAGCAACATCACAACTCGCTTAATGCATTGTGATAAATATTGTTGTCACATTTCCTTTTGCTAGTGAAATACGATGCTTGAATTAAGGATTCACATTGATTGTTTCCCCGGATGTGGACAATTTCTGCAGAGCTACTTAAAAGAGCTGTTAACAGACTGTGCCTAGTGGTTTCAGGTCATCTTCTGCAGTCAGCAGGTAGGCTCTTGGCCAATATTTCAGCAGCTAAAGATCCTTTAAAGGTGTCTGTAACAGAACAGAACGCTTCACCTCCTAATTTTGTTAAGTACTAGTCTTTTGTAACTGCAGGAGAGCTTTAAAAAACAAAACAGGTGACACAAAAGAGAAGATTTTTTCCCCTTTTTGTCCCCCAGTTCTGTAGGTATTTTAAAATGAATCTGAATCTGTTACAAAATGTGCTGAAAGCCCCCATAATAGACATTCTTGTAGGCTGCTCTTGAATTTATTAAGTTTATGATGTCCATCTGATGGCAAAAATCCGTGTGAATGATGTCTGAAACTGCTTAAGGAAAACGAGCCTAAAATTAGTTATCTTATATCCTTAGTTAAGTACCTGTTTTTCCAGCGTGATGAATGTCTGACAGCTCCCACCAGGAGAATCATTTTC
The DNA here is from genome assembly GCA_013400135.1 of Rhinoptilus africanus. Lineage (NCBI taxonomy): Eukaryota > Metazoa > Chordata > Aves > Charadriiformes > Glareolidae > Rhinoptilus > Rhinoptilus africanus. The sequence goes on from VXBO01009075.1 coordinate 899,998, forward strand.
ATGATACCAAAGAGAACCAAGAAAATACGTTTCAGAATTAAAAACAGTGTGACAGCGAGATCTTTCAGGATTATGCTTGCTGATGCTTACCCTCAAATATATTTGAGTATTTAAATGGATTGAAAAAATTGTGTATTAGAATTTACTCAGTAACTAAACTCGACAGTTCTCACATTGGCCTTTGTGCCCACTGTTTGGTGTATTTACTTAATGCATACCTCACTGAACAGGACCCCTCATTCAAAAATGTAGTACTTAAACTATACACTGTTAGATGTAGAAAGCTACTTTAATGTTAATTTTAGTTTGCAAAATCAGTACTTAATAGATGTTAAACTTAAAGCTTCCTCAGAGACAGTCAGTATCAAAATCTCTTGAGTTCATTGTATGAATGCGTGTCTTCCCTTGCCTTGTTGCTGGCTGCTTTTCAACTGCATCCTTGTCTTACTTGGTGAACAGGATGAATGATGGTTAATGAAAAGCAGCTTATTGTTCATTCCTATCACCCAGTGTACGGCCACCTGTTTTATTGTCTGTGCATCATCCAGGTCTTACCCTGAATTTGGGATTATTTATTCCCTGGGGGATGATGATGGGGACTGCGTACATGCTGCCTGTTGTCTCAGTGTTGGCTACACATCATTGTTACAGGGAAGATTTTTACTTTTGAAGTCTGGGAATTGAGGCTCAGCTTGATTTAAAACCGACATTTTGCATATATTCTCCAATTTTCAGTAGCTGTCTTTCACCTCTACGTCTTGTGTAGTGGTTTTTGGCAATTCCTGGCATTTATGGAGCTCTTTGGAAGTTCAAACCATGATACGTGTGAATCACTTCAGTGTCATAGTACCTAGGAAAGGGGTGGGCAGTTTCTAATGACTTTAGAGTCATTTATAGTTATGAATGAGCTAATGGTAACATATAGGGACCAGCTGTGGAACTAAACAATGCTGATGTAGGTACAAGAGTTCGTTTACAACCTCCAGTAGGTTTTACAGTAGTCAATATGCTGAGCAGATAAACATCACTGAGAGGTTTGTGTCTGAAATGAATTGTAGAATCATGGAATGTGTTAGGTTGGAAGGGACCTTTAAAGGTCATCTAGTCCAACCCCCTGCAGTGAGCAGGGACATCTTCAACTAGATCAGGTTGCTCAGAGCCTCATCAAGCCTGGCCTTAAATGTCTCCAGGGATGGGGCCTCCACCACCTCTCTGGGCAACCTGGGCCAGTGTCTCACCACCCTCATTGTAAAGAACTTCTTCCTAATGTCTAATCTAAACCTGCCCTGCTCTAGTTTAAAACCATTGCCCCTTGTCCTATCGCTACATACCCTTGCAAACAGCCCCTCCCCAGCTTTCCTGCAGGCCCCCTTCAGCTGCTGAAAGGCTGGTAAGGTCTGATAAGGTCTTTCTGGAGCCTTCTCTTCTCCAGGCTGGACAACCCCAGCTCTCTCAGCCTGGCTTCATAGCAGAGGTGCTCCAGCCCTCTGATCATTTTTCTGGCCTCCTCTGGACCCGCTCCAACAGGTCCATGTCCTTGTTGTGCTGAGGGCTGCAGAGCTGGGCACAGTACTCGGTTTAAAAATTATTTAAAATCTATGTAGTAATAGATATAGCAATAGATCTGTATAGTAAAAGATACTCCAAGATAAGCACCTCTGTAAAACTGAAGTTCAGACCCTGAACCACCACTTGTTCTTCAGTGCCTGTGTCTGCATTCACGCACGTTTCTGGATGTAAATGACTCTTGTCTTTGGAAGGATGCTTAGAAATATTATTATGCTGCTGACCTTTTGTATAATAGCGTAGTTAGAGCTTTCAGTAGGAAGTGAGATACTTGAGCTTTGATTGCTTTTTTCCCCTTCCTGAGGAGTGTTCATTTTCAGACCGTCACCGGTCTGGCGGTGATACCTTTACCTCTGGAGCTCTGCTGCTGTGTAGGCAAGAATGCAAGGTACTGAATTCACCAAAAAATCTAGGGTTCAGTGATCAAACGCTTGGTTAGAAAATGGCTTTTGTTCTTGGTCCTTGCTTCTGTAATGAGTTTCAGCTAGCCATGTATTTTTTACTATTTATTTCATGAAAAAATGCTTAAGCAGTACTGTCTGCAGGTGCTTGTCATTTTGTGAGCTGTGATTCCTGCTGCTTGCCAGACTTCATAAACCTCTGTCTAACCATTTGCAAATTTTTCCATAGCCTCCTTCACATGTGTGCAAAGCTGCCTCCTGGGTACATCAGATCCATTTAGCTACGTTGCATTCTAGTAGGACATCATTTTAAATCAGGAATCTTTTGTGAAAATTTCAATTTGAACATCATGACAACTGTGGTGAAGATTTCCGGATGTCTTCACTCCTCAGAAATGTAGCTCAGCGGCCTAATTCTGTTCCCATAGACGTTAGAAATTAAATTTCTGTTGATCTGAGTGCGTGCAGCGGCAGGCTTTGGCTCTCTATTCCTCTGCGACGTCACACAATCAAATGTTGTGTTAATTGTGTTGTGGGAACTTTTGCTGGAAATGCTTTCAGAGTACCAGTATTTAGGAGAGCTTTGTTTTATTTCCTGCTCATAAAATCATACCACTGCTACTAAAAGGAGGGGAATGGATTGTTATTTCTATAACGTATTTGTCTACTTTGGGCCTGAACATTTTTCATTATGGCCATCGTCTTAATTTTACACTATTATTGAAACTGATAACAAAGCAGTCAGGAGTTCACAGAATCTCTTTTGAATTTAGTGGCAGAACTGCCGTATACATCATATGGTCATATGTATTCTGTGTATGTTCATAAAAGAAGATATTTGTGTCATCAGAATGTCTCTTTGCTGATGAGTGCAACAGAATAGCTGCTAATGTTTCTGATGTTTCACAGTGTAGGTCGTATTTAGTACTCTTTGATTCATTAAATAAACTTCACAGCGGTCTGTCGATTTACATCGTGCATATACAGAGGCTTTTCATTTTTCTTTCGATGACTGTATACGAGTACACTTAGCCCTTGAATTATCTTGCAAGATGTGCCTTAGAGAAGTAAAATTCCCTTCAGAGAGTTATAAATTGGTAATGCAATAGAGCTGATACTTTCTTAGCACAATTTTAATTCATTTATATAAAGAGAAAGGCATTGTAATTCCTGTGTAAGTGGCCTGATTTTATAATAAAACATAGCATAAACAAGAAAATTCAGTGATAGTAACAGATTATTTTTTGCAATGAGTTGAAGAATATTTGTGGAACTGATTTATTCCTGATTTGTGGAATGTGAACAGTAATTCCAGTCAGAAAGCTAGCGTTATTTTGGAATTATTTTAAGTTTCTTATATTTTCTCAAATTGGCTACTACGGGGATTAATCAAATCTCAGGAAACATGGAAGGAGACTTTGAAATTTAAGTAGCTTATTGGACTAGGCAGCTGGTCTCCAGCAAAGGTAGATCCATCTCTCTTGATAGTTTGCTTCTGTTTGTGTCCTTCAAAAAAAAACCACCTTCAAAGGCGTTTAGGAGGCAAGCGCTCTGATAAGGCATGGGATAAATAACTTTTATTCTTGGCAGAGCAAAACTTGCACGCTGAGAATGTATTGAAGGTATTACTACAACCTCAGTCTAAGTCCTTCAGAGTGTCTCTGTCATGGCCTATGACAAGGGCACCCTAAAGAGCTAAAGCTGTGGTGGGGGACACCTTCTTCGGGGTCTGCGTTGTGACCTGGGTGCTCTGAAATACTTCCTTTGCAAGAGAGGTTTTCAAAAAGGCTGGCTTTGAGAGGGACGGGATTACGCTGAAGGACCAGCACTGTCACAAGCTCTCAGGCCGCTGACAGAAGTACACTTAAACATGCAAAAACAATAAAGTAACCTCCAAAAGTTGGTGGCACCGACCTGGAAGAAGAACCATGAAAGGTTTGGCTTCGGTTTCTTTCTGTGAGGGACTGGAGCTTGACTCATACACATTAAAGGCAAACGATGCTCAGAAGTGCAATCTCTTTGTTGAACTACATAAAATACCGCTTTTGAAGATCATTTACTGCAGAGCTTGGTATAGATAACTTTCTAACTGCTTGAAGAAAGCCGTTTGGAGTATTTTGTTATTGAAAAAATTTGTTACCGTCATTATATGGAAAGACGTGTTCTTGGTGCCTGTACTTTCATGTTGCTCTAGAGCTCTTGATGCATTTGCTGATGATTTTGATGTTTTCTATGAGGCCTAGGCTTATAGCCTTGCCTTCCTGAAGTGTACTAGCAAGAATGTAAAGTTGTCACAATTACAGCATTTTACTTAAAGTGGTGTGTGTGGAATGGAGTGTTATATTATTGGGTTTTATTCTTATTTAACTTTATGAAACAGCAAGGTGTATTTGTCCTAGTGTTCTGAGCACACTGAGAAATACTACAATGAATATTAAAGACTAGCAACACCTGACTGTACATTAAAAGTATACTACTTTTTTTTTTTTTTTCATTTATTATATATTTTGAAACCAGTTACATGGGAAGTTTGAGGAACAGGCTGAGATCTGTCAAGAAATTTCAGCTGGCACCTCAACAGCCCCTAATGAAACCATGTTTATGTTTTTCTTACACATGCCAAGTTATGAATGTGATCATGCAACCCAGTCTTTGAAAAGGTGCGACTTCTAATGGAGTACAGCTTTATTAGAATTAATCTACCATTTTTCATTTGAGCAATTTGTTTATGTAGAAATTTAAAATCATCAGTAGCAGGTTTAGGGAGAGCATAAGTCTGCAAATTAACAGCTCTTTCCTGAGAAGATTTTGTCAGCGTTGTAGGCTCCAGCTACTGTTCTCTGCTCTTCCTTCTTCACTTTAAATTCTCAGGTGCAAGATGGTGACTGCCCCAAGTCCATCACAGCAGGATACTCTCCTTGCTCTGCTCGTGGTGGTTATCCTTTAGGAGCTGCCATCCCCAGTCCCAGGAGTAGGTTTTCTTATAGGAGCAAATGGCCTTCTAACAGCCCAGGCAGAATCCTCCTTGTGCCATTGCCATATTAATGGCCATGAGAGCTTCATATTCCATACCCTACTGTCATGAAATTATTTCAACACAGGGATTTCTTTCTCAGAGGTACAGGATGCTGAATGCAAATCCCCATATCATATTCCAAAACCTGTTTGCTTTGAAAATGCCTCAGTTTTTGCCTTTTTTTTTAAAAGGATGTCCATTTATATATGTGTAACTGTGGCATATAGGCAACAATAACCTCCTTGTACATTTTTCCTTGCTGTTCAGAGGCACTGTTTGGTCTCAGGTCAGAAACTGATAGAGTCTAGGATTCTTATCTCTTTCATAACACAGGGGTCTGTCTCTTTTTGGTACAGTAATCTTCCTTCCATGCTCTTCGAGAAGTTTTCTGTCCTCTTGAAATAACTAGTAAAACATCTGTTCTGTAGTTTCAGCTCACCTTTTACAGTGATCTCTTGGTCGTTTGGGGGGTGCACATCTCCCACCAGGTAATATGTTATCTGGTTCTCTGCCTAGTTGTCAAAACTAACTAGACTTTCGTCGCTCCATCTGCTGTTTTGATAATCCATTCATATGTTAATCTGATTAATCTATGTTAATCTAATCAGGTGACTGGATGACCCGCTCATTTGACTGAGCATCCAGTCTGTTGTGTCAGCAAGTACTTCTGGAAAGAAGCACCTCTTCGATTTATGTAATAAGCAGCAAAGATTATTACAAATTGGGTAATTTACCAATTAATGGAGAAAAGTCCTACATTTTTATGTGGAGTTAGGTGTGTTTGTAAAAACATTGAAATTATAATTACACTAAAACTGCATGTAGGAAGAAATTACATCAAAACTATCCACGTCAACTTGTTTCATGTTGTTAAATCTTTTAAACATCAGTGACATTGATAAAAGCCAAAGTAGTCTGTAAGTTTTCAAATCAAAGTAGTAGAATAATAGTTTATTGGCGATACATAAAATGCTGAATATTTATAAAGCAGAAATGTAGGCACTGAATAAGTAATGGCATTTGTAAACTCTTCTGCTCAATTTCAGGCCATTAAGTAGTATTATAAATGCACATACTGGTGTAAGTCTTCAGTATAATGAGATGTGATCCTTAGACTTCAGAAAGGTGGACTTGTGAAATAAAAGAAAAAAACCCTGAATATTACTGCTTATATCAAATACATTTTCTTCTGTTATGTGACTTGATCTTTCGACTATTGCTTCTCTGTCTCAAAAGATAATGCTTACATTTATTGTGCATTTTCTCATGTGCTATAACTTGAAGCCCTTCATTCATGAGGATTAATGATGTGCTTAGAATACTTTTATATTTCTCCTTCACTTATTTCACTATAAATATCCTCATTTTTTCCTTAAAAACTGAACCTTCAATTATAACTTTGTTGAGAACCATGTATTACTGAATAATGACTATAGTGATTACAGCAGTGGACTGATAATACAATCTCTTTCTTTCTTGCTTGCATAAGGATAAAAAGAGTTATTCCTGTCCTGTGTGTGAGAAGTCATTTTCTGAGGATCGACTTATAAAATCGCACATCAAGACAAATCACCCTGGTAAGAAAAAATCAGGGAAAATTTCTCAGTCTATTGCAGTAAATGGATAAAGGTTTAGAGTGAGCAGTGTAATGTGATTACATTCCAAAGAAAGGGAAGAGTCGATGTCTAATCTAACTGGTTGAGAGAATTGTATTGGCTTTGCAGCTGTTAGAATTTAGAGTGAAAGAAGTTACTGTTCTAGCTTGTGTGTTGTGGAGTATATCAGGTAATTTTGCTAAGAAATCTGTCCTTCATCTGACAAAGAACTCATTTCCAAAGGCGGCCCTAGGTGAATGCAAATTAAGCATTGGGAAGTTTAGAATTAGTGATCATAGAAACACAGAATCATAGGGTTGGAAGGGCCCTCTGGAGATCATCTAGTCCAGCCCCCTGCCAGAGCAGGGCCACCTTAGAGCAGGTTGCACAGGAACCCATCCAGGTGGGTTTTGAATGTCTCCAGAGACGGAGACTCCACCACCTCCCTGGGCAGCCTGTGCCAGGGCTCTACCACCCTCAAGGTAAAGAAGTTCCTTCTCATGTTTAGGTGGAACTTCCTGTGATCAAGTTTGTGCCCATTACCTCTTGTCCTATCACTGGGCACCACTGGAAAGAGCCTGGCCCCATCCTCCTGACACCCACCCTTCAAGTATTTATAGGCATTGATAAGGTCCCCCCTCAGCCGTCTCTTTTCCAGACTAGAGAGACCCAATTCCCTCAGCCTTTCTTTGATATAGACATCTTGTAACAACCCATGAGACATAGAATTCCCACTGGCCATACATAAACTGACAGAAATGCGTTTATTGCCCATTATTTTGTCTGTAGGTAGTTCACATGAATGCAGAGGTCCCTGAGCTGACGACGCGTGCTCAGTTAGTATGTGGCTGGGCTTTAAGTCCAGGGCCAAGTGAAGTCTGCAGCAGGGCTCCTACTCGAACCAGCTGTGATAGAGCGTGGCCAGTGTTAAGCTGGAGCTGACAAGCCTGGCTGGATCCAAGCTAACCACTGGAGTCCATTCAAACTGTGTTTATACCTTGCATTCTGGTGCCCTGGTTTACCAGTGCCAGCACAACATAAAATGCATGCAGTAAGTCAGGGTGCTGTTCCTGAGTATACAATCCTTTCTCAGACCTTGTGAACTCGGTGCCAAAGTGCCCGAGTGACTGATACAGGGACTGATTTAAATCTGACCGATGTGAACTCGGCAGAGCCGCGTTTCTGTGTCTATACTTTCCTTCTCAGTATCTTTATTGGATAAAAGTTGAGTAAAAGACCCACTGCTACTGTGGATGAAGCAGAGCTGACTGCATTGGCCAACGTACTTCAATTAACTCATTTACTGTGTTATTTATCACCCGGCATAATTTGATTTTAAGTAAGAAAATACCGGCCATGCTCAAACCGATTTTGGGGAAGGAAAAATCCAGTAAAAATGACATAACTTTTCTTGTCTGTGTCTGAAATACAGCATAAAAGGTAAAGCAGTAGTTTCGTATCCTCCTGCTGCCACTAGATAGTGCTAGACCCGCGTTTTAAACAATTTTCCTTCACTTTAATTTCAGACTAACTCCCACTTTAGCTCTTTAGTTACCAAACCTCTTTATTTGCAGACCACTCTACAGCAGTGTGGTTGGAGGGCTTGTCATACGTCAGGGGCATGTCAGATGCAGCAAATTGAGATGAGGAAAGACTTCTGTGCCGTACTGTAGTCAGGAGGTATGTCACCCAGTAAGCATAGAGATTAAATCCCAAGAGCTGTGTTTATGAAGCCTTTATGCTGTCTCAGCCAGGGAGTATAGGAGGTCTCCCTAAATAACGTGATCCATGAACGAGCAGTACGTTATGTACTGTGCCCTTACTGGTTGCCATTGGTCTGCACTGGTCCATTGACTACTGAATTATTACTGTATGGTGTGTCTGGGGTCCAGAAATAGCAGTTAACTCTGGAGCACTGACGTGCTAAACTCATGCATTTAAATGCTTCTGACCAATTCATTTGGTATCTGAATCCCTCTCAAAGTATAGCGTAAATTTTTTGATCTAGCAAAGTGGGTTCTTTTAAACTGTGGGTTATAATAGAAGAAAAAATAGAAGAAAATCTGCACAGCCTATTATTTTGTGTCCTCATTTTTAATTCATGCGTTGTAGGCGAACAGAACTTAGAAGCAAAATACTAGATTTATTAGATTTATCTCCATGGTACTAAAGAAATACTACATCTCAGATATGCCTATGCTGTAGTTACGCAACAACACTGTTTCAATATATGCAGGAGAATTAATGCAGAAATCTTTTTCCTGAGCATGCTGTCCTTGTACTCAGGAGGAAATCCTTTATTCGTACAACATACTTAATTAGAAGCCAAATAAATGTAAGGGGTCTGATGGTATAAACTATCAAGTACTGCAGTGGAGTGAGGACAATTGTTTTTAAAAATGTAAATGGAAAAGAATAAAGATGAAAGGAAAAATGGATACTGTTAAAAGGAATCGAATTTTAAAACGATGTATCAAAAATTAATTTAAACTGAAACTCTTTCATATTTATCATTAAATGCTATTTCTGGAGCTCTCCTCTCCTTCCTTTCTTAATATCATTCAGCACGACCTCTCCCTTGTCTCTTCTATTTCATCAAGTTGAAAATATGAAATAAAACAGTACTCCTTCCTCTTCTAGGTTTGCAGAGAATAGGAGTTGTCCTGTGGTCCCATGAAGGCAGTGGGACAGAAATCTCTGTAGACTTTGGTAGAGCAGTTTTTCAAACAAAAGCGAGAGGAGAGCTTGGCTTTACTGCCAAGTGATTTGAGTACACATAAGTGAAGGAGTCCTCTTGGATTCTGGTCCCAGGTATCCCCTACCTTTCCATCCACTGTCTGATTTAATATGAAATGTGTTAACAGTCCTGAGACATGAGAGGCATCAGCTTTCCTGGATCCCTACTGAGCAGATGGTAGCCTGCAATCACAAATGAAGGATCTAAACCATAGAAGGCGGATGAGGGTTCAGACTTGTGTCTGTATTTTTCTTTTCTGGGTGCTTTAGAACGTATCTCTGCTCAGTTCATGGGCTTTTATAGTTCAATTTTGAGGCTGTTTTCCTTGTGCATATGAGTTCAGGCAAGATTCTTGATTCCACTTGGGGACCAATCATTAGGAGACTAGGTATGACAGTTAGTATTTGGTAAAAATCCAAGTTTAGAATGTAACTTTCAAATTTTATAAGATTTTGGGCATAAGTCATCAGATTTCATGTCTTAATGTTTAGATTGAATGAGTGCTGCACTTTCACTGAGTCAAGTGATAGCATTTTATTCATTTGAAATGCACTGAGTAATTGGATTTATTTTTAAAAAGCATTTGGCAATGTTTTCATTATGTGCATTTGGGCCATTTTAATTTAAACTTCATTATTTTGAGCTTTTTCACTGTGACAACCAAAACATTAGATTGTATGAGAGAAAAAATTTGAGAGTTGAGTGTGTTTAGTCTAAGTGTGTTTAGAATAAGCAAAGGCTAGGAGAGGAATCTTAATTGCTGTCTTCAGCTATCTGACAGGAGATTAAAAAGGGGATTCTGATTAGAACTTAGGAATACAATTTTGACTGTAGAGGTGGTCAAACACTGGAATGGGCCAAGGGAATGTACAGTGTCCATCCTTGGATATGTTCAGAACAGGACTGGATATGACCCTGAGCAACTTGACGTAACTTTGAAGTTGTAATTCCAAAGTTGTCCCTGATCGGAGCAAGTGACCTTAGAGGTCCTTTTCAATTGCATTTATTCCATGAGTCTGTTTTTAACTTCAAAGTTTCTGATCATCATGCATTTTGATCATTATAGCCTTGACATCTGGAAATCTGGGATGAAATCTTGAATAAAATCTTTTGAAAATATTGAAGAAAAAAGCGCTAAATTAGGTTATTGGGAAGTTCATACTTGGAAAATGAATTCTAAGACAGTGGCACACCCAGGTGGTTTTTTTTTTGTATATCAATTATAGGGTTTTTTTAGCCAGGCAGTGGGGACATTGAGTACAGAGGAGGAAGAGAGGAAGAACAGAACGTCCTAGAAGTTCTAATGGAAAAAAGGTCTTTGTGTTCTTTGCTCGGGTCTTATCTAAGAGTAGGGGAAGCAGGGCTTTAAAAAAGTTGGAGTGAATCACGATGTAGCTCTTCAATATTGCTTATATAACATAGAACAAATTCCCTCATGTCTTCCTGGTTTTTATTACCTTTCGCTTTTCTCTCAGAGGTTTCAATGACTACTATTTCTGAGGTTCTTGGCAGAAGAGTTCAGCTGAAAGGACTTATTGGAAAACGAGCTGTGAAATGTCCCTACTGTGATTTTTATTTTATGAAGAATGGATCAGACCTTCAGCGTCATATTTGGGCTCATGAAGGTAAAACTCTGCTTTTAAGGTTTAGGGAGTATCATCAGTCTCATATTCCACACAAGCTCTACTGACATAAAAAGGAATTCAAAGTTATCGCTATACCTGAATCAAAAATATTAGGCTACAATAGAGTTTAAATGATTAGTTTAATAGATTTCGGACACATATGTAACTGTATGCTTATGAGATGAATAGACAGCCTAAATGTTAAATAATGTTAATACGTTTATGATTCCATTTTTTCCCAAAACTCTTTCATAAGCCTCCATAAAGTATTCTATAACAAATTCTATAAGCAATTGAAATGCAGTTGCTTTGATGTATGTATATAACTTCTGTGCATGTTTTAATTAAATCATGTGGAGCATGGCAGCGAGCTGACATGGACATAAACAGTGATGAAAAACCTGAAGATAATGCCAATCCTATCTGTCACTTTTTAGGGAGAAATTCCAGTAATGTGACAACACCCAGGTTAAAAATCCCTTGGAGTTAAAATCTACGCCCAGTAAAATCTTGTGTCTACTTAATCTGTCTATTTTTATAATGGGTGGAAGACCGCTTGTATGCTCGTTAGTTAGTTAATAATTTATGGATCACATTGCCTATGGAGTTTGAGCATTATTTTGGCCTCTTTAGCCATCCCTCTGCATAAAGGGGATAATGGGTACTCTCAGACTGGTATTTTCGTTCCAAACTGGTTGTTCCCATGCAGACGGTTCAGACACTTATCATTAGCACTGCATATTTGTTTGAATACTTTACCTAGGAGTGACGTGCCTGTACTATAGTAGTGGTCCAGTAACCTTTACTCCATTAAGGAGTTTAGGTAATGTAAAATTATAAGCTTAGAGCAATTACTTGTGTATTCCGTAGATACAGCTTGTTCATTCTCCCAAGAAAGCTTGTAACTCTGCTCATCTAACTAGCAGGAGGAAGAGGTGCATGGAAATTTATTCCAAAATCAAAGTGTACCATCAAGTCTGCTTAAAGTAGGCTGTAATTCCTCATGCTTGTAAATCTAGTTTTAAGGTCATGAATATCAATCTAAAACAGCCAGAGCCTCATGAAACTGTTGAACTACTCTGCCAGTTCAGATTTATTCAACTTTTCTTTGAAGGATTTACTTTGTTCTTGTAGACCTTCTGCTAGAAGACATACTGTGCATACCTCTATTACATGAGAGAAGTTTGAGAGAAGTGAAATTGGAAGTGCTTGCATCTTACCAAGGCAGGGGGTGGGGGTGAGGGTGAGGGGGAAGTACTACCAGGTGAGCCGCTAGCAAATCTGATGCTAATTAACAATAAAACACAGCTTTGCACATTTAACTTGTGCTTACATATTAAGTACCTAATGAACCAGTCCTCCTAAAATACATTTCTTCATTCTTTATTGTAGTATATAGAGAATGATGGTTATGTGAAGACTTTGAGAGGAGGTTTGGTATGTACGCCAGCTAGGCATCAACTTAGGCAGTTTTAAACTTTTAAAAGAAGGATGGACATACCAAGACCAAAACATTTCTATTTGCTTGGTTAAACCTGTTCCTGGCTTTGGTAGGGAAGCACTTAATTCTAAAAGTACCCCTCCTTCTTCTTAGTAAGTTAAATGATGCCACCAAGAGCTCAGTATCATTTACACAGAAGCTATACATGAAAATTTTTAAATGTAAATATCCAAATTTTAAAATTTTGATCTTTTCGTCCATGTTGCTCACATGATCTGGAATTTCTTTCAAGCAAACGTCCACCCTCTCATCAAAAGGTACAGCTTGGTTATTTCATAGTACATTTTTTTTATTTTTAGGCATCAAACCCTTCAAATGCTCTCTCTGTGAGTATGCCACTCGCAGCAAGAGTAACTTGAAAGCCCATATGAATCGTCATAGCACTGAGAAAACGCACCTTTGTGATATGTGTGGGAAAAAGTTCAAATCAAAAGGCACTTTGAAGAGCCATAAACTCCTTCATACTGCTGATGGTAAGTGCATGTTTATTACATTCAAGTTTATTTTAGGACAATAAATACTAGCTGTACTATAGGACCTTATAACAAGCATTTTTAGGTCGAACACTAAGTGCTACTTACCAATTTTGTTTATTCCCAGGAGACACTGATTGTGAAATAATTCAAAACTTTGCAAAATTGAGATAGCCATCTCTGGAATAGCTGATTTTTCTGATATTTTGTGTTGACCTATAGCCCTCTCAGAGAAAACTGTTGATCTCGATAGAAATTTGAAATACAAATAGTTCCATGTTTAAGTCTCTTACTGCATTCTTCTGTGAGAATATTGTTCGGAGTTGCTGAATCCAGTAGCCCAGTAGAGGCCAGGCTGGTGCAGCTCTGTGTGTCCAGGTCTTGTCAGTGGCGACTGAGCACATATTCCCTATAGGCACATATCCAGCACATGCATTTGCTCCCTGATTTTAATGTTTCTGTGATGGTAACAGGAAAAAGTGAGATGTCAATCCAGATAAATACCATTTTTATTTCAAAATTTGGGACGCAGCAAGACTTTATTCCACTGCTATTATGAAAGTGAAGTAAATAATTTAGCAAGAGAAGTTGTACGGATCTTCATTTTGACTTAGTAGGTTGATCTTTTTTACTTACACAACCTTGTGAAACCTCATTCCACTCTTTATTGACCAGGTAATTTAAATTCTTTTTTAAAAAAAGTTTGCATATTCATTAGCACTGTCCTTTCAAAGAAAGCGCACATGCTCTGTTACACCTCTAGAATATATGTGAAGTTTTTGTCAGAGATATTTATTTATATCTATGCTTAGATCTGTATGTATAATATCAGTGAAAGAGTTGATCCCTTTTACAGTGATATGATACATATTGTAGGAAGCATATAGTTACTGTATGATATATATAGTATTACTGTAAGTCAGTAGATGACTCATTATTCAAAAAATACTTTCCAATACTTTGAAATAACTTGGTCAATAACAAGCAGATGTTGCATATACATCTAAACTTCATATGTAAGAATCAACAACTTTACGTATCAAATGCAATCCCCAGCTGATTCCTGGCTGGGAGAAGGAGGCAGGTTGTATTTGGACTAAAAGGAAATTTGGAGCACGATCAGACTATAAAGAAAAAAAAAAGGCCTCTTTGTATGGTGCCATAAAAAAAAATCCCTGCATGGGGTTTCATTTCAAAACCTTTCTGTTTTGTTTTCACCATCTGGCATGTGCAAGTAGTGAAATTCGTCAATGGAAGCTGAATTTGTTTTCACCTGTGAGTTAGTTCCATTTTTTGAACAAAATAAATGTGTGTGCAAGTAAATATTGCAATTCAGCTGAGGACGGTTTGAAAATATGGCACTGCTAAGAATAGGACCGTAGTCGTGCAGGAGCTACCCTTGTCTGGATTTGATTTAAAGGTGTGAAGTTAGTTTTAAACATTTAATTGCATGCAAGGAACTGTATTCTCTGATCATTTCCTGTTAGGTCAGGCTGAAGCCTCAACTCTAGAGGCAATGTTGTTACCCAGAGAGTTTTTTTAGCTGGCTTCAGACTGTTAACTTCTGCAATAACATGTTCATCCACCTCCCTTTTTGACTGATATAAGTAAATCCAGTACTTAGTCTTTTGCCTTGCTTTTTGCACTTCCAAAAGTGTTCAAGGAAATTCCGTGTAGCTTTGGAAAATGTGTTTTGCCCTTGGCTCCAGTTGGAACAAAATCTTACTGTCTGTGAAGTCTTAGATAATTTTCCTCACTGAGTCCACCCCAGCAAGCTCTTCATGCATTTCAAACACTTGTGAAAAATAAGATAACATTTGTCGCTGAGAATGTAATATATGATTTGTCAAGGGACTTTCAGCCTCTTGAATGCCGACAGTGTCTCGTTGCCCGGTGTCCCTCTCTACAGTGACAGCACTTCAGAAGTTCTCACTAGCACGCATCTAGTGTTCTTCAGTTGTTTCACAAATAAATGAATTTGAAAGATGCTTCGTTGTTTAGGAGTCTTGTCTTCCTGACTTATGAATCCAGGCAATTTCTGTTCAAATATCAGCCCTGCAAGGTCAGTTTAACTCGTGGAATATAAAGGAGTTTTCAGTCTGCTTTATTCTTCTCCAGAAGACAAACTTCGCAAGAGTGGCATGATAGAAAACAGTTCCATAGTCCAGGCTTATTACTGTTTATGATTAGAAATAAACCAGAAAGCCCGGTTTTCATTGGTTCAATTAGATATCAGAAATTTTCTTAAGTCTTTTCTTAGCTGTGTTTTATGGAAAGTTTCACACTCCAGTGTAAACAGCTTGTAACTTTTTTGAGCAAGATCCAGAATCGAGAGAAACTTGATCTCTTCAGGATAATACAGAATATTCTGTGTTGTACTTTTCCATCCTTCCTTTTAGTTCTTTTCCACGTCAGTTTGTTCTTTTCCAAATACAGTTTGCCAGCCGTGGGCATTTAATACAGGGCTGCAGTTTTTCTGTACTTCATACCCCTTGTAATTTGACTGGAGGTTGCAGGACTGCTGGAATCTTAAAGCCAAAATATGGAGAAAGGGAGTATGAAACCCAGAGAATAAAAGGAAGGAAAGTATGTTATTTTAAATCATAAGGAAAGAAAAGATTTGGGAGAGAGAATGCTTTGAAGGAAAGGTAAGAGAAACCTACAGAATGGTAATTTGTTTGGGAAATTCACTCTTTGCAAAGTCACAAAAAGCAACAGATGTTTCTCGAAAATGTCAGAGAGAATTCATTCCTATTGGAGAATCCTAAAAATATATAATGACAAAATCTGACCGTCTTGCCTTAAGAAGGACTCAGACTAATGATTTCAGGGCCAAAAGCAGACGCTTCGAATCACGAAGTCTGATCTCTTGCCGAGTACAGGCCATAACTTAATCTAATAGTTCTGCATCACATTTCTGCTGGATTGTACTATATCTTTTTAGGAAGGGCTAATCAGACTTGATTTAAAGGCTTCATATGACAGGGCATCCATCTGATTTCTAAGTAAATGGTCATAGTCATTAATCATGCCCTCTGTTAAAAATATTGACTTTATTTGAGACTGAATGTTGTGAGCATCAGCTTTCATTCGATTTTATTGTTGCTGCTTCAGGTTGGAGGGTTAGTGCCCTCCGTATTGATGCCTGACGAGAAAGCTCACAGGCATGTAAAGAAATGCCAAGTATAACGTCTTGTCTGTAGAATTTACAGTAACACCCTGCTTTGGATGACACTTCTGAACTCAAGTAATGTGGTTTTTTCACAAAGCAATGCATAAAAATTGCATTGACTCTGTGTTGTGGATGGAAATATTTGACACAGTTATGATTTTGTAGCCATTTGAAATTTATAAATTTATCGAGTAGATCAAGAGTTAAGTTTTAGCAGCATCTAATCATTAACCAATGTACGGATTTACAAGATGATTTAAGAAAACAATTGAACAGCGACTTAGTTACAGATTTGAAGATTGCAAGATTCACAGACACACACAGACACCTCGAGCGATAACTGGGACTTGATGGGGAGTTGACTTGCCCTGCGCCTATTAGTCTTCCAGGTGGTGTTTGCCTGAGTGGCTCCTGGCTCAGGGGAGTTGCTGGTCACAGCCCGCTGCGATCCAGGAGAGCTGGAAGGGTCTCGCTAGGATCGCTGCTTACAGGGTCTGAGATAATTGACTTCCGTCGGGTATTTTCCACTCCAGCCCAACTGGGACGATGGAATTTTCCAATACTTTCCACTAGTTGTGGAAGTCCAGAACTTTCTAGGGCTGCAAGTTCTGGTATCGGCTCCCTTTGGGCCTTGATCCAGGTACAGACGTACCAGGCTGTCAGGGAGTGATAGTCCCGAGGGACAGGGGAAGCAGGAGCCTGGCACGCTGAGGGAGTGCCTTAAATGCTCTGGTCCTTCATCTTTCCCAGTTCATGCCTGACATCCCCTAGGATGGTATGTGGCTCAGGGATGGGGAATCACACCAAGTACCTAGTGGCCAAAAGTTGTGGGGGCTTTGCACTACGACACTCTGTTTCACGGAATCACGGAATGATAGAGCTTGGAAGGGACCTCTGGAGATCATAGAATCATAGAATCATAGAATCCTAGGGTTGGAAGGGACCTTAGTAGATCATCTAGTCCAACCCCCCTGCCAGAGCAGGGCCACCTTAGAGCAGGTTGCACAGGAACGCGTCCAGGCGGGTTTTGAATGTCTCCAGAGACGGAGACTCCACCACCTCCCTGGGCAGCTTGTTCCAGTGCTCTGCCACCCTCAAGGGAAAGAAGTTCCTCCTCATGTTTAGGTGGAACTTCCTATGCTCAAGTTTGTGCCCATTACCCCTTGTCCTATCACTGGGCACTACTGAAAAGAGCCTGGCCCCATCCTCCTGACACCCACCCTTCAAGTATTTATAAGTGTTAATTAGGTCCCCTCTCAGACGCCTCTTTTCCAGGCTAAAGAGACCTAATTCCCTTAGTCTATCTTCATATGAGAGGTGNCCTCCAGCTAGACTCTGTGCCCCTAATCACAACCCTCTCATCTAGTCCAACCCCTCCCAGGGCCACCTTAGAGCAGGTTACACAGGAACGCGTCCAGGCGGGTTTGGAATGTCTCCAGAGACGGAGACTCCACCACCTCCCTGGGCAGCCTGTGCCAGGGCTCTGCCACCCTCAAGGTAAAGAAGTTCCTCCTCATGTTGAGATGGAATTTCATGTGTTCCAGGTTGTGCCTGTTGCCCCTTGTTTTGTCGCGGGGCACAGATGAAAAGAGTCTGGCCCCGTCCTCCTGATACCCGACCTTTTAGATATTTATAAGCATTATTTAATGTAACATGTAGAAGACCAGCTTACAACGAAGACTTCCAGTCTGCCAAGTACTCAGGAGACAGAGCCTCTCTCAAATCTTCCAGTGACTCTGTAGGTTGGTATCTGAAGGAGCAGTGTTTATGCAAATATGCACCCATTGTCTTTACCTCTTTTCTGGTCCACTCTATGATTTTTGAAACGATGTAGAAGAGTAGAAGTCCAACTGTTACTTTAACATTTTGAAAAAAATTTGTGCCCAGTTTCAATAAAGAAATCTGAATCAGCCCTCTCTAAGAACAGGTTACATTATCTACCCATTATCTCTAGTGTTTGGGATGCCAGCGTGGAAGTTACCACATACATAGCATAAACTGGTCCCAGTATGTGCATTATCTTGCCTTGTGTGACAGTATGTGAGATTTAGGGTTACTGCAGAGGTTTAGATGAGAAAGGACAAAATGGTGTGATGAAGACGGCAAGGAGGCACCATTCAGTCTGTTGCTGATGGAGCAATTTGTGCCCATTGTTTTAAAACTGTGTAAGCAGAAGTGAACGGTTGGAATGCAAACCCTCTGTATTATTTGCAATTCTAATCTTATTTTCGTCTATAGCATATTTTTTTTTTCCCTGTATCCAGGGTTAAGCCAGTGTGGAGAACCCTTTTATGATAGTTTGAGTCATTATTGGAAGAGTAGTGCTAAACACGTAACCAAATCCTGTGGTAAAAATAATAGGTCATGTCATACCCTATCAGAAATACTTCAAGAGAACTTACAGTGGAAAACCCCAGACATTTTAAATGTATTTGGTCGTAACAATCATAACAAACTTGGGCCAGAAGTAGGTAAAACCACACATGAACATGACTAAACATCTGTGTTTTAAGGATTTCCAAATCTGCTTTACAAATAGCAAAATAGCTGCCTGCAGTTGGAAATAATTGATTTCCTTCTTCCATTTAGACTACACTGTAACAACTATTTTTTTCTTCTTTTCCAAATGACTATCCCAGGAGAACAATTTAACGCTTATAATTTTAAGATGACACTCAAGCCTTCCGTACTCTGTTCTTAGCTCTTTTTAACCAAAATTTTGCAGAGCAAGTGCCAGACTTACACTATTGTTAATTGTTCATTCTTAGCATTGTGGAAATCACATTTATGAGGAAATATAATTAGTAGTTTTCTGAACATAAATAGAAAAAAGTTTTCCCATTTTCTATTCCCATTTCAGGAAAGCAGTTTAAATGTACAGTGTGTGACTATACAGCTGCCCAAAAACCACAGCTTCTACGTCATATGGAACAACACGTCTCTTTCAAGGTAAGAAACCATATAAATCATGCTTATTGGTAAGTCATTAAAAAAACTGGAACATTTCCCTGTTTGGTGACAGTTATGGCATCTTAACATTTTGATACTCTGGGAATTCTGACTTTATATACAGACTTTTGAGATAGGGTTATTTTATTCATGGACAATTTGTAATTACTATCTTTTCTTGCAAAAATATGTGTGTTATGTTGCAATATAAAACAAACATTACTGTTTGTTTTTTTTTTTTAAACTTCAGTCCTCGAGAGAACTAATCTAATATGTACCTTAAAATGTCCTAGGGAAGTAGGTGAGTGAATCCCATATATCACCCTTCATTGCCCACCTTCATTTGTTCTGAAAGTTTGCCAGTCTAATGTGCTGTAGATGAGTTCATATACTTGAAGAAAATTGAAGGGAATTAATTTTAAAAGTCCCCATTTATCTGAAACGTGTCTTGGAAAGAGTTTTGAAGATTGTTAATTTTTCTATGAAATGTTTAGATTAGAGATATGGTTTATTTTAATAAACTGTAGTATGGTCTTATTCCTAAATTTCACGTTGGTTCTCAGCATGATAGGTCTTGATGTAATGAATTGTGAAATGTTATATTCAGGAAATAGAAATTATACAGAAAAATCCAATGTTTTGTATGTATGAAAATATTAATTTTAATATAACGCTTATTGAAGACATCATATTATTTTCACATGCAACATCTTTCATTATCTAAGAAATCATTTTACTTCTATAGCGAGTACACTTCAGCCGTTCTTAATAAGTATGAATGCTACGTACCTCCATAAAGCAAAAAGGAAAGACGGTCTTTTGATTCATGGTTTAAATTTTGGAAGACAAGACATATAAGAAAATGAAAAGCAAGTCATATAAAGAGATGAAACATTTTGAACAAATAATTTTTCTTTCTTAAGTATGTAGTTTTGCTGTGGAATCATCTTTTTAAAAGGATTTTTTTGTAGATGAAAATGCACCATTTTCCTATTTTTGATGGCTAACGGGATGAAAGTACTCGTAATGCAGTTCTTGAGATACAGCTGGTTCTGACCTTGGGATCAGCTTTAGATCTGTTGACTCAGCACCTCTTTCCAGCCCTCTGTCAGCCTGCGTATAAGTGTGGCTAGTCGATGCATTATCAAGAGAACTGCAAAACACTGAGATAATTCAGTCAGGAGTATTTGTCAAAAGGAATTAAAAAACTGTCTGTTGGTAGCACATTGCCTCCTTCTGGGACCATTGTTTACATGCATATCAAATGCCAAGAGGAATGTTAGTAGTTATGTGACCTAATGATAATTGAATCCATCGTATTTCCAAGTCCCTGAATTTGCAGTCCTGCCGTCCAATAGCAGATAACATATGCATGCAGGATGTGCAAGTATGTAGAGAATGGTATAATGACACAGCTCTCCGTCTGGATTATTTTCTTGAAAAACAGTTTCAGCAATAGGAGAGTACCCATCTCTGAAAAACTGAGTAGCCGAATGTTACAGTACCTTCTGAATTGTTAAGCTATAGAAATCTGAACATCACTTTTTCTCCTTATTTTTTGCTGTTTGGAGCCTGAAGGAGGGTCATGAGCAACAAGCTTAGGGGAATGTTCTGGTCAATGGACCCTGACATTTCCCGGCTGTAAATTCAGCTTCTTAATAAACAATTTTGTACCAACCATTTTCTACTGAGTAGCTTTAGGTGGGCCTGGCTGCTGTGCATGAAATATTTTGTATCCCATTCTGAGGTACTTGACTTTTCCCCAAGGACTTGGTCAATGTCTGCCATTCTTTTCCAGGACTCTAATGGTTGTGTCAAGCTTCCTATAACTGTGACATATCTCAGTCAGAAGGTTATTCTCAAGGGCTAACTTTAGGCACAAATGCTTGCTTTCCTAAACTTTTTTCTTCAGGAATGTATCTCCATGTCGGTTGAAGGGAGATATGTTTTCTTAAAAATTAATTAATTTAGTTCCCAAAACTTGCTCATCAAATGGTCAGACGAATGCAAGTGCCAGTGAAAGGGAGGCAGTTGGGAGCAAGTTGGAGAGAGAAGGAAAGGAAAGGGAAGTGATCAACCCTGTCAGGTACAGTTATCTGTTAAATTAGGTTGGCTATACAGCCATATTGTACCTTCAGTTATTTTAGCTCTCTTACTCCCCCTTTTCAGACCAAAGCTCACGGCAGCTGAGTCATTTCCTTGTAGTAGAAAGTCTTCACGTGGTCAGACCTGTGATCATCAGTTATGAAAACACACAGTTTACTGAATTACAAAAAGTAGGTAATAATCTTACAATGTTGAGAATACTTGGTGTCTTGCACATAATAAAAAGTACCAAATTTTAGGTAACGCTTAGTTACTACTTCCATTTATAATGAATTCTGGAAGATGTCTTTGGAATATTCCCAAAACAGAAATGAACATGGTTTCTTGGGATCAAAACATTGCTACTTAGACCTGTTCCTGAATAGGTCAGGAAATATGTTCTAACATTTTGGGGTTTTCTCCTAGCCTTTCCGTTGTGCACATTGCCACTATTCCTGTAACATATCTGGTTCCCTGAAGAGGCATTACAACAGAAAGCATCCTAATGAAGAGTATGTAAATGTAGGTTCTGGGGAGCCTGCAGCAGAAGCCATTATCCAACAAGGTACAGCTCTACCATATAAGACTTGTTATTTTAATTGCTGAAGCAAATTTGGTGTAAAGGTAAACTTTTGTGCAATGTGTTCCCCAGTTTGGTGGGTTTTATGTGATACATCATTACTACATTTTAGTAATTCTGAAAAGGACACCTTTTATCTTTCATTTAGTGTCTTTTGTTCTTGGTTTCTAAGGGCAGATAAACCAAAGTTCTGATTTACTTTGCCTGTGCTATTCATTGTTGCATGTTTATCATTTTCACTTGTCTGTCTCCTTTTATAAGTGTCACTATGTGTTGAAATGAATGATAAATGTATATCGTTCTGCTGATAAATTTCTATCTAATTATTATTTAAAAAACCCTGTAGTTAGAGTACTTCTCTGCAGAAGTCTCAATAGTGTTATTGTTACAGTTAAAATGGTCACACACACTTAGTTTCTGCTCCTCTTTCCGGCGTTATGATCACCTTTCCGTTGTTTCTCTGAGTCCTGAGATGGGTGGTTTCCCTCTGGTGTTGGCTTTGGGATGGGGGTTTCACTAAGTTGTCAATATCTGGAGTTTTTTGCTGGGAGGAATACGATGTTCATCTCGATGTCCGAAGAAGAGCAACAAAGCTGGTGAATGGTCTAGAGCACAAGCCTTAGGTAGAGCACAAGTCTCATGAGGAGCGGCTGAGGAAGCTGGGGTTGTTCAGCCTGGAGAAAAGGAGGCGGAGGGGAGACCTTCTCGCTCTCTACAACTACTTGAAAGGAAGTTGAAGAGAGGTGGGGGTCGATCTCATCTCCCAAGTAACAGGCAATAGGATAAGAGGAAACAGCCTCAAGTTTTGCCAGGGGAGGTTTAGATTGGATATTAGGAAAAAATTCTTCCCCAAAAGGGTGGTCAAGGATTGGAACAGGCTGCCCAAGGAAATGGTGGAGTCACAATCCCTGGAGGTATTTAAAAGATGAGTAGACATGGTGCTGAGAGATGTAGTTCAGTGGTAAACGTGGCAGTGCCTGGTTAATGATTAGAATTGATGATCTTAAAGGTCTTTTCCAACCTAAAGGATTCTGTGATACTCATCTCCTGTTCCAGATGGGGCCATTGTTACCTGTCTGCTTCCACACATTTACACTTTTTCTTGGCACTGTAGCTGCAGATTAAATACAAATTTACTGTTTATTGTGCTCTTCGTGTGTGTTAAATACTATCTATGTTGTCCCTAAAACCAGCTCCGGATTTGCATGTTTTTAACTGATCAGTTGTGAGTTATGAAGAGCTGTGAGTCCTTTAGTCCCACACTTGTGCCCAAATCCTTACCACACCAGTCCTGCCCTCCTCTGTGCTGCTCCCTGGGTCTCTGCTTCTCAAGGCTGTCGTACCAGGCCTGCACTTCTCTACATCACATTTCTGTGTTAAGAGCCCTAAATACCTCATTCTGCCTGGAACAACTGCTTGTTACTGCTGTCTGTGTACAACCAGAGTCGTACCTCACACAGATAAAAACAAATAAAATGAATTAGATATAGACACCTGGTCAATTAGAGAAACTGCTGTGACAGATAAACTGATTAAAGGAGGATTTTAGGAGGATTGAAAATTCAAGATTAAGTGTATGAGCTAATGGAATGCTAGGGGGAAGAGAAAATCAGATTGTAATAGTTTTTACCACATTTAGTAGCATAAAAAGTTATATTCCTGGCTGTTGTTGGTTTTGTTTATAAATTTCATCCCAGTTAAGTCTCATATCCTTCTGAAAAGACGGTCAATGCCACTAATTGCTTTATTTCTGCTTGATACAGGTGTCAAAAATTGTACCAGTTGTCTGGCTCCCATAAATAGTTCTGCTGTTGTGCACCAGGCAGGTGAACCAAAGCAATTGACCGCAGTCAGACACCTTTTTGGGTATAAAGCCTCTTCGCTTCTAGTGGCTTGTGTCGGGGGAAGTGGGGAAGAAGAGGAGAAAGCCAAATTAAATACTCAATTGTGTTGAAAATATTATAATGCTTGATAGATTTGAGTTTCTTTCTTTGTTTCTGATGATTTTAGAGAGGGTCTTCCCAATTTTTTTAATAGAAACTACCAGCCTTTTTATAGTATCTTTTTTGGATCTTCAAAATGTCTGGGCTTGTTGAGGAAAAGACCAAAATAATGCTGGGTTTTTTTAGGTAATAAATTAAATATAATTCTTCTAAGATTACATTATTTCTAAATAGCATTTCCAAATGGTTCATCTAACACAGAACATTTATCTATTGAAGGCATTAATCCATGTTAAAATAACAGTGAAATCATGACAGAGAAAGACAGTCAAATTAAAGGCTGAGACTCTCCCTTAAACTTGCACTGTAATGAAGAAATTTTCCTTCCCCTTTGGGAGCCAGATAAATGCCCTTCTGAAAATAATTCTTTTCCACCAAAACTTGTAAAGTTGTTGAGAATGCAGGAATAGTCTTACAATGAAGACATTAGAGTGAGATCAGAGAGAGTAGCCTTTGATTTTTTCTGTGGTGGACTTGCTTTGTCTGCCACAGATGAATGGGATGAGATACAACAAGTCAAAATGCCGAATTCTACACCTGGGATGGAGTAACACCAGGCACAAGTACAAACTGGGAGAGAAGGGCTGGAGAGCAGCCCTGCAGAAAGGGATCTGGGGTGTTGGTCAACAGCAGGCTCCGTGTGAGCCAGCAGTGTGCCCTGGCAGCCCAGGGGGCAAACCCCATCCTGGGGGGCATCAAACACAGCATCACCAGCCAGCCAAAAGAGGGGATTATCCCGCTGTATTCAGCGTTGGTGCAGCCTCAGCTTGAGCACTGTGGGCAGTTCTGGGACAACCATTTAAGAAGCATGTAAAGGTCCTTGAATGCATCCAGAGGAGGGCAACAAAGCTGGTGAAGGGGCTGGAAGGAATGTCCTGTGAGGAATAGCTAAGGACTTTGGGTTTTTCTGCTTTGGAGAAGAGGAGGCTGAAGGGCAACCTCGTTGCTCTCTGCAGCTTTCTGAGGAGGGGAAGTGGAGAGAGAGGTGCTGAGCTCTTCTGCCTGGGATCCAGTGACAGAATCCCTGGAATGGTTCAGAGCTGCACCAGGGGAGGTTCAGGCTTAACATTAGGAAGCATTTCTTTACCAAGAGGGTGGTCAAATCCTGGAACAGGTTTCCCAGGAGGGTGGTCAATGCCCCAAGCCTGTCAGTGTTTACGAGGCATTTGAACAATGCCCTTAATATCATGCATTAACTTTTGGTCAGCCTGAAGTGGTCAGGCAGTTGGGCTAGATGGATCATTGTAGGTCCCTTCCAACTGAGATATTCCGTTCTATTCTTTCCGTCCATGACTTTGCACCCTTCTTTTCCTTCCTTTCCTTACTTTCCATTTTTACTCCCTGTGCTACCACTGGAGCTGTGCCTGCTTTCCGCGGCTTCACCCGCTGCATGGAGTTTTAAAGCAGCAAAGGGGCTTCAAATCCAGGTAGTAGCTGTGAAGTCAGGGCATCTTATCAGGACTCTGCCAGGAAGAAAGCCATGTTAGTAGATACATTTTTGCCACATGCAATCTCCTTTGCTACTGTTTCCTTCTATATGACACATCATATGGATCTCATACATAGTCTAAAAATAAAAACAGGAGACCTGCAGGTTTCTTATGACATTGTAGAAATGTCACTTTTTCTCAATGTTTTGGTATCTCACTGGGGAAGGGGAAAATGTTCCTTGTGGGAGACTTGAGTTAATTTGGATTTACATTTGGAGTTGATAAACACGAGTCCTGTTGAAGTTAATAAAATTTTTCCTGATTTTGGAATCAGAAGATCTTCTGTATCTGGGTCACATAGCACAAAGAGATCACTGTGGATGTGTTATGCGGTATGACAAAGTATGTGTTTCTGAGCGGCTTGGGTCAGCAGTTGCAACTTGCTGCCTGACGAGCCTCTATCAAGTTTCAGTTTACCGTATCCATAGATCTGAAAAGCAATTTTGGAAAATTATTCATGTATTCATACAAGGGAAGAAGACCCTTCAGACCTGGTATTAAACAAGTCCTTTGAAATTAAAGGACTGTAGACGAAAAGGGAAAGGCGGGAGAACCAGCAAGGGAAAGGGTTTGGGGAAAAAAGTGAGAAGGGAAACTAACAAAGATTAACATCTAATAAAAGCTGTCTGTATCTATTCATCTCTTTGTATTCTGCTTGTTCTAAGTTACCCATGGAGCCCAAGGGAAATTGCCTCACACTTGCTCATCTTTTCTTCTCCACTCTCAACTGGTTTTTGACTGCATTGCAGACATTGCAAATAAACTTAATTGGAAATATTTATATGAATATAGGCTGCTGGACTCTACTCAAGATTCCTAGAATGAGTTTATAAATAAATTAATGATTCATAGACCAGAAGAGGGAATGTGCTCATTTGAGCAACTGCATTGCCAGGGATAGACAGCAGGATTTAATTTCTGTGCTTAGATATTAGGATCATCCAGGATCAGAAAAATGCTTGGGGTTGTATTTTGGTTGGTTGGTTGGTTTGTTTAAGTTGAAGTATATAATCTTGACATTGATTTTAGTATTTTAAAGTAATAAAGGAAAATAAATACTGTAAGAATTTGATGTATTCTGCGTAGGGGACAGGAGTATTATATATATGTTACCCACTATTTTTTTTTGCAAGACCCTGCCTACTTGCTCATTAGATAGCTTCCTTTTTTAGTTTCATTTGCTTTGTTCTGGGCAAGTCACGTACAATTTTTCCAGAAATTGTTTCTTTTCTCTTCACTGATATTCCCCACCATCCATTGTTTTGTTTGCATATTTCTGTCCTCTCTGGGAGATGGATTTTCTCTCTGTGTTTGCGCAGCAAACTTCTGCAGTACGTACATGATGATCCAGTTGTGACCTCTATGTTCAATTATACCACATGCTTTCTTTTAACATGAAATAATAGTTGTCTTTTGCAGATTTTAGGCCAATAAATAAATTGTTTGGTGAGCACATGTCAATGCCACAATGGAAAAAAGTTGTGGAGCCATATAATATTTGTGTGCATTGTTCTGTTGCAAACATCAGTTTTGGTATTGAAAGTAGACAAGATGTGTAATTCATTGACTTTCTATGTTACCCATTACTTTAAAATATGGTCTAGAAATTAATTTTCCTGAAATTTCCTATCAAGTCATTGATGTGGAGTTATATGTTACAAGTTTAATTCTGGACTTCTGCTACTTGTTCTTTAATTAAAGTCATAATGACAAAAGTTACAGCTTTAATTTATCTGGTGTGTTGTTATAATAGTTTCAGTATCAAAGTAATGCAGAAAAGTGTTCATTCTTTCACAACAGCACGTTTTTCCTAATGCTACAGGCTGGTGTGAAATGAATATTTAATTTAATTTTCTGTAAGTGGTAATATCTTTGTCCTAATCTGAACAAAAGTGTTTTGCTTTTGTGAACTTTTGAGTTTCTCTTAATAGGGAAACTATTTCAGTTTTGTCTAGAGATGGAGTGTTGAACATCTGCTATAATAGTGAAGTTTGGTGAACATTTATAGAATGATAGAATCATAGGGTTGGAAGGGACCTCTGGAGACCAGAGCAGGGCCACCTTAGAGCAGGTGGCACAGGAACGCATCCAGGCGGGTTTTGAATGTCTCCAGAGACAGAGACTCCACCACCTCTCTAATAGGTTGAGAGCAAAGAGGGGAAATGGTATAGGAATAATAAGTCTCAGTGAAAGACCCTAGCGACTGTGTGTAGTTATATTCTGTTTTATCAAAATAAAAAGTTTATTTCTTTTCACCTGGTAGAATACCATATGGTAGGTTTCCATTACTGTAAAACTGAATCCTTTTTCTAATCACCTTATTCAAAAAAGATTATATGTAATGAGGACTTGGCTTATAACCAGGTTATGAGAGTATATTTGAAGCATTTGAACATGATGGGTAAGAGTCATTTGCCATGATAATATGGAGACAGCCATCTGGTGGCATAGTTGCTAAAGTGGCATAACGCCCTTCCCTAGCCATTAGAGTTGTGAGAGGGAGCTCTGGTCACCTAATGCAGCAGTTTATCACATGCAAATTGGTTTTGTTCTGCTTTAGTCAATGGGTGGGGAGGGGGGAAGGGAAATACTCATTTGCATAATTACAAGCAGCTGAGATCTGACATTTGACCAAATGACTTTCATAAGGTAAAGAAGTAAAAGCTGTTCAATTTAGTGTAGAAAATTGGATGCTTATGATTTTGTCATGCTCAGTTTTTTACCTGTAAAGCTGCATACTCAGCCAGTAAACATTGTGCTAAATTCACGCTATGCATCGTTTGTAGGTAACTTAGGTTTACAGTTTTATATGATAACATAAACAGTAGAAACTCTCAAAAGCAAAAATAGTTGGTTGAAGGTGACATTACACTGTTAACTCTCCCTGGATGGCTTTGATCATGTGCCAAAAACTTTAATGTTTTTTTGAAACTTGAGAAAAGTAGAACAGCTGCCTCAGAGAAGATACACAGTAGTGACATACTAATATTTTTTATAAAAAAATGTATGTTAAATATTAAGATCTCAGTGTAGTTTATATGCACTTAAAAAATATCCCAGCCCTTACTGAAAGATTTCGTGGTCTTGCATTGTGTCCTGAAGGCCAGCACTCCAGGGCTTTGTAGGGCAACAGGGAACCAATATTTAAAGCTGAAGCTTGTCAGAAACTCATCTTGCAGATTTTTGGACTATGCATAGAATTTACATTTGAAGGGGCAATGAAATGTAATGGAGTAGGCATTAAAAATAGTCTCTAAGTAACTCTATGATTTGAAATGAAGGAGGGTTTACAGGGCAAAAGTGTTAGTTCAAAATTATTTAAAACGTGTTTTCTTTATGGTGGGACTAAAGCAGAATATAAGTCATAGACACCCTCAGCCTTCCAAAAATTTCACTCAGAAATAATTAGTCTTCGTTGTTCTTACTAAACCTGAATTTCAACCAGAATCATGGCTGTGGGAATGATTCTGCACAGGCTGAAGCATCCCCTAGGTTTCCAGTATTATTTTTTTTTTTTGTGGCTGAAGAAAAAAATGGGGTGGGGTTGGTCAAATTTGGGATGTTGTCATTCCTTAAAAAAACTTTTCACTCTCTAATTTACATGCCCCTTCTAGAATGGCTTTTGTTAGTACAGCAAAGATAAGTAGATAAGGTATTATTTACTTTGCAGTATGTTCTCTGTTACAGTTTGGCTATCTCCCTTAACATCTACCTCTTGAGAGATCAGATGAGTACTTCTTACATGGACCTAATTGCAGAAATAATGCTATATCTCAGACTAACGCAAAGAGTTGTTGGGTCCTGCTCTTTCTTTCTAATGGGTCTGTGGTAGGGCTTCCACAGGGACAGAGGGAGGGGAAGGTGGGAGCAGCATTCCTGCAACTTCACATCCACTGCAGGGAGGCATGTGGGCAGGGAAGCAGAACTGAGATACCTTCCCAGAGATATGAGTTGTTCCAGACTCCTTCCACTACCGTTATCCAAAATTGCCCTTTTAAGCACTGTGAGAGTTCAACTGCTTACTTTTTTTCCCTCTTTTTTCATGTTGGACTCATGGCTAAAGGAAACCCTTTTACATTACAGTTATGTGGCTAGATTGAGATGGGCTCAAATTAAATGGGTCCTTACTGCCTTGAAAAAGAATTATTAGGTTAACTAGTCCAACCCCCCTGCAATGAGCAGGGACTTCTTCAACTAGATCAGGTTGCTCAGAGCCCCGTCCAACCTGACCTTGAATGTTTCCAGGGATAGGGCACCTACCACCTCTCTGGGGAACCTGGGCCAGTGTCTCACCACCCTCAACATAAAAAATGTCTTCTTTATATCTAGTCTGAATCTATCCTCTTTTAGTTTAAAGCCATTACCCCTTGTCCTGTCACTACAGATCCTATTAAAAAGTTTGTCCCTATCTTTCCTTTAAGTACTGAAAGGCCATAATAAGGTCTCCCTGGAGCCTTCTCTTCTCCAGGCTGAACAACCCCAACTCTCTCAGCCTGTCCTCATAGCAGAGGTGCTCTGTCCCTCTCATCTTTTTTGTGGCCACCTCTGGACCCTCTCCAACAGGTCCATGTCTTTCCTGTGCTGAGGGCTCCAGAGCTGGACATGGTACTCCAGGTTGGGTCTTACCAGAGAGGAGTGGAGTAGAGGGGCCATTTGTATGAAAATAACTCAAGGAATTTATTTCTCTTTCCTTATAGGTGGCATTAAATGTCCCGTTTGCAGCTTTGTATACGGTACAAAATGGGAGTTCAACAGACATCTTAAAAACAAGCATGGAATGAAGCTAGTGGAACACGATGGGCAGACCAAGTGGGAGGTAAAGCAAAGTTGCCATAGCTTTGGCCCTAAAATTTAAAAAAAATCTAGGGAGAAAAATAAGAATAAGAAGTATTCAAAACTGTGTTCTTGACTTTATATAAGTTCAGGAGGTCATGTCATCTCTATTTTGAATGCATACATTGCCGTGACTGTTGAGCTTGACTGCTTTAATATCTGGTAGGATTAACAACATTGTACGTGCTTATTTATGCATTTTAGGGCTCTAGTCCTCTATTTGCAGCAGAAGGAGTGAAAATTTTAGCAAGAAAATGTGAAATTGAAAAACTGACTGCATTTTGTTGAATGCCAAGTATTCATTGGTGTTAACTGCAGGATGCGCAAAGCCGCAAGCTTATAATGGATTAATAAAGGAAACCTATGTCTTGGTCCAGAAGAGGTTAGAATCTGGAAAACTGAATTTGTAAATTGATCAGCTAAAAAAATGGTACTATTAACATAGAGGGAGCTTTCTCTCATATATTCTGTGTTTCCAGCTTCAATTCAAAATATACAGGAATCACAGTATCACTAAGATCAGACCTTAAAAAATTTATGTTCGACCTAAGAAGCTGGGTTAGAAAAAAGAAACCAACAATCTGAATTGTCTCAGTTTGGGGTGGGGTGGGGTAGGGCAGCTACCTTGAGAAGTCTTACCCTGTCACGCTTTCCTCTGCTGCCATATGTGTAGCTACTTGTTTGAAAATGAAAACTGTTTCTCTTACAGAGCAGAGCTGACTGTAGAGCAGAAGCTATGGGAAAACTATTTAGACACTTTACTTAAAAAATTACAGTTGGCAAGCGGAGTCTCTTTTCCACTGCCTGAGTAGACTATTGTTGTTGTCCAATGAGAGGAAAAAAACAGAAGTCAACTGCAGTTGGCTGATCTCCACAGTTTAAGACCTGTTCTGCTAAATTTCAGGCAGTCTAGCCCTGGCTATAAACTAATACCTGATTTGGAAGAGCCATCTGCAGTTCTTGTTCAACAGGTTTTGAGTATCCAGAGACATAATGCTACGTCCTTGAAAAATATCGAAGTAGGTTCTATATGGTCGGTTATTCAAAAAAGACAGGGCAGGCATGTTAAAATGTAGTCCTTCAAAGTCTTATATCCACATGCATTCCACAAACGATTCTCTGTACACTCAGCAGATGCCCAAACCTGGAAAAATAAGAGGATATCCAGGATGCAGGCATGTCGCTGCTCCTGAAATGGCTATAAATAAAGAAGTCCCATGAGATAAGGAATACATGTTGACAGCTTGTCTTGAAAAAACATAGTCATGGAAAGGATAATTTTTCTAAACCAAAATGCCATTTTCAAACTTTGGAGGGATTGTACCACATCAGCAAGGACATGCATTATAAACTAACTTTGCCCAAAAGGTCTTTGCTAGACCCTGATACAATACAAGTCTGTTGTTAGTTCTAGAATAACTGTGCAACAAAAATGAAGTCAAGATAATTTAGCATCTTAAAACAACTTAAGTAGAATCTAGAAGAAAACTGGGATGATACCCTGACTCCCATGTAATGATGTTCTTGAATTCTCTTTCACCCTGTATTTCTATAACTCTTGTTTACAAGAGTTACTTGAGAGCGAGATTATTCGTGCGTTCACTGGGTTTTGTTTTCAAGTTGACGGCTGAAGTTTCTGAAGAAGCATTCACTCAATATCTCCATATTACGGAGGCTGGAGAAGATGTTCAAGGCACTCAAGCTGCAGTAGCTGCATTGCAGAACCTTAGATATACTTCCGAGAATGGTAAGTTACCTCCTTTAGGTTAGAACACAAAATACATCCATTTTCATAAATATCTAATTCTTTTGAGTATACTGGGCAATACATAATCTCCTGTGAGACTATTAAAAATGATGAAATTTTTCATCTAGAACTTACTTTGGGGGGAAGTTATATTTTTCTTTGAGGATAAGTAATGACAGATGACTGTTCTTTACGAATTTCTGCATCCTTAAGTCATTAATACTTGCTGCACTCTGTTTTGCACTTTATTATTAGGTGTGTAGAATTTCCTGCCCGTATTATTAAATATATTGTGAAATCAGCAGTCTTGGCAGAGTAGATGGTGTGTATCTAATGGCAATTCTCTAGCTATTATTTTTCTCCCTGTTTAAGTCAGCCAGCCTGCAGAAGTGACACAGTGGAATAGCTCATTTACCATGTTCCCAAGACAGTACTAATAAACTTAATTCTGATGATACTCAAAACAAAGCAAGCTATTCTGTCTCGGATCGAGGAAGAACAAGAGTGGAATTAGGTAATGATTGCAAAGTGGGAAATAACGAAGTCTGGAAGAAAAGAAAAAATGTTCAGGTTTCTGAGAGTTTTAAAACATCAGAGACTGGACTAGGAGTTCATATATCTTAGTTTTATATATGTAAATAAATGCATTAGTTATCATAAGACAAGATTTTATGATTGTTTACCATTGTGGTCTTTACAGTTAGAATATAGTTACAATTTAAAACCTCCCATTTTTAAGGGAATTTCCAAACATGTTGCAATTCAATTGTTAGCGACATTTTCTGTATATTATTTTATATCAATGACTGGGAATTCTAAATGAATTGAAAACGTCTTAAGAACTTTCCTTAAGCTTTTATATATTTAAATTAAAATAAACATGATCATCGCATATGCCGTACATACATTTTTGATTTTAAGCATGAGGCTGTAATTTTTTAAGTTGAATTATTTGCTTTAGTGCATCCACTTTGTGTACTCTTCCGGCATATTCCTTCTAGG
Source organism: Rhinoptilus africanus (assembly GCA_013400135.1). NCBI lineage: Eukaryota > Metazoa > Chordata > Aves > Charadriiformes > Glareolidae > Rhinoptilus > Rhinoptilus africanus. Next base: position 932,773 of record VXBO01009075.1, read on the forward strand.
TATGAAAACCAGTAGTATCTTGCCTAAAGGCTGTTATATAGAAGAAAAAAAAAAACCACTAAAGCAAGCAAACATTTTTCAGTACTCAGATAAGCTTGTTTCTCATGTAGATAACAAAATATAACTACTTTCTGTTTGAAATTAAATTATCTGACCTAGATCCCCATCACAGTATCAACCTGTCTGCAAGGGTTTGGGGTTGAGATGAGCTTTATTCTATTTGTTGTCTTTTTCCTTTCTCTTTCTTAGCTCCGACAGGGATTACAGCAAATACAAAGCAGCTTTAACGTGACCCCGAAGAGTTTCTTTCCCTTTCTGACATACTTCTCATGCTAGGCATGTGGAAATGGGGGGCCACAGAAGGGGAATTCGTATTCCTGCATAACAAAAAACTCCCATCTTCCAAATCTTTCCTTTTCACACTTTAGGAAAAGAGAGAGTGTGACTATGTATGAGGGTTTTTTGTGAACTTGCCTATCCTTTGGCAGGGCTATACGTATTAAGAGGATTTAGAAAAAAGAATAAACATGTTCAGATCCCATGCTTATAAAATGATAGGCATGAACGCTCTCAGCACTTAACTTTTCCCTTCAGCACATTAGTGATAACAGTATTTCTTTTAGGTTGAGAGGTAGGCAGATGGCTGGACAGATGGTAAACACAAGTTTGTGATATACCAAATAGCTGCTGTGGTTATAGGTATAGAGTTCAGGTTCTGTTTGGGCTGAGTGCCTGGCAGATACACGTTTGAATTTGTAAAGTCTTGCAGCTTCCTAATTTACAGGTACTGCTATGAGTTGTGCCTGCCGTTTGTTTATTCGCTGTATTCTTTTAGATCTCTTTCAAATAGGCATAAAAATGATCAGTGTGGCTTCACTTGCTGATTCATGCATTCCTGGGGCAAATTTGTTTTGTGAATACATTCCTGCCATAGATCTATTATTAAAGTGGCACGTTTTTGAGCTGTTTGAAATTTATAAACAGCGCCATGAGTCGGGTTTAAGGCAGGAGGGGAAAGAGTGTCTGTAGCACTGAGACTCACATGCCCTTAGAGCTGTTTTACTATAATGATCTTGTGGTTACTGTCTTTCTGATAAGGTGAAAGACTTGATCCAACAGCTGTAAACATCCTGCAGCAAATCATTGAGTTGGGTTCAGAAACCCATGATGCTACGGCAGTTGCTTCTGTAGTTACCATGGCACCTGGCACTGTGACAGTGGTAAAGCAGGTAAGAGCTCTTTTCTTCTTTAAAAAAAGCTATATTTCATTTTCATAGATTTAATGGGAAGTAAATATTTAGCAAGGGCTGAATTTTGAATGAGCGTTGATGTATAGAATTTTTCCTAAACCAATTTTTGACTGCATGGTGTATGTATATATGTCTATATTCACACACACATTTATACCTATATAAACATGTATGTTTATACATATAAAAATGCATACGTTTTTGCATGTATATAAGATATAAATCACCAAATACATACATATATATGTACAGATATATATATTTTGTGGGTGTGAGAAAATACATGGGTTTTTTCCTAGGAGGCATCTTCAGGCTTTTTAAAATAACATACCTGCACTGTGGGTGGACACTTAGTCCCAGTGTCATCTAAAAGAATCAGGAGGTCGTTGGCGCAGTGATCATCTACATACAGAAGACAAACCCTATAAGATACTGGCAGAAGTAACCTTAATGTGTGCTTATTTTTCTTGAAGTTTGGTACTGCACAGTTTTTGCTAAAAATATTTGCAGTGTACAGTATTGCTAAAGCACTTGAGAAAAGAAGAATGATAAGATATACAAAATCAGCAAGTAAAAGGAAACAGTTTTCAACTTGAGGTGGCTGTTGAGTGCAAACGTCAAGCCTTTTGCCCGGTATTTTGTCCTCACAGGTGCCTGATAACTTTGTTGCTGACATTTTACCTTTCTCCTCAGTGTTCTACAGGCTTCACTTGTTCCTACTGTTCCATCACACCTCTGCTTATCCCTTTTCCCATTCTGATCATTGATTCATTGGAGCCTCTGCGCTCAATGTGGCTGATAGGTGAGGGAAGGAAAGTACATGAAAAGTCTTTAATTCCAGAAAAGTTTAGGTAACTCCTTTTATGTGAATGAGCATGATTCTGAGAGCTAGAACTAACTTTTGAGTGCAGGATTTTTTTGTAGTGTTGTGGATGTTGAATTCATGAGAGCTCCACAGAAGTGGAAGGTCTGTAGTCTGTGAATGCAGTATTTGGATAATTCCTGAACCTGACATCTGAATGTCAGGGACATAAGGCAGAATTTCAAGATAAAGTATTTTGAGATGTTTCTTTGCAATACTTAACAGGTATTTTGATTAGAAATCATGTAAGAGTTTTTGAGCTTTTTGAAGAATAACAGATCCAACTTTGGAAACTAAATTCAGTTGTTAAAGAGAAGAGGCGTTTTAGTCCTCTTTATGTGCAAGTTTCAAAACAACTTTAACAGTAGAGTCACTGCCAACATGCGCGCTGTGCTATACGTGTGACCTATTTAAGGGTTGAACACGGTGTTAGCCCTTGGTGTTTGTCTGTGCTGTCTGTTAATGTTACTGAAACCTTTTCTTGTGTTAAAAATGTATCTTTTGAGATCTTTCTACTAAAAGCCTAGGAAAAAATGACTTGAAGTAGCAGCTGCCAAGGAGAAACTACGTTTTGACATTTGAATGTTCAATTTAAAAAATGTGGCATTTAAAAAATTCAGTGATTTTTTCTCCTCCAAGTATTAAATCTGATCAATGTCTGATTCATCTTAAAACCTGTTGTCTTCCTTATTAGACCATCTGAACCTGCTGACAGCTTTTTGTAAATAAATGTTTATATCCCAAATTAGTTCTCTCCCTCACTTTTTAATCCATATTTCTGGCATTTGAGTTTACAAGCGGCCGAGCATTGATCACTTCTTTTTCCCTTGCGTTGTATATATCAATGATTCTCGGTGGTCTGATGTCAAACTGTTACAAGCTCCACTCGTACGTCAAATCAAATATTGAATTCCCAGAGCACAGAACCTCTTTCCTGCTTTTCTTTTTTGTTTTCTTTCCCCCGCTTTAGAGTCTTTAATATAAAAAGCCTTTTTTCCCCTAACTTGAAGTCAGACAGAAGCAAAATCAGTGAAGAATTTACGTACATCTCAAGCTGAGTGATCATGTGCTGCCTCTGTTTATGCTGGATTTTAGTAAAGCCTTACTTCGATGCTCAGAGCCCCATTCCTCTGTTAGCATGGTTCTTGCTTGTACTGAAATGCCAGCTCATTTCTTTCTCTGGTAGCCTCAGTGACTTTTCCCTCTGTGTGTGCAGAAATGTGCAGGTCTGTGATTTCCCAGGGGAGGATGTGGTGGCAGTACGCCTGCCGACAGCTGACTGACTACTTAGTTACCTTCAGGGGCCCTTATGGAAGTAGAGCGAGGACCAAGGGAGGTTTGGAGGTGATGATGATGATTATTTCTCTTATAAATTTCTCTCTTTTAATTTTCTATATAAATCAATGTTTTATCAAAGCCTGTTTGATCTGTTATGCAGCTTTAGTTAGTTTCTAGTTCTTGGCTTCCTACCAGAAGATTGCCTTAGAGTTATAGCTGCACCCCTTTTTAATTTGAGGGAAATAAGTCTTTAAATCTTATTAACATGACTGTAATCCTCTCCTATTCAGAATTCTCAGCTTTTCTTTTTCCTTCGTTACTGAGTCGCTTTCTGTGGAGTATCACTCATTTGTACCTACGACTTTGTTAGGTTTTAATTATGCTGAGTTCCTAATTGTTAACCTTGAAGTGATCTTAGGACATGTTCATATTTCACTTTCCTACTGGAAAATTTATTCTACGCTTTCCTCTGTGACCTTCAGCTTCTCATGTGGATTGTGAGACAAAAAATTCACTCAGGGTGCCAGTAATACATCAGCATCATCTGTCACTGAATTTCCACTCTTGTTCTCTAATGACCTCACTGAATCCTTGCATAGCTGCTTGGTTCCATTTGTTTCCTGAACAACATTTATTGTAGTTGTTCTGATTTTTATGCTCTTAATGTTGTTGGGTTTTTTTCTTTTTCTCCATGGACACACGTTACCTACTTTTTTCAGCAGTTCTTACCTTCATATCTCATTTTTAGCTAGCCCTTGCAAGTTGCCTTCCTATTTCTGTATTTGCACCAAGAAATTTCTTCTAAATCCTAAATTACTTTTTAAAAAGTATTTTTTGTTGTAAAATGTTACACTGTATTGTTTGATTTAAATCCTGATTTCCTCGTGAAGAAACATTTCCCTCCGAAATGAGCACTCCTGTTATCTCACTTTCTGCAGAGGAGACTCTTTCAGTGTGTAATGTCTGTAAGTTGCTCTCCAGCGAGACAAGATTCAAAGTGCATCTTCTTGGTTTTACAGTATGAACATCCTTGAATGTTTATTTCCTGAATCCCTCGCTGCATTGACCAGAACATCTGAAGAGTTGGTCTCTCAGACCTTCTTGGTCTGTGTCCATCAGCTCTAGTTTTTGTTACAGTTGTTGCTCTTCTATTTCCAGTGCTTGTTAGCAGGAATGTGTAATAGTAGCAAGATACTTTCTAGTTTAATTCATTTATTTTTCATAAATACAGTGTATTACTTGTACCAAATCTCTTTGAAAGAAAGGTAGAAACTATGTAAGGTTCTTTGTCCAAATTTAATTTTTTCTTTTGCCTCAAATTACTGAGCCGGAGCAGGAGATTTTTTCATTCCTAGTCTCAAACAACATTTTAAATCAGTACTGATTTAACCTCTAGTAACAGGTTAAATTTGCTTGCAAGTTATCTATTTTTTGAATTTTTTTCATTTAGATGCTGATAGACACATAAGCTGCTAATTTGCCATGTTTAGGCCTGTAATATATTTTATGTGTCACACTGGACCAGAGATTATTGTCCTGATGTGAAAAACTCATCAGCGGATGATTGTGTAAAGCTTTAAATCTTGTCCTCAGTATTATTTTTCCTGAATGAACAAACCACTGAGATCCCTCTTCATTCAGAGCAAATCCTGACTACTTCATGTACAGAAAACTGCCAGAGAGCAGAGAAGTCTTTGTTCTCCCTAACAAAACAAAACCAACCCCTCAAAAACCAACTAACCTATGCCCATAGCCTTGTTCACCGTGTCAACTCCCCATTTTTTTTCTTAATTTCTAATTATTCATAACAGTATATTGGGGTGAGCACTGCAAACAGACATTTTTATGCCACCTTGTAGCACATTAGCATAAACAACTTTAGTCAGAAATCCAGGGCTTCATGTACTAAGTAGTACACAGGCATTTGACTTGCATAATATTTGTTTCAGGGTTGACATTTTGCAAAATTACATTGCTGCTCTAGACAATCTTCTCCTGACCCAAGATTGCATCTATCTAAAGTTTTCCTCTTGCTCTGGAGCCATCATCCCTTCAAGCTCACTCTGAAGATGACTAAGAACCGTAGAATCATGGAACGGTTTGGGTTGGAAGGGACCTTAAAGATCATCTTTTTCCGGCCCCACTGTCGTGGGCAGAGACATCTCCCACTAGAACAGGTTGCTTAAAGTCCCATCCAGCCTGACCTTGAAGAAGATTGTTTTAATCGCTAATCATTATTATTAATCACTAATATGATTATATCAGCCTTTCTACACAACTGTTCATGTTTAGTCCACTTTCTTTTTCAAGCCAATGGGATGTAAGCCTTTCCTGATAGTCAAGCAAGAGAGCTGGTGTCCTCTTCAGGTAGGATTCCTGGGCCTTGCATGCAAGGGATTAGCTAAATGGTTCTGACTTGTTCTGCATGATGACTTTTATATGGCCTCTTATTTCAACCACTTAGCTAAAATGGTTGTCCAGGCCATCGCTATTTTATGCTACAGTTAACTCTGATAGTCTTCTTTCTGACATTCACAGGTGATTTTTTGCCTCTTTTCTATTCTTCAAAAAAAATTCAAAGATTACTTTTCTCTGCCCCTCTTGACCTCACCCTCTCTTATTCTGTTCACTTGATGTTCCTTTTTTGCCACGTCAAACAAAACCTTGGTTAAATTTCCAAGGTTTTTTACTCCTTTCTGACTTAGTGTCCCATTTCTCATTACCTGTAAAGATCTTGACTCCTACCTTTGCTCAGTCCGTGAAGAATGAATTGCTCATTACTGTTTTCAAACAAATTTCTTAATGTCTTCTTCCATATTGTGCTTAGTTATGTGGATTTTTAATGAAGAGCAATTTGTGCCTCGTTGTCTTCTTTCAATTACTTTTCAAATATATGATGACAGTAACGATCTGGGTTAGGCTATTGATATATTGATACTAATGCCTGTCACACAAAACTGCCGCCGTCTCATTTATGTTGTGCTCTCCTACCTCTTTTTCTGTGTCTGCTTACTGTCTCTTGTTTTATATGGAAATTATAAGGCCTTTGGGGCATGAAATACTTTTTGTATGTAGCATACCTAATCCAGGTCCTGGTGCAAAGGGCTACACTAATATTAGCAATAAAAAGCAGTAATTGGCTGCTGAATTCTTTCTCTTTTTCTCTTATTCAGAAATAAGAGACAGGACTAAGTCTATTCCTGAAAAGCATAGTAAACTGTTTTCAACCTAGACCTCTACATAATTTGCTCTTCAGAGTAAGTATATCAACTGTTTCACTAACTAGGCAGATCTTTATCAAGCTAAAGAAGACACTGGGTTTCCATGCAGTTCATCCTCTGTTTTAGTTCCTTTCATCCTTTTATTCTATGATCTCTTCAGGCTCCAGTAAAATCCTACCATGGTAACAGTAGCCTTCTTCAAAGTGACAGCGGTAGCAGTGCACAGCAAAGATTACACAGCAGCTTGAAGCCGATCACAAAGGAGAATTTTATAGTGTAACATATCTTCAAAAATAAATATCTAATAATATTAGCATGGCTGTCATGTCAAAGGCCCATTTCAGCAGCACACCTTGTATTTCAGTCTGGCTCCGATTTGTACCTACGTGATGCTGGGTGCACTGTTAATCTAGGAAATGTGCCAATACATGGATTTATATGTAGGTTGATCGTCAAGATTGTGGTTCTTTTAGGACATGGAGCAATTTGATGCTTAACATGGTGATACCTGCAAAGTTTTAATTGGGGCAGATGACCGTGTTTTCTCAGGCTCTGTGGAGTTCTTGTCATCTGTGTAACATATAAATAAAGTCTCGTTTCAAGATTACTGTCCTGTTAGAACTCTGGAAGTGATGGCAATCTTGCCGGACTTGTGCAGAAGGAAATCGGGTGATACAGCGTTTTGTCAGTTGAGTGAAGTTGCCAGTCATAGTCTGTGTCAGGATATGTTCAACCAGCCAATTGCTAATTTTTTTACAAAAAATTTACATCACCGATGTGAAGATTTGTTTGCCACCTTGCATTTTTTATTTTATGCAAAACAACTCTTGCATATTCAAGTCTCTTATTATTCTGAGACTATTCTGTGCCAGATTGCCTTTGTTTTGTAGCTCATTATAGAGGATCACATGATGAAGTTACAGTGTTTTCTGTGTGCATCTCTGTGTTTTTTTCACACAATATATTCTATATGTAAACTAGTACCGCGAGAGAGTTCAAATGATTCAAATGGCACTGAACTAAATGGTAGAGACAGTCCTGTAGGCACCAACATAAGCTGGCACATCACGCATCCAGGTGATCTATGATCTACAATGCTTATATTCACTTTTCCTTTTAATCCTTTCTATAGATGTTTTGTATATTTTCTTATTGTGGTGTCTATGTGAATAGGAGCATCTGTAACCTAGTGCAAGGTTTTGAAATCCTGCAAGATCTCTGTGAACTTCTCTTCTTCGTGGTAAACTGAAAGGCAACATTCAGTCTGAAATCAAGGGAGAGATTCTGTAGAGGATTTGGGGTCAAGCCCAGCAAGACAGTTTTAAACGCTATGGACCTGCTACTTCTGCTGACTTCAAAGGAAATTTAAGATATTTATTATTTCTCAGGTTGAGCTCTAGAATAAGAAAGTAGCTTTAGCATTTTACTGCAAATAAATTTTTTACTCCTTTTCAGGGAAGGGAAGAAGTATATTTAATGGCTTGAATTCATTTCTCTCAAATTAAAAAAAAAGACTTGCTTTTGTTTTGAAAGGAAGAGATTCCTCTAAGAATTTTTAAGACATTTTTGATGTCACTTATATGTATTTGGGTTGTCCTCAGATAATTTAATTAGTAACGTCTGTAATTTAGAAACATTGAGCTTCTTATGAAGACATGGGGGTGAAAGTCCCGTTGGCTTTTGTGACAGACACATTTAGCTGGTAAAGAGTATTTATGCGCGTACTGAATTGATTTAATATGCCAGCTGTGTGTGGCTTCAGCTTCTTGCTGTCATTCTTCAGCGAAGGACAAGCAGCCAGATGCTTTTCAGCTGGCTCTCAAACAGAAAAGAGGTCTTGGCTGCTGCTCTTCAAAAGATTTCAGATGCCAATAAAAAGAATTGAGTGTAGTGACTTCATTCATCCTGATGGCAGCTGTCCCACTGTTTCATCAATTTGAGGGATGTGAATTAACGGTTTGAGATTATTCCCTGTGGAACAATCTAATAGGAACCAAGCAGAAGCATGTAAACACTGAACAGATTTGAAATGTAAATATTCAAAATAATGTGGTGATTTGTCAAACTAAAAGGATTACAGATAGCTGTCCAAAAAAGATACTGGGAGCTAGAGACACCAGAAGTAAGGGCATTAGTCTTCTTTACCCTGCGTGACAAGGCTAATAAAATCACATTGATAAAGTCAGGTAGGAAGGTTAAATTAACTGTCTTTATTGGCCATTTTCATTTCAAAAGCATATAAAACTGAATAAGTATTAGATTGCTGCTATTGAATTGAATGAGATTCTGGTTTCATTTCATTTTCGTGTCAACTGTGCTTTATTTATTTTCCTTTCTTCTTTATTTATGTAGACTCACAAAACTATATTTAAAATTATTTATGGGTTTTCATTTACAGTGACTAAAGTGAGACTGTACGAGATTCCTCTCAGGCTGCGTTGTGCGTTCTTGCAGCTCTTAGCAAATGCAGTGTAATTTTTCTGGCCTGAGGCATGTTGTCAGAGGGTTATATATAGCGCACTAACACAGGAGAAGTTAATGTATATTGCATAATTAAAGGGCCAAATTTTAGACACCCCCTATTTGTGTATTTTTTTATGATCTCTAGTATCAAGGGCTGTAATTGGGAGCTGATTCCTAACAAGCCGTGAGATTTTAATCATCTAACATTTTTAACTGCAGCTTCCTATCTGAATTTGCTAGCGATTAGACTTGTGTCTGCCAATTATGATCTTAATTGGTAAATCACAGGTGACATTACAGTGGGGTTCTGCTACAGGCCACCAGACCGGGAAGAGTGAGCATATGCGGCCCTCCATAGAGGAGCAGCTTCACCTACGCAAGCCCTGGTCCTCATGGGGCACTTCATCCACCCCGATATCTGCTGGAAGGACAACACAGCAGGGCATAAGCAATCCAGGAGATTCCTGGAGTGCATCAATCTTAGCTTCCTTTTCCAAGGAAGGAGGAGCCAATGAGGAGAGGAGCTATGATGGACCTTGTTCTCACCACCAAGGAGGGGCTGGTGAGGAGTGTGAAGCTCAAGGGCAGCCTTGGCTGCAGTGACCGTGAAATAGTGGAGTTCAAGATCTTCAGGGCAGCGAGGAGGGTGCACAGCAAGCTCACTACCCTGGACTTCACGAGAGCAGACTTCGGCCTCTTCAGAGATCTGCTTGGTAGAGTCCCATGGATAAAGCCTTGAAGGGAAGAGGGGCCAAGAAAGCTGGTTAATGTTCGAGGACCACCTCCTCCAAGCTCAGGAATGATGTATCCCAGCAAAGAGGAAGTCAGGCAAAAACTGCATGGATGAACAAGGAGCTCCTGGACAAACTCAAACAGAAAAATGAAGCCTACAGAGGGGTGGAGGCAAGGACAGGTAGCCTGGAAGCATACAGATAAATTGTTGAGCAGCCAGGAATCAGGTTAGGAAAGCTAAAGTCCAGATAGAATTTAATCTGGCCAGGGAGATCAAGGGCAACAGGAAAGGCTTCTATAGGTTTGTCAGTGACAAAAGGAAGACCAGGGAAATTATGGGCCCTCTCTGAAAGGAAATGGGAGACCTGGTCACCCAGGACACAGGGGAGGCTGAGGTACTCAGCAGCTTTTTTGTCTCAGTCTTCACTGGCAAGTGCTGTAGCCACACCGCCCTGGTCACAGAGGGCAAAGGCAGGGACTGGGAGAGTGGAGAACCTCCCGCTGTAGGAGAAGATCGGGTTCAAGACCATCTGAGGAACCTGAAAGTGCACAAATCCATGGGATCTCGTGAGTTGCATGCGTGGGTCCTGAGTGGGTCTGGTGGATGAAGTTTCTAAGCCACTGTCCGTCATATTTGAGAAGTTGTGGCAGTCTGGTGAAGTTCCCACTTCTGGAACTGGAAAAGAGGAAACAGAACCCCCATTTTTAAAAAGGTATAAAAGGGGGACCCAGGGAACCACAGGCCGATCAGTCTCACCTCTGTGCCCTGCAAGATCATGGAGCTAAGACACATGGAAACCAGAGAAGTGCTATGTTTCTTTTCATGATTTAGTGCTTTGCTTTTCAAAGAGAGGCTTGAGCTTCCATTAGGAAAGGGTACTTTGGGGAGACCCATATTTTGTGACAACATAAGTTAGTTTTTCTGAGGGTGGTTGCATATTCTATCGTGTCAAGACAAGCATCCAGCATCAACCGCTTTTGCTGGATGTGGAGTGTGAACTTCAGCAGGAGCTGTTTCAAGTAACTTTCAATTAAAATGTTCAGATATGCTCGGTAAAAGAAACAGAATGTGGAAAGGATTTCAGCTCATTCCTGTAGTTTTATCCATATACTCTGAATCCTGTGCAACAAAGCCAGAGTCAGCATAAGTAGGTACGATTGTGCTCTTGCATGAAGGTCAATGACAATGTCAAGATTCTCTTTAGATGTTAAATCTTTCACCAGATAAAATCCACATAAATTTCATCAGTATATCACAGGCATACTGACTCTGGGACCCCGGAATAATTTAACACCTGAACATACTTGTTATTGTTCAAGAAAAAGCTTTGTATAGCCTGATGAATTGAGTGAAAGTTTAAAGTGATATGAGTCCTGAGGGGTTTGTGCATCTCTGAAATTTTCCTCATCTGATGGATATTTGAAACACGGAATTAAAAAGTGTAAAGAAAAGTCAGTGTACAACAATGGGAACGGTTGCTTAGGAACAAAAAAAAAAAGAAATTAGAAAAGAGCATCAGGAGAACAAATATAAAGAAGTTCTTTTTCTCCTTGCTGGTCTCTAAGGAGTTAAACACGTGCTTGGAAGCTTCGCTGGAGTTCTTCCTTTCTGTCCCGCTCCCCTCTTGAGCCACAATACTGATCTTAATTGTATTTTCTTGAACTTGATTGTTCCAATACTACGGTTTACAAAACAATTTCATATAAATGAGAATTGGAGAAGAACTTTTGAATCACCTTCTAGTTAAAAAAAAAACCAACCCTTTCCAATTTGTATAATTTAGATTCCACACTTTGCAAAGTGTTTGACATACTCTTTTCAAAATTTCTTACGAGTTCAGTGCTGCCAAGAGCACAGCATACCCTGCTCTGGGATACAAGGGTGCACTGAGATCCAGTAAATCAATGTCTATCAATCCTTTGTTCTCTTTTTGTTACCCTTCGTATGGTTATTGGGAGTACCGCAGAGCTTTGCTTTCCATCATGAGCTGTAGGTGAGCCAGCAATTCTGTCTTCATTCCCCATTGTTTGTGTAAGTGGACAATTTATAGACACATTTAGGGATATGAGAAAAGTATTTGTTGTAGAGAACGTGACCTCCTACAGCTTCAATCAGCTACTTTCTTACGGTGAGAAATAAACATGATTTCTCTCTGGAAGCTTGCTCCATAAAACATTTGCTAAGCCTAAATAAAAGAGAAGTAGGCCTTTAACAAAAACAACCCATTTTCTGAAAAGAGAAGGAAGACGGGATTTGATGAACTGCATGTTGCATTTATGATTGGCATTTACGATCCAGCAAATGAAACAGCTCTCTTGAATGAACACAGGGAGTGGTATTGTACTGAAAACATCTAACAAATGCCTTTGCATGTATCTTGCATAGCAAAACATGGCTGTTCCATTCTCTCCTCAAAAGTACATTATTTTATCACTAAACACTTGAGAGAATACATTTCCTCCACATGACTTAAAGTTTTCTGATGTGTTTTTACTGGCCTGGAGTATTTTGTATAGGAATTTTGTGTGGATCTGGTAAAGAATTAAGATTTGTTCTTAATTCTAGCAAGTGGTGCATTTTAATAATGGACAGACATCTGTTTGAACTCTTGGAAATTTGATATCAATTTGTGGTTTTTTTTTCTTTTTGACAAGAAACAAAATGTTCAAGAAAAATTTTGTAATTTTCAATTGTTTCTGTCACTATCCTTTCAATAATGTCAAAATTGCTGTCTCACAGAGTAGATCTTAGGTATCTATTTCAGTAATATATACTTTTCACAGTTTTCTAATAAAAGTCCATTAAAGTTTACAATGAAATTTGTACTCCTATGAGCAAACTGTTGGCTGGGAAAAAAAGAAAAAAAAAAGAAAAAGAAATGGGTACAGTAGATGTTTTTCATGTGGTTTTCGGTGGATTCTTATCTCAGTGCTACTAGAGGAATTGTTTGACTTCAGATTTATTCAAATACGAGCAGTTTTGAATGAATGATTGCTGAGAGATGAAAGCTGTCTTCAAAGACCTGTGTTCCTGCAACTTCACAGCTCTCTGTGCGTATAACTGAGATGCTGCGTTACTGCTTTCAGCATTCTCTCCAGCCATACACTTATTAATCAGAAGTGCTCGCTACAAATTTTGTGTAAACCTGACATTTTCTTTCAAACCGATCTGATTTCTAATTTCTGTGCTGTCTTTCCATTAATCATCACAATACTGGGTGCTTATTGGAAAAGTGAAATTCCTGTAACCTCTTCATTTTCTCCGCAGGTAAAAGAAGAAGAGCCGACAGCCAACCACACTTTGATGATTCAAGAGACGCTGCAGCAGGCGTCGGTGGAGCTGTCGGAACAGCATCACCTGGTCGTGTCCTCAGATGAAGTGGAGGGAATTGAGACGGTGACTGTCTATACGCAGGGTGGAGAGGCTTCGGAATTCATAGTTTATGTTCAGGAAGCTGTGCAGCCTGTAGAAGAACAAACTGTGGAACAATCGGTGCAGGAGCTCTAGAGAACAGTGGTCAAAGGAGGTGGCTACTTGATTTGCCAAAGCCCAAAGCTTGTGTTTGGTTTTTGTTTCTCTAGACAAAAGCAAGCAAGCTGACAAATTTTCAGTTGATTTGTGAAACAAGACCTTGTTACTAGATAGTGATCTGACTCGTTGGATTGTATTGGTGACTTAAACATATTATGTACAAAACCTCCTCAGACTTTTTTTTATTTTGAGGAAAAAGCATTCTTCCCCTTCTTAGAAGATCTCTCACTTGATTCCTGTAAATCCTCACAAATATTATCTGTTCAAAACCATGTTATCCCACGATAATAAAACATCTACAAAGGTAGCTAGAATGTCTAGAAAAGTCCATACATCCCCATTTCATATATACTTAATAAGTGCTTGACTTGACTGGAAGCAGAATTGGTTTTCCTTTAAGTTAGAAGGGCTTCTTATTCCTGAGTACATGCTCAGAATGCATTTACCGAGTTGTGGATCTAATCCAAACAAAAGCTCAAGACTTTAATTAGCAACATACCACAGATGGACTGTAGTTTGTACTTGTGAGGTGATCCTTTGCATTTGGGAAGTGTTTCAAGCCATATATGATGATTCTGGGTACCAGCAGGATGACTGTTTTTTAGATAACTTAGTAATGATAACTCCACCCCACTGGATGAATACCTGTCCAGTACCATACGATGAAACCAAATTTGTCAAATCAGTGAAATATTCTTTTGTTTTTAAGAAAAAAAAATATATTCAGATGATTTGTAAATGCTATAAAAGATATATGTTCATATGTTTTAAACAGCCATGCTTGTAAATATGATTGTGTGAAAGAACTTGTACAAAGAAACTTAAGTAAATATTGACAAGAATATAGATACTCTTGCTTATGCATGTATATAATTCCAGATTTTTCTTCATGAATCTTGAATTGTTTCTGATTTAATATTTTTAAATTTGAGCTATAAAAGTTACTAATTAATAACAAAATTGACACTTTTTTTCTAATGCTCTAATTTCTTACGTGTTGTCTTCCCTTAACAGATAAGTAAAAGAATGTTGTTTTGCACTGACTCTGACAAATTATTCTTCCAGTTAATAGTGTCTAATCAAGAAAGTAGCATAATGAAGTCTAGGTGGACCTTTCTAAGCAATTGAACTTCTTTATGAGTGTTCCGGGTAGAAAAGTGGAAAAAAGCTTTTGACTAAGTCAATGTAAGGATCACATTTTTGTGAATTTTCTATCCTTTTTTTAAAAAAATTTAAAATACTTTTCAATTCAGGTCTTTTCGTAAGTTTCAGGTTTTTTCCTAACTCTGCTTGGAAATGCAATGGTTGGAAACACACGAGGTGGAAGTCAGGAAGGACTTTGAGCTGTGTTGAGTACTGCACATTGATCTCTTGCCTCAATGAATACATTTTCTTCTTTCTAGAATATGCAACACCTGTAATGCTATGAGGAGGCAAATATTTCCTCTTTAATGTAAGCAACTGTACTTTACAAAGTGAGTGCCCAAAGATTTGCATTTTTTCAGAAGCATAAAGAAAACAAAGAGAGCTTTGTTTGTACCTAGCATTTGTTTGGAGAGGATGTGACGTTCCAGTTGTCTTGTCTGGATTTGGAACGATCAAAAAGGTAAGAATTAAATCTTTCGCTTGGCAAGTTCTGCTTCTGTAGTCACCTAAATAGCACAAATTGTTTTCAGTGTAGATTCAACTCCCTTTATCCAATTAATCTTTTATGAGGGTTAGGTGACCTTTTCAGTTCAGGGGAGACAGGCAGGTACAGTTTTAAGTTAGTCAAGTAGCTCCTGTTTCTGAAGATTGTACATTCTTCCCACATGCTGGTAATTTTCATTAGCATTTACTACACTAAATGATTTTCTGTTTTTTCCTCTTTCTTTGACACCTGAGGAGTATCTTGGTTTTAAGCTAACACCCTGCGAGTATTACTCTTTAGAAGCTTATGCATGCATAAATCGACTGATGGGCTAACTGATCTGCATAGCCAAGAACACGTCAAATGTTTCTGCGAATGTGTTCAGCTCAGAGGAGAGATAACATCTTGGAATCGTGCAAAGATATTAAAAAATGGAAAAAGGGAGCTGCAAATAATTTTAGTGGCAGCAGAGTCTTACTTAATGGCAGGTAAGATTCTGATGCTTGAAGTTGACTTCTTCAAAAGGTCTTACAGAAATTAACTAGGACACTAGTTCTGGAAGGACCTCGCGTTACAGAATGGTGTAAGCATCTGTACACAGAGGGGATAGTTTGGACCTCACAGGGCAAAAGGCACCGGAGAGGGTATGGGAAATGGAGGTTTCAAAATTTTTTACATCCCTAATTTATTATCTCCACACAGAGTAATTTCTCTTTCCTGAATAGAGAAGAATACAGGATCTGCCTTTCTCCCAGCACTGTTTCCTGATACTGGCGATTTTAACCAGCTGTTGTAGCATCCTAACTTATATGAAGCTGCAGTAGCAGACGCTTTGTGCTGCACCTCTGTCGCTTACCCGCAAAATCCATGGGATGAAGAGAGAAAGGAACTGCCTACTTCTACTTTGCTGGTTTACCTCAGATTTTGGGTTGTATGAAATCACAGCTAGAGACAGGAGTACTACAGAGATGATAATGTTAGGCCAATCGTGCCTACTATAATAAGGAATTGCACTCCTTGAGTATATATACTTGAAATCAATGCTTTTAATGGCATGTTTTCAAACGAGATTACAGAAGTGACAGAAGTGAGATTTTCAAAATGTTTTAATAAATTTATTCTAAAGTTACAAAGTTCTGAGTCCACACAGCATCCTAGCACTGCCATACAGAATGTGGCACTTAATCCACTTGGTCTTAATAAAGGAAAAGAAAAATACTTTCACATTCCAATAAATTTGCTCCCAACATGGACATGTGCTTTACAAACTTAAAAAAACAAATCTAAAACACAACACCCCTGCCCCCCCGCGTCTCAAGAATAAGCAACTACTGTTAGGCCAGTAGAGAAAGGAAGAAAGTAGCAGAAATAATCTTGCAAGATATTAAAATGTTCAACTGAATGTTTTAAGCTCCAAATGGGCAGAGACTTTGGCCTGTGAGGGAACCTTTTGGAGCAGTGTTCAACTGCAGGATCAGGATTTGATTTTTGGTTTGAACTCTTTGTGCGTGTCTATGGACGAGTCTTCTCATTTGCAGCTCCAGATTATTGAAGCTTCAGTAAAGTCAGTGGAGATGAGAAAATTCACCCAACGGGGAAGTTTTAAGTACGGGCCCCTTTCTGAAAATCAAATTCTTGGTATGGAAGAGTACTGAGTAACTGAGACTAACCGCTTTGGGAGAGCTTTTTTCCAAAGTCGCACCTAATCTTTTATGGAGTTAGGAGAATTATCAGCCAGTCTTATGCCTTAAAAGACTACCAGACTGTCTTTCCTTGTCTTGCTTAAATGTGGAGTTGTATTTCTGTAAGAACAGCAAGTACTGTTCAACTATTATTGACTTGAAGAGAATATTGATTTTTATTTTTTAATTATTTTGATCTGGAAATAATGGTGGCTGATGAGAGTGCACATAGCAGAGCTGAGTGAAACAGATGGTGTACACAAAATCATAGTATGTGGGTTGTTACAGTTTCTTTTGTGGTTTGGTTTTTTGGTCTTTTTTTTACTCTAGATTACAGTTCCTGCTTTTTGTAGGTATGTTTGAGCTGTATGTGAAAGTTTAAACAGGGAAAGACACGAGCTCACTTGTGGATTGCATCATGAGCCAAAATGTTGTTTCTTTAGGTAATGCTAATACACTCTTTGCTCGTAATATGACAAACTGCAGATGTTATTTTCCCTTTTGTAATCTGATCACAGTGAGGTGACTGAGTTGTGCTGCGTGTGGCTCGACAGCTTCTCAATTTGCGATTCCAGCTTTCCCATCATTAGCAGACATCATTTCCATCAATAGCAGCACTACTCCATGTGTCTTTTTTCTCTTCCTTGAAATGAGGACAACTTTTCATCTTAGAAGACTTTCATGTTCACTCAGTCACAGAGATGTATTTTGGCACGTCCTGAGAGTATCAAACTTGAAATTATGACATAAATATGCAGTATTATATTCATCTCCGCTATAATTCCACAAGGTACAGGTAATTGCTTGGTGATCTTTTTATGTGTTCCTGCTCTCAACTTGCCTCTAGTGGGCTTTGAGTGATTAAAAGCAATGCCACACATTTCAAAGGACAGTGCAAATGGCAGAACCCTTCTTGTATCTTCCTAACAAAAAATTCCATTCAGGTCTGTTGTGTTCCCTTCTGTCCGTCTTCGAGATGGCTGAGGCAGAGAAAGGAAGCCATCATGTGTTTCTTGGTAAATACTAATGGACAAAAATGCCCTGCTTACATGTCAATGTAATTCCTTTCAGTACAAAGCAGAGCAAACTCACCATCCCAGAACGACTTTCTCTTTCTTGGAATGAGTTGCCAATTACCAGCCTTTCACAAACCTTTTCTCAGATGAACTAGCAAAATGGTTTAAGAGTACAGAGCATGTTGATGCTTATGGGAATGACTTGACACATTGATAAAAAGCCATCAGCTAGGATGGATATTTGTCAAGGGGCACAGACTCAATTACAGTGGAGTTAAAATTCAACATAAGAACGGTGGAAAGGGACCACTGCGGCCGCAACAGCATCTGGTTGGCAAGTGACTCCAGCTGGGCATATGTTCCTGCGGGAGGGGACCTCAGCTGAAAAGTTCAAGAATTTCATGCCTGTTCAGCTGCCTATTTTTCTCTCTCTGCTCTAGTGTAAGGTAAATCTTTGCCAAATTTCTAAGCTCTTTGGATGAAGGAAATGAATGGCAATAGTTATCCTAGTTTAAAAAAAAACCAAAATCTTTCTCTGGCTTGCATGCGTTGCTCCTACGCTCCCGACCCCTCTCCCCACCCCGAGGGGTGCAGGGCTGGGGATGGGGGTGTGGGTCCGTCCATGGCAGCCCCTCTGGGCCGCTCCTCCCTCCTCACCCCTCTCCCTGCTCCAGCGCGGGCCCTGCCCCGGGCTGCAGCCCTTCAGGGACAGCCTGCTCCCGCCTGGGCTCTCCAGGGGCCATAATCTCTTCCGAGGAAGGCTAGACTTAGTAGAGCTTCATGCAACTGGATTGGCCTTTTTTTTTTTAACTCAGTCAGGTTTTTTTCTGCTGAGTTCAGCTGGCTCCGTATCAGCCTACAGCTCCTCAGAAACCAAGACGAGAAGTTGGAGCTAAGAATTACTGAGAATGTTCTTTGTCCTTTCCCCTCTCTCTCTCTTGTCTTGGATTGACTTAAGTTGACCAGGTGATTGTTCCTCTCTCTGGGATTTGGTTTACCTAAGTTAACCAGGTGATTGATGCCAAGCACCCATGTGTACAGCGATCAACAATATTTAAAGGATTTAACCAGAGGAGAATAAGCAGGGCTTAGCGTGATAGAAAAACATGGAATGACGGGATGTCGTTGAGCAAAAGAAATACTAGGCCAAATAACAGTATTAATGTACTGTTGGGAAGAACTATTAGCTTGAAAGACAGTACCTGAAATAGTAGAAGCTCCTTTTCTTGAGTTGTGCTATTATTCCTGATTAAAATACAGCTAAACGGAGCCTGGTGGGAAGAACAGGGCAGGTGACCTCAGAGGATTCTCAAACACCTCAGATTTCTGGGGATTTAATAACAACAAAGGAGAACAAAATGGCATAAAACCTGGTTTATATTCAGAGCCACACCTAACAAGGATCCTTGTCAGAGCTTACTCCCAAGGAATTGATGGAGTGGGAAATGATGGGATGTTAAATAAGAGCAAAAGTGTCACTTATATTTTCTTATTCTTATGTCACTCACTCTTCATGAAAAGTCCAGTGCAAGACTTGAGGTGAGTAGTGGTTGCCAGTAAAATACAAAAACACAAAATAAACATTTCTGACAGTGCTATAAATGACCCTTTTTATTCCCTATAAAAATATTTTTTACAGTCTGGTTTACTAAAAGTGGATGAAGAGGGAAATCACAGTCAATACATTGCACAAAGCTCTGCCTGATTTTTAAAATCCTGTAAATTTTTCTGAAAAGCTAGAAATCACTTTATCAGCCCAGGTAAATTAAAAGGGATCAAAAGGTCTTTGGTGTTTTGGAATGAAATCAAATAGTTAATGGGAATTTATAGAGCAAGCTTGGTCATGGTTTGTTTTTTTTTTTTTTTTTTTTTCTTCAGTTCAAGGAATGTTATCTTCTGGAAAATAAGAGATCACTTTGTGTTGTGAAATACTCTGCAATACAGTGTATTGTACAGGAACACGTAAGATATATGAGAATGAGACCACAGGAGCTACCTCATTTGTAGTATTCTTTATGGGCTAGCAATGAAAGAAAGGACAAAATACCACAGTGGATTACAGAGCTAGTCAAAGTTTTTACAGTTTGCTTTGGAAATGGTTCTCCTTTTTGATTAGCCTTGATACCATTTATTTTGCTACTGCCATTAGGAGTCAAAATACTTTCCGGGAGCTGAAAGCTGAATGGGCTTGGAGTATTAAAAATAGAGTACGGACTCTTCTGGTGCTAGGTAGCTTGCTCAAATCCATATTCAAGTGGTAGGAATCAAGTATTTCCTTCATCTAATGGTAACTCAATGAGTTAGAGAGTTCAAGATGTATTAGAAAAGGTCCAAGGCAAAAAAATCACCATGTCATTGGCAATGAAGTAGCATGTCAGTTTTTTACTGAAACAACATAACTTCAAACAGCCACGTGGAGCCTGAATTTAGGTCATCCTCAAAATAGTTGAAGAACACATTAGTAGATCAGTGGGGAGGTTTCTGGGGGTGTTGTGATGCAAGTTCTGTGACACACCTTTTCCTCTCTGAAAGTGGGATGCATTTTGGTGATGACAGAAATGTCAGGTGGACGGCTTTTTAGATTATTCTGTCTGAAAGGTAACATCCACTACAGAGGTACTTTGTGTTAGAACCAACCAATCCAAGCTGCTGGAATTGGAATTTAAAAAAAAAAAACAAAACAAATCTGAAGAGCAGATGTTGCTGGTGAGAGCACTCTTTACCAGTGGGACTGGAGTCAGTGGGAAGTGAATAATCCTAGAGCAACTGTAAGAACTTCAGACTAGAAAAAGAACGGAAGACAAATTAAGAAACTTTTTTTTTGGTGATCACAGTACCGGTTTTCATCATGTAACAAGCTCAGAACTTGCAGCACCCACCCAAATTTCAAGAAAAAAGAAGTCACCTGATTTCACCTTGTGGCATGTGTTGTCTCATTACAGCAGGAGTCTGTTCATGGCTCAACAGAAACAGGTTGCATGAGGGACGTTTAGTAATACCAGGAGATCACAATTCTCGAATGGATGTAAAAAAGCCTGGATGATTTATCCCCTGTCTTTAACTCTGGAGGTTTTTTGTGCATACCTCTTACCCCTTCATCTGAGGTCAATCAGCTTATCCAGCAAAACCAGCCATCCTTCACTGGCCACAAAGTTAGCCCAGACAGTGACATTCTGTTTGACATTTGGGTTTAGTTATTCAGGTTGCATTTTAAATCCTTAAATAACGAATTTCTCATGAAGCCTTGTCTGTTTAGAGTGCAGTCCCGCTAGTGTGGAGCTGCTTTCCATTTCTCCTTGGGTGAGTCCGGTACTTTGGGTGTTGACTTGAACTCCTGGGGACTGCCACAGCGCAAGAACTTTTTACTACAAATCATAGTCCTTGCAAGTTCTTCTGGCGTAACTGTGGCGTTTTGTGAGGTCAGAAAACAGCTGGGGGACAGTAACACTTGAAGCTCCTAAAATTCTTTACTCAAGCACTAGACAGATGTCCACTTTTGAACATAGAGATGTTCACTAAAGACAGCGTGGTCCTCAGGTGCCGTTCAATTCCATTTCCTAGAGGTTACTCAATAGTTTTGCCAGCAGAAAAGGTCACGTAGGAGCTCTCTCATCTACTCCAAGGAAACGGGGCATTAACTTAATCCCATACACTTCTCTTGAAGCATATGAGAGAGTTTCAGCTGAGCCCTCTGCTCATGGAGCTGTTGGACAACCTCAATGGGGCAGCTGATCGTGAGCCTTTGGGGACTTCACTGTTATCAACCAGTGTCGTTACCTGTGGAAAAGGGTTCCGTGGTGACCGGATAAAGCGCCTTACACTAGTATAGCTAAGGCTGGGAACAGCATGATGAGATGTTTTCGTTTTGCTTTACTTGAATATGTTTCTTATTTAGAATAAATTCTTTTCCCATTTGCCTGATTTTTTTTTTTTTTCCCTGGAAAAAGGTCTTTGCTAACATAATAGCACCTCCGTTCGAGATGTGACCCGCTTTAGTTCTCTCTCTCTGTCTCTCAAGGTGTGATTTTAAAGAAAACAAAAACAAAACAAAAAAACCCACAAACCCAAATGATGGACAAAGCTGTAGGTAGTGTACTTTAGCCAGTCTCAGTGCTTTAATTTTCCTGTGTCAGAATGGAAAAAAAAAGCCCCAAACCAACTAGCTGACAGAAAATTTAAATTTGTATGTACTTTAGCAGAAAATAAATAACAGAGGGGCTGCTGCAGTGGTTGTGTTATACTTTTTAATGATTAGTCTAATACTATTTTTATTTTACTTTTATTGAAACTACACCAGAACTTCCATTTTCCCCATGCAATGCATTTCAAGAGCCTTGTCAGAGAGAGGGAAACAAAGGAAGCAGGCAATGCTATTAGACTTCTGTGTGAAGATGCAAGATGTTCCTTTTGACTAACGCTAGCATTTGTTGAGTCATAATTAAAACGGGGAGTCAGGGTGAAATCTGTTCCTGATGTTCTGTACTAAGCCAGATGCACTATGTACAAAGTTTACTGGGTCTTTGGTATTTTTTTGTTCGGTTTGTTTTGCCTTTTTTTTTTAATCGTCACCTTAAAAACTTGCAGCAGGAAGCAAAGTGCAGCACAAGATCTGTCAAGGACTGATAAAACAAAAATATATTACTATGTTTTATGTTCTGGAGTCTGTATGAGCCTATTTATTTTGCTATTAGTTTGTACCAGAGCAGAATGAATCACTGGTTCATCTTGTGGTAGGTGCTGTAAAATCACACGGAAAATCCTTGCCCGCAGTATCTTACTCTTTAAGTAGGCAGGATTGATATCAGTTCTTAAAATACAGTTTTTCCATATCTGTAAATGGAGAACTGGAGTAGGGGGTTGCTGTAAATCTGTGTCAGAGCCAGGAGAAGCCAGCTGTCCTTATTGTCCTGGGTTTGGCCAAATTGGCCAGTGGCTGGCAACAGATGCTGCCCCCCAGCCTCTCCTGCATGGAGAGGAGGAGGAGAGTGAAAGAGATTTACAAGTTTAGAAGGAACTAAACTACTTTAACGAAGTATTAATAATAAAATAAAAAGGAAAATAATGAAATAGATACAGTATAAACAAAACTGTATTAAGCTCGCAGGATGATGTCATAGAATCACAGAATCACAGAATTATAGGGTTGGAAGGGACCTTAGTAGATCATCTAGTCCAACCCCCTGCCAGAGCAGGGCCACCTTAGAGCAGGGCACCGGCAGGCACTGGTGAAGTCCCGGGCTGGACTCAGCGACGGGTGGGAACTAAGTTCCACAGATGGAGTCAGGAACACACGGATCAGGATCAAAGGCAGACAAACAGACAGGGTCCTCCTCGGATGTCGGCCATTGAAGGAAGAGAGAGCTGACCCTCTGATCCCCCAGCTTTTATACTGAGCATGGGGCAGAGGGATGGGATACCCTGTTGGTCAGTTTGGGGTCACCCGTCCTGTCCACTCCTTCCCGCAGGTGGGACCCCTCTGCGCTTCTCTGCTTCCAACCCTACAAGAGGGCAAATAAAGGAATGAGCTGGCCTTGGTTGTTACAGCAATAAGTGTAAACAAGAGCCTCACTGCCCACCATTCCTTGGCATTAACTGTTACCGCTCTGAACGAACCGCTTTAGACACAACGTGCTGTTAATTTCAGAGAGTTAGAAGAGGCCTAGCTAAGGAATACAATTACTGAACAGAAAGTTGGTTCTGTGTCTTTCCTCTTGGGATAGGAAATGCGAGGAAGCTGCAGAAATGCCTCCGGGCAGGTGGAGGGAAGCGTACGTGAAACCTCTCCTGGAAGAAAGCTCTTCTCACGGCTGAAAGGGGGGTTACCTGGAACAAGTGAGAGCCTGGAGCTTCTTGGGTTCTGGTGACATTTCCGTGGCAAGAGGAGTGGAAGCACGAGAGGACAGGTCCTGGCTGAACGATGGCAGCCTGCTCTCACTTGTTATGCTGTTTTTCAAGCAGTTACATTTTGAGGTGGTGTTCTTGGCATGGGAATCTAGGTGGGACCAGCTTTCCACATCTGCAGATGCGTAAAGTGAGCGTGTTTTGTCATGTAGCTACCTACTGTCTCGCCTCTAGTGGTAGACGTTAGTAGATATCAAGGTAGGACTGTAACATCAAGGCACGCGTAAACACAGCTCGCAAAACCATGCGATATTCTTGAAAAGCCCAAGTTTGTGGTGTTGCAAAAGAGAAGTATTTCTGTCTTGATTTAACAACATTGTGTTTAGCAGCAAAACTCTGTATTTATATTATTTTCTATGTAAGCCACCAGGACCTATTTGGCTCTGCTCACCCCTTGAAGCAATGAAAATGTGTTGTCTTAACCTACAAACTTTGATTTTTGCTTTCTTCTCTCTTTTCACAGCCTGTTTCACTAGTTGTTAGCGCCCGCATTTTATGCTTAAGTTTGGTTCACAAAGACTTCAGGGCACTGAGTGCTGTGAGGCATCAATAAGGTTTCTGCGCTAGATGTCAGAATGTCCTACCCCACAGCTCAGCATAAAGCCAGATTGTCATTTAATTGCATATTTCCCAGTTGAGCCAAGATCCATCTGAATTGGACATTCATCTTTATTCCCTTGTGCTATATATTCGGAAGAATATGCCTTGCCACTTTTGAGATCTCTTGCTGCTCTTTTGTGATGCTGAATGCTTAGGTTGGTCCATTTTTCAGCCCATGTTTGAGGCAGTTTGCTTTTTCCTCATACTCGGAATTTTAAAAGGATCCTGTGAATTAAAGGATCTTACTCTGTTCTGAGACAATAGACCCTGCTTATAAAACAGAAGGCACTAAGTCTCGGAGACCGTGGGATTTACTGCAAGCCCAAACCATTTCACTGAGGCTGACACCACAAGGGTGTATGAAATTGTGTTTAAATCACCCTCCCAGTGATTTAGAAGGACTAGTTAAATACCTGATTTAGAAACTAATAATTTGAGCCTGTGTGAGCAGGCAATTATGCATGCCGTAATTGCATGTGTTAGGAGCATGTATCATGAAAATGGGAACCAATGGGATTATCCCACTTCTCAGGAGGTTTTAGAGATTGAGGGGAACAGTTAGCGTGGTTAAAACCAAAATTAGCTATGCATATGTAGAGATTAGGCGTTTGACACGGTCTCCCACAGCATCCTCCTAGGGAAGCTTAGGAAGAGTGGGTTAGATGAATGGACAGTGAGGTGGATAGAAAACTGGTTGAAGGACAGAGCCCAGAGGGTTGTGATTAGGGGCGTGGAGTCTAGCTGGAGGTCAGTGAGGAGCGGTGTTCCCCAGGGGTCAGTACTGGGCCCAGTGCTCTTCAATATATTCATCAATGACCTGGATGAGGGGATAGAGTGCACCCTCAGCAAGTTTGCTGACGACACAAAGCTGGGAGGGGTGGCTGACACCCCGGAAGGCTGTGCCACCATCCAGAGAGACCTGGACAGGCTGGAGAGCTGGGCGGAGAGGAACCTCATGAAATTCAATAAGGGCAAGTGTAGGGTGCTGCACCTGGGGAGGAATAACCCCCTGCACCAGTACAGGTTGGGGGCTTACCTGCTGGAGAGCAGCTCTGAGGAAAGGGACCTGGGAGTCCTGGTGGACAACAGGATGACCATGAGCCAGCAATGTGCCCTNTCCGTCTCTGGAGACATTCCAAACCCGCCTGGACGCGTTCCTGTGTAACCTGCTCTAGGGTGGCCCTGCTCTGGCAGGGGGTTGGACTAGATGATCTACTAAGGTCCCTTCCAACCCTATGATTCTATGATTCTATGATTCTATGAACAACAGAACTAATTCTCCAATGCCAGGGAGCTTGGGAGCTCATCGCCACTGAGCGAGCATCCAACTGGCGGCGGGTTGAGGCGGATGCTGGGCACTAATTGCTGCGCTCCTGACACACCGGTGGACAGGGGACTCTTGCAATATCGGAATATGATCACAGAATCATAGAACTGCCGAGGTTGGGAGGGACCTTTCAGATCATCGAGTCCAACCATTAACCTCACTCTGACAAAACCCGTCACTAAACCATATCTCTAAGGATTATGTCTAGCTGTCCTTTAAGTACCTCCAGGGATGGTGCCTCAACCACTTCCCTGGGTAGCCTGTCCCAATGCTTAATAACCCTTTCCGTGAAGAAATTTTTCCTAATATCCAGTCTAAACCTCCTCTGGCACAACTTGAGGCCATTTCCTCTTGTCCTATTGCTTTTTACGTGGGAGAAGAGATCGATCCCCACCTGGCTGCACCCTCCTTTCAGGCAGTTGTAGAGAGCGATAAGGTCTCCCCTCAGCCTCCTTTTCTCCAGGCTGAACAACCCCAGCTCCCTCAGCCGCTCCTTATCAGACTTGTAAAGTCTTGAGATGAAGCTGCTGTAAAAATAGATGCTGAACTCTTTCTCAGCGTCCAAAGGTCAAGTCTTTTTGCATAAAACAGAGCATTGCAGCAGCTCGCCACACAGGTAATGGCCTGCAAAGATCCCAGGCTGCTGTCGTGTGTTTTGAGCCGAGTACCTTTGTGATGATCTTTGTTTTCGTAGTGTTGTAGGCGGGGGGTGAGTGCCTAGGAAGTCAGTCCTGTGGAAGAGGTCGTTTAAAACTTTCACCAGGAACACAGACATTATCTTAGCAGAAATGCACAACTGATAGTGAAGCGCCTCTCCCTGGATGTAGCTCTCTCTTACATTCAGTTACACAAAACTTGTAAAACTGTCTGTAATAAGGTTGTCCACTGACTGCAAAAAGTGTCACAGTCCTTCTGGGTTATTCTTGCCACCCTTCTTTGTCATTTGTAGGGTAAAAATAGTAGAGGTTAAAGCAGTATCATTCTTTAGTTGGTGATAGGTAGCTACAAGTTAAATAAGGAAGCAATTCATTTTTTGATTGAAAATGAATTTTTAGTAATCTTAAAAAGGAGATTCACAGGATGATGATCTTGAAGATTG
Organism: Rhinoptilus africanus; assembly: GCA_013400135.1. Lineage (NCBI taxonomy): Eukaryota > Metazoa > Chordata > Aves > Charadriiformes > Glareolidae > Rhinoptilus > Rhinoptilus africanus. The sequence continues at coordinate 959,366 of VXBO01009075.1, forward strand.
CACAGAGCCAGATGTCCAGGGCTGGTCATCAGAAGTGAGGAGGACCTTACATGCCATTTGAAGATTTTGAATATCGTTTTCCTTTCTTAACATGGGTATCAAGAGTTCTGGCCTACACCGTGACTGGTTCAACAGTTTGCTGATTAAGTCTGCATAACAGAAAGCCAAGAGGAAGCAGAAGTATTTTGGAAGCTGGGATCAACATTGAAAATGTCGTGGGTATTTTGGAGACATGTCTGGCCTTGTTTCCCAGAAGGACCTTGACTGCAGGTAGCTTGTCTCCAGTCCTGCCCCTGTCTCCTGGATGGACCTCAGACCTGCCCGGTGGCTTTGTCTGCAGCCGTGCCTCCTGCCCAGCCTCCTGCTCTTCCTCGTTGTGTTCCCTGGATGAACCCTGGACGTGATCCATCACCTTGCCCTGTCTGGGAAAGCTGATGGATCCTGTTACAGCCACCTGGCTCTGGCCGTGCAGCTTTAAGTCTGACTGACAGACTGAGTAAAGCAGTTGGACCCTCATACATGATGGACTTGGAAGTGCTACTGCAATATAAATCTTTGGGAATAATGTATAAATGGATATATAAATGCAAGCTCAACCAGTTAAGCACGTCTAATGCTCTCTTTGGCCTTTACCTATCTGCAAAGCATACATACATGCCAAAGCAAGTACATCTATCCCAATTTATTATGTATATTAGTAACTTGAACACTGTTTTCCTAAATTTTTAAAATCTGTAGTGTAAAACTAGAACTTCAATTCTAAATCCCAAATTAAGTTGTTCAGCATTAAAAAGAAGCCTGGAAAATAAATTAATCAGTACTTTAAGAACTTTGAGCATTGTTGGAAGACATCTTCTGTACCATGTATCTATGCTAAAGACTGAGATGTTGCTGAAATTTTGAAAGGAAAATGTTGCCTTAATGCAAAGTAAACTCCTCTATTTAATTTTTTTTCTAATCTGCATATTAATTACTGTCACACAGCTGATGCAGTGGGCTGCAGCTAGATTCATCCCATTTAAATCAGTTTAATCCTTTGCAAGCTTGCAAAAGTAATTATTTTGCATTTCCATTTAAGACTATGTAATAGAAACCTCAATCTGTTCAGCTCCTGCTCCAGACCCTTGTTGACCTTTTTGCTTGTACACCAGCAGCTCGGACTGCAATTAACTTAATCTCTTATTAGGAACCTTCTCGCACTGATCTACTCTTCATAAAAGATGGTACACGCTCACCTGCTGGATTACCCTTTAAATAATCTCTCTCTCTCTCTCTCTCTCTCTCACTCTTGCTTTTACTTTTATCAGCCACAATATTTAGGTCATACAGACCCTGGCATGACTTTCTTCTTCAGCAGGTAGTCCATATTGCCGTTAATTTCTGGTGGCGTTTCCTTGCCTTGGCCAGCACGGTGCTCTCCAGGAGCGTCGCAGCTTCTCTGCCTCTGCTCCGCGTGCTGCCTTTCTGCCTTGGCAGCGATACATTCTGAGCCACTTAATTTGGCCTTTGGCTGAGTTCATCTGCTTTATCAGCTTGATTTAATTGACCATCTAGAGAACCCGAGGTGCGAGCCATTTCATCTGGCTGGGGGGTAGAGCCTCTTTGTGGTGGTGATGCAGCAAACGTATTAATGTAGCAGAGAGCTCTCTTAAAAGGCTTGAATTCCATTCTACTTTAGGATTATATAGTCCACCGAAAATTGCAGTAAGTCACTTCTTCAAGGATTTAGGTTTCAGATTCTCTCATCTATTCCTTAAATCTTTTGCAAAATTCATTTCCAATTCAGAGCTCATTGAGCCTGAGCCTTTCTTCTATGACCATCATTAACACAATGATCACTCTTTCGTGAGCGTTGCTATTATCTTGCCTGGTTTTCAGAAGTGTTAAAACAGCACAGACATCGCTTGATGTCAAACACATACATATTTTGGGGTGACATTCAGATAAACTGAATGACTTGCAGAGCTGCGCCTGTTCCTAGCGAGTGGCCCAGAATAACTGAAGTTACCATTATGACGTGCTGGTCACCTTTCTTCTGGGTATGGGTGACAGTGTATTGCAATCACTTTACGTAGATGTAGAAAATACGCATTTCTATACAACAGGGCAATTTCACAACTTTTCAGCCTTCACAAGTGATTCAGAGATTATTCCACCTGCAAGTTTTCTTACATTACTTAGTATGTTATTTTTATGTGTATGTTTAATCCTTTTATATAATCCTGCTCCCTTCTTAATGTTTCAAGGACCGATAATTACAACGGTTTGAACGGACGTGGGATCTCAGCCGTGTTGAGACCAGTGGGGATCCAACAGTAATGCAGAAAGGTGAGCAGGATGGAGCTTCTTGCAGCTGCTATATTTAGATGTGTGCATATTCTCAACGAACAGACACCTTTTTTTTTTTTTTATACATGATGAAATTAGAGAGCATTGGTGATCATTTACCTACCATTATTAAATATGTCTGCAGCTGTAGCAACCAAAACCTCGGCTGGGGTCCTTCACAGTAGGCGCTTCCTATACAGCCTGAGAATTCTGAGGTACTTGTCCTGCCCAATAAACTATCTTACCTCTAACAATTCTGTCAAAACTGATCAAACTGTTACTGCACTGCAAATAAAGGACCTACTGTCTCGGGAACCTGGGAATGATGTAGAGATGACTATCCTCAGCTGCCCACCCTTTCCCACTCTCTCCATGGCTTTTGCCTTGTGAAGCAGCTGCTGAACTTCTCCTGGTTCACATGCTGGTAACACAGGGTGATCTCGGATCACGTTACTGGTGTGCATTGGGTTCAGTTCTTGCTTCAGGAGCAGCCAACGGTTGTTGCAGCAAGAGAAGGAGCCCTTAACGGAGGGAAGCGTCAGCAACTGCTGCAGCCATCGCCTCTCCTCCCGTCAGAGCCTTACAGGTCTGAAAACGAAAATTTGGTCCCAAATGGACAAGATAAAAGGAAAAGAAATTTTGATCTCCCAACACAATCACTGTTGGATCAAGTCGTTACTCCCTGAGCTCAAAACGAGTTCTGTTGACAATTTCAGAGGCCAAACTCCGTGCACTTTCCCACCATGGGACTGGAAGACAGAGCAGTCTAGCTGAATATGGATGAATGTGACATAAAATCAAAATTTCAAGCACTCAAGCAATAGGCTTCATTCTGTATAAAGGCAAAACCCATCTCGCGGCTGCTGATGATTCAAAATGTCAAAGATTACATGTTAATTGACTCTCTAGCTAGGAGTTGCTTATTACCTTTCAGTGAAGTCTGTGCGCAAGATGAATTGAGCTTTGAGAAACGCGTGGAACAGCCATGAAAGTACTCTAATGGGAAAAAACATCATGTGCAAAGGACATCAAAAGTCTGCCCCTGTTTGCTGTTCTGCATCATTCTTTCTCCCTTTCTCGTTTCTAATACTTCCAGCCCCACTATACAGCTTTTTAATTAACACCTCTTATTTTATAAAAATGGTGGGGGTAATGCTGCCCCAACCTCCTGTCACCGGGTGTATAGGTTGGAAAAAAATCATTTCTAGTCACAAACATGAGATGGAGAAGTAACAAAGGAACAGAAAAAAAACCACCTAACCCTGTTTTCTAAAGCATCAGGTCTCTCTGGGTCTGATCCAGAAATGCGGTGAAAGAAAGGAGATCCTTTTTCCATCGGCTTCTTCTCTTCTTTGGAGATAGTGCTCTGTTCGAACAAGTGCCAGCTGTCCTCCTTTAGTGACTGTAATTGGTAACAGTGCTGCTGTAGCTAAGGATAAAGCAAGCGGCGTTCCATGTCTTTATGGGAAAGAAGAATGCCCTCGTAACATCTTGTCCCCTGTGTTTATAACAGCAACGTGCCGTGAACGTTTGCCGAGGGTATGATGGTTGAATGCTGGCCCTGCAGCCTGCTCTGAGGGCTTGGTGGATTCAATAGGCTGGCATTGGCATCTCTAGCTATGGTGACTGAATCCTTGTTTTGCACTTGCCTGCATCCATTCATCTGTCAAGATCAAAGTGCTGGAAATTAGGAACCTCCTTAAGGTTCCCAGCCCCTTCCTGGAATCAGCATCCTGAACAGGTGCTTAGGTACTCCGTAATGGATCTTGCACATTAAGTGAATAGAGCAATTTTGTCTGAATGCATCAAGTGTGTGCCCCCCTGTTGCAGGCAGGGAGGGAGAGTAGGAGGGAGAGGGGCTGCACGTTGCTGTCAGGGTCAGAGGGAGCCCCGTAACACTTTGCGCTGCCTGTCACAAACAAACCCACCACTTCCAAGGCTCTGAGAAAGGAGGCAGGACTGTTTTCTTGACAAACCTCTGCAAAGCAGTGTGTGATGCTTCAGCACGCAGTGTGTCCTGCAGGCACCATCCTTAAAGGGGGGGCTACAGGAAGGATGGAGAGGGAGTCTTTACCAGGGAGTGTAATGATAGGACCAGGGGGAACGGTTTTAAACTGAAAGAGGGGAGGTTTAGATTAGATATTAGGAAGAGATTATTTATTGTGAGGGTGGTGAGACACTGGCACAGGTTGCCCAGAGAAGCTGTAGATGCCCCATCCCTGGAGGGGTTCAAGGCCAGGCTGGATGGGGCTCTGAGCAGCCTGGTCTGGTGGGAGGTGTCCCTGCCCATGGCAGGGGGTTGGAACTAGATGATCTTTAAGGTCCCTTCCAACCTGAACCATTCTGTGATTCTATCCTGCACGGGTTTTGGGAAGGCTGCAGCAGTGTTGGGGGTTACACTGCACTCTGCCAGCTCAGGCTCAAAAGCTCCTTAGGGGAAACATAGAATCACAGAATGGTTCGGGTTGGAAGGGACCTTAAAGATCATCCAGTTCCAACCCCCTGCCATGGGCAGGGACACCTCCCACCAGACCAGGCTGCTCCAAGCCCCATCCAACCAGGCCTTGAACACCTCTAGGGATGGGGCATCCACAGCTTCTCTGGGCAACCTGTGCCAGTGTCTCATCACCCTCACAGTAAAGAATTTCTTCCTGATACCCAATCTAAATCTAGCCCTCCTTCAGCTTTAAACCATTACCCCTCATCCTATCATTACAACATAGAGTCCTTTCCATCTCTGGTCTTTTATTATCTGTCCTAAAAATCTGGCATTGCCTCCTATCACTTTTGCTAAAAAAGAGAGCCTCCCCCCCTGCCCCAGCCCCTGGAGACTCCACTATCACACAGCTTTAGCTGGGTGCTGAGCCCAAAGCAGCATTTAAAGCCTGTGCTTTTTGAAGCGCGGTCAATTCAAACGTGTAACCGGAAGAGAAGCAACCAGCGGTGGCAGACGTGCACATCACCAGGCGTCATTAACGTACAGCTTCTTCTTTGGGGGACAAGAGTGCAGACTGTGCATTGAAAAGTGGCAGATTTCTGTTATCGGCGGGTGAAGGGGATGACAGGGCATGCCAGCATTTGTCACAGCCGTGTCAGGGAGTGAATGACAGAGGAAGGACAGCAATGTGTCTCTCCCGGCAGATAGGCAAAGATAGCAGCCCGGAGTCAGAGCCACCGCTGTCACTCAGCCATTGTGAAACGCGACAAAGAAAGAGCGGCTGCCCTGCCGTTTAGAAGCAGCATGAATTATTAATGGCACACTTGTAAAAGTAAGTTACCAAAAAAAAAAAAAAAGGAGGGGGAAAAAAAAAAATAGTCAGCATGCTCTGCTGCAAATCCAGTGATAACAATTCCCTCCCCTCTCCTTTTCTCTTCTTAATCAGAAGATGGAGCATTCTGGGTTGGTTGCTTCTATTTCCATTTAATAAGCGAGTGGGGTTGGAGTGACACAGCCTTGGTTCTGAACAGATTCTGCACGGTTTTTCCCCAGTAAATATTTTGGATGTCTTCCTCTCTATACAAAACCCTTTATATAAAACCCTGAAAGCAAATGGTAAAGTTCCTCTCCTCCCAGCCCCCTTCCAATAATGTAAGTTCTCTCTCTTTTTTTTTTTTTTTTTCCTCCTGAAAAGTTTGATGCCTTGTGCGAACTGGCAAGATTGGGTCTGCTCTCTTGTTAAATTTTAAGTGGAATACCAATTTTTGTTTTCCACAAAGTATAGGAGATTGCAAGTCATGAATTGCATTTTAAAGTTTAATCACCGCCGGTCTGTTGTCCAGAGAAATTTCTCCTTCGGTGCTCAAACTGAAAAGCAGCTGTGTAGGCAGGCAGTAAATAACAAACTTGAGGTGATTGGCATTAGTGTTTTTAAGGGAATCAAGGATTTTATAACCTATTACTTTGTAGTGGTGCTTTTCTAAATCCCGGCTGCAGGATTTCTTTGACTTAGGGATGTGCTTGTGCTCACCTTTAATTTTTCCTCTAGTGCTCTTCAGTCCCTTCCTTCTATTTCGCCCTCACAAAGACCCACATCTTGGGTCTGACACCCTGAAAACATTAATTAAAATTAATTAAAGGGGGTTAAAATTAGCCCCCTTTTTCACCTCCGTTGTGTCTGAGGTGCTTGTAACGCTGGAGATGAGGTGTAACTGTGCTGCCAGCAAAGCACGGGCGAATTGGAAGGTCTGAGTCATCATTTCCATAAATGCCTTTTGTAGGACACGGTGGGGACCCTTCTGGAGTCCTCAACACAAGAAGGACATGGACCTGTTGGAATGGGTCCAGCAGAGGCCCATGAAGATGCTCAGAGGGCTGGAGAACCTCTGCTATGAGGACAGGCTGAGAGAGTTGGGGTTGTTCAGCCTGGAGAAGAGAAGGCTCTGGGGGAACCTTATAGCCCCTTCCAGTACCTAAAGGGGGCTACAGGAAGGATGGGGAGGGACTCTTATCAGGGAGTGGAGTGATAGGACAAGGGGTAACAGTTTTAAACTGAAAGAGGGGAGATTTAGACTGGATATTATGAAGAAATTCTTCACTACGAGGGTGGTGAGACACTGGCACAGGTTGACCAGAGAAGCTGTGGATGCCCCATCCCTGGAAGCGTTCAAGGCCAGGCTGGATGGGGCTCTGAACAGCCTGGTCTAGTGGGAGGTGTCCCTGCCCATGGCAGGGGGTTGGAACTAGATGATCCTTAATGTCGCTTTCAACTTCAACCCAAACCATTCTGTGATTCGTGGTTCTGTGAACAGCTCTGTGCTCTGCTGGGTCGAGGGAAATGCTCTGTGTGTCTGTCTTCCAGCTGATGCTGGTTTTCTCTCAAGTATTTGTTTGTTCTTGGCCCTCTCTAATCCTCAGTTTACAAAATAACTTGTGTGTTCCAACTCCTCCTAACTCCTGCGCCCTGGAGCTGTAGAAGGGCAGCCGAACCCATCCGCAGTGTAACAAAATGTGAGAAAATAGAAAAAAAAGGTCACGGGCAGCACTGTTGGATGTTGCAGTGAATCCCTGGATGTGATGTTTTGTTATTAAGTTCGTACTCGATAGCCATTCTGAGGAGTTGTTTTACAGGGCTCTGAATACTTTCCCTTAGGAGCAGCGAGGATAAGTTTCACACCGGTTTAAGGAAGGGCTGTGATAAATCCGAGTGAGGTTAGATGTGACACAAGAGTCCGCGTTAACAAAAGAGCAGCTGGCAGCGGCTTTATCTCACAGGGTGAGGAAAGGCCTCAAGTTGCGCCAGGGGAAGTTTAGATTGGATAACAGGAAAAAATTCCACACTGAAAGGGTTCTCAAGCTTTGGAACAGGCTGCCCAGGGAAGTGGTGGGATCATCATCCCTGGAGGTATTTAAAAACCGGATAGACGTGGTGCTGAGGAGCATTGGTTAGTGGTGGGTTTTGTCAGCATTAGGTTGACGGTTGGACTCGATCTGAAAGGTCCCTTCCAACCTGAGCAATTCCGTGACCCTGTGAGTGAGATACACGTGGTCTAGCAGCAGCGTGAGCTCTCCGTGCGGGAGGAGACGATGCCCCGCAGCCCTCCCACCGCCGGTCCCCGGGACTGGAGGTCAAGAAGGAGCAGACCCTTGGGCATGGGGTGGAAGAGCAGACACTTGGGCATGGGGCGCTTTCTGGGTGGGTTTGTGGGCAGACAAACAGAGGATTTGTGTTTATGGCGTTGTCTAGCACCTTCCGGCATCGTTACATACAAGTACATTTTAAAAGGAAAAATAAAATCCTCGCCTTCCACAAGATGTGAATAGCAATATGTCTTCTGCTACTGCGATGCCACCTATAACATAAATAGAGCTTCAAGCTCATACAAAAGCTCTTTCATAGCTATTTAAACAGACACGATAAAATATTCTCAGCAGTAGGTAATAAACCTTTCTTTGTATGATTCTGACTGACAAGCAAGTAGAAATGAATGTACACTGCAGCCAGCTATGGAAAAACACTGACACTTTTCCATTTTTTCAGTTTAGTTTCATTGTGCTAAATTTTCAGATACCATTTGTTGGGTTTTTTTTTTTCCAAGTAATTTTAAAATTAAATGAGTCCTCCTCAGTCTGGAGAAGGCAACCACAAATATCGTCCTGCTTTTCTCAGTCCTGCCCCGTGCAAGTGCGGTCCTGGGTCCCTGGTGGTGACACTGTGGGTGTCGGATCTGTTTCAGACTGGAAAAGCAGAGAAGGCGTCAGCCCAGCTGTTTCCTGAGGCCTCAGTAACCTCTGCTCTGCAGAGGCTGAGCAGTTGCGTTTTCTGCTTGTAAGGCATGCTTTATGCATGAAACACTGAGAGAAACGGAAAGCAATTTTCCTTTCAAAATGTTGGCACTATTACACCCAGCTGAGACGTGGCTGCACAGCAACGTATGAAAATGAAAACTTATTTAGGAAGACGAAAAGGGACTCAAACTAAATACCCAGGCTCATTCTAATGACTCAGCACAGCTTTGGAAACCAAGGGATTTTTACAAATGCTGCTTCACCCACCTCTAGCCACTGGCCCGGTGGCCAGGACACGAGTGTGACGGGAGAGAGATCTTCTCTGTCGCTAAATTTAGCAAGAGGTCTTTTTAATGGTGTTATAAGTAAAAGTCATTCTCTGTGGGGAAGATGAAGAAGTGACTCATTTACCTGGTTTTATAGAGTTGTCTTCCAATAATCATTTCCTTACAACTTACCCAGTTGTGAAGGTTCTATGCACAGGGGAGTCTTGAATCTCTTTACCTCTGTCGTCAATAATACATAAAAAAGGAAAGGGGAGGGGGAAAGAAGCCTATAATAACAAATCTTTTACTCACACACATTTCATGTGCAGCTTGCAAAGAGGTGTCTCTATGATATGACGGCATGCTTCAGCAGTTTAAGGCAGTATGTTGGCAGCAGGACAGAAGCAGACCAGCCTTGGGACCCGGCAGGCTCCCGTCCCCCCTTGGTACAGGCAACATTCCCCACTTGCACTTTCATCTGAAAATATAAATTAGATTTTTAGGGGTGTTGGACTAGATGATCTTCAGAGGTCCCTTCCAACCCTACGATTCTGTGATTCTGTGATTTTTACACAAGCCATATCGAAACTTTACATTAGTGAATTGCTTAGCTCTTGGCTTTGAGTGCTGTAGATGGGAAAGCTCACCTGTATTATATCCCCGACTCCTTAGCCTTGTCATTCAGCGTATAAATAAATATATACATGTACGAATGCTGTGAGTTATTGTTTCTTACCCTCCTCCAAGGCTCTTAGTCCCTGTATGACATATGTAGAAGAAAGAAATCAAATGTTATTGTTCCTGCCTGAGACAGCATCATTGAGATTCACAGCAATGACAATATCTGAAAGAACTTTGTTTTCTATTACCTAGTCATGGCCGCTGCTATTTCAAATGGAGCAGAACTACTTTTGAGTTTCAGCCTTCTAAGTTATCACACTTTCCCCTGCTGGGCTGAATGGAGCAAACACTCTGTTTGTCAAGAGACTGGAGAAACTTTGACATGAAGCTTTTAAAGAGGATGCTTAAGGAGACGAGCACATGCACCAGACGCACACGGGGCCATCTCCTCCTGCAGGCTTCATTCCTAAGGTGATTTATCTGCGGTTTCTAAACAGGTTTCCCGTCTTCCTTTCATGAAGTGCTTGGGATATTCACGCTTCTTATTTTATGCCTGAGTGAAGACTAGTGGATCTAGTAAGGGGAATGCTTGGCAAATTCTGAAATTCAGAACACATCCCAGCTGTTCAAATTGGACACTAGATTGGGCTTTTGCAAAAACTTGCTATTTTAAAAAAAAAAAAATTTTTCTTAATATATATAAATAGGTGAATATCACTTTCTGACTGTTGCCACGTGTATCATTCTGTATGGAATCATGTAACTTCTCAGTCCTAAAAAGTTAGTTTTCTTGAGTCCAAGTTACCTTCTCATAACTTAAGGAAATGTTATCGGGTCAAGTTTTCCACTGAGACTTCACCAAGGTTCTGCCTGCTTTTGCTAGCAGCGTGTTTGACCTCTTGCCCTTAATTTAAAGAAGATATTTTGCTTACAGAGACATTTATCTAACAGGGACCTGTAAGGGAAGAAAAAATTTGGTTTACAGATGACTTGATTCCCTCAAGGTACACGAATCAATCACGTAAATTGTAATGTGTCCTACACTTCAGCTTCAATCAATAGGGGATTAAAACTCCAGTTTCACTATGGGGAAGATAAATGCCCATACCAATGCTATTAATAACACCTGGGATAACTAAAAATGTACTGATGCTTTAAAAATCTCACTTTTTGGTGCTTATGTGTCTTGTTTGGTATTTCCACTGTTCCTCTCTGCTGGGAGGGTGAGAACAGAGGAGGAATTTTGACTTACACTAACTTGCTGCCAGGCATTGCTAAAAAGGTTTATTTCCTGCTCCTCGGTACCCTGTGTGTTGTGTCTGGCTTCTCCTGGCTGCAGCAGAATATTAACATGAAAGTAACTCGTGAGCAAAATTAAGAAGGACCTAGTTTAACACAGAATTTTTAGAGGGTTTCTATTCTGCCATGCTGGTCCTCACTCTGCCACACTCTTCCTATGCTTCCCTGGGCAAATCACTTTGATAAAAACCACCCATGGTCCCACAGACGTAGCAGCCTTAATTTGAAAGCAGGTATTTCCCCAGGGCAATTTGGGTTGTGTTTGTACGACTGATTTGGCATACCCATCCTTTGACCAAGTTTCTGGTCCACCCCCAGACTCACTAACTGCCTACTAGTTTTTTCCCCACCTGCAGTGATAATCTCTTTTAGAATAGTTTGAGAACCAGGCTCGTTTCGGTGGTGCCCAGGGACAGGACAAGAGGTGATGGGCACAAACTTGAGCACAGGAAGTTCCACCTAAACATGAGGAGGAACTTCTTTCCCTTGAGGGTGGCAGAGCCCTGGCACAGGCTGCCCAGGGAGGTGGTGGAGTCTCCGTCTCTGGAGACATCCCAAACCCGCCTGGATGGGTTCCTGTGTAACCTGCTCTAAGATGGCCCTGCTCTGGCAGGGGGTTGGACTAGATGGTCTCCTGAGGTCCCTTCCAAACCTGTGATTCTATGATCAAGGTTCGTATGGCCAGGGGGCCGACATCACTCCCGTGTGTCCACAAAATACCATTTCTAGGAGCAGGCTCCCTCTCCAGCGGGTGAAGCAATGTTCTTGTAGAAGATGAGGGGTGTTTTTCACACTGACTGGGAGCAACCTGGAGATAAACAAAGGAAATACAAGTGCTTCATGCAGTGTTGCATCTTATGCTTGTTGGTCTGCCGTGTGGTCAGAGCATTTGATCTTCTTGCAAAGATGATACCTGTGTTGTGTCATCTCTGTTGAGACGAGTCAGTGCTCTATGTTGACTACCTTTCCTGTAGCATGTCCGGGATCTGGGAGACCTCTGTTCAATTTCTTCCCCAGGATGAGAGGACTCAAACTTGCATCCCCATCAGCGAGATGTGTCATTGTCTGTAAAAGTAATTTGGATCACAATTAAAGCCACTGAGCCACATGGGAGAGAAAACAGCAGGAGAATTTCGTGGAGTGGGAGGATTACTGGGTCGTGGTCCCTGCCACAGAGACCCTTCCAGTGTCTGATATCAGACGGGACATTTCAGCCCATTTCACAGACACCTCGTGATAACACTAAATGGTCAGTCTAACCTCTACAACCTTTTGGGTTTTTTTATAAAGGGCTGGAGAATCCTTCCCACTACTCGCAGCCTGCTCAGTCTGTAATTGCGTCATAAGATAGACATTATGAACTCGGTATGTAGAAACAGCCTACGCGTCGCCTACCCCAGTGATGCTATTTTACTAATATTTTGTCTCTAGAGCTGCATCTGTAATTTCACTTGAGACTGATACTGAATATTTTCTCCTTCTGATAAACAAGCTTAAAAAAGAGACAGAAGTAGGTCTCTATTTTTTTACATGTGGAAAATACTCTTTAAAGAAAGGACCATTCTTTGTTGGGATTTAGATCTGCTGCCCTAGCATTTACTGCATCTTCTGACAAGCCTTTCCAGTCCTAGACAAAAAGCCAGATTTACTTGTGTACATTTTTTACTGGCCCACAGCTATTATCATGTTTTGTTCTTTTGTATTTAGAAGTTGGAACTTAAATAATATGTTACTTCAGAAATTAAATTGATAGAGTATATTATGCCACATCAAATATGATTTCCATATCAGTGTGCTTTTGAGCTAATAAATCCATTGCGGTTGTTAGTGAGTTTTAGAATGATCTTTTGTCTACTTTAGGTGGTTGTCATTGATTTTGAAAAGTGCTTGATGTACATGAAATATGGTTTTGTAGATTGCATGGTTTAAACTTTGGAGGCTTCTGCTTTAATTTATTACAGCTCTCAAATGCTTTTGGCAAAGGAAGGAGCCTGCCTCATGTGGGTCTGAAACCAGATGTAATTAGGAAAGTATCCCATCAGGAATCGTCTGTCCTGGTTCCTTATATGATGGTTTTTGTATCATTATTTTCTGTGAAAGCTTTTGGAGAGAATTGCTGTCTATTTTCACTGCAGTCTCTCAGTGACTGGAAATCTTATAAGCTCTGTAGTGAATTTTGACTCACCAAAGACAAGATAAGCTTTAGCCAAGCAGATGATGCGCTAACCTGCTTGTAGGCATCTCTGAGCAATAGGGGCTTCACTACGTCCATTGATCCATGGTCTTGCTTCTCAGCAGGACCAAAGTCCTGGTTTGGTGGTGAGGCATTCACGCAGGTTTATGGGTGTGGTGGGTTAACCTTGGCTGGACCCAGATGCCCAACAAGCTGCTCTATCACTCCCCCCTCCTCAGCTGGACCAGGGAGAGAAAATGTAACAGAAAGTTTGTGGGAGATCACTCACCAATTTCTGTCATGGGCAAAACAGATTTGATTCAGGGGAATTAATTCATTACCAATCAAAATCTGAGTAGGATAATGAGAAATAACACCAAATCTTAAAACATGTTCCCCCCACCCTTCCCTTCTTCCCGGGCTCAACTTCGCTCCCAGTATCTCTACCTTCTCCCGCCAAAGTGGCGCAGGGGAATGGAGAATGGGGGTCGTGGTCAGTTCATCACACGTTGTCTCTGCCGCTCCTTCCTCCTCAGGGGGAGGACTCCTTACACTATTCCCCTGCTCCAATGGGATCTCTCCCATGGGCTGCAGATCTTCATGGACTGCTCCAGCGTGGTCCCTTTCCACGGGGTGCAGTCCTTCAGGAACAGACTGCTCCAGTGTGGGTCCCCTCTGGGGTCACAACTCCTGTCAGCAAACCTGCTCCAGTGTGGGCTCCTTTCTCGACAGGGTCACAGGGCCTGCCGGGAGCCTGCTCCTGCCTGGGCTTCCCATGGGGACACAGCCTCCTTTGGGTGCACCCACCTGCTCTGCTGTTGGGTCCTCCACAGGCTGCAGGCGGATATCTGCTCCACCGTTAACCTCCATGGGCAGCAGGGGGACAGCCTGCCTCACCATGGTCTTCACCATGGGCTGCAGGGGAATCTCTGCTCCGACACCTGGAGCATCTCCTCCTTCTCCACTGACCTTGCTGTCTGCAGAGTTGTTTCCCTCACATATTCTCACTCCTCTCTTCTGGCTGCTGTCACCACAGCAGGTTTTTTTTCCCCTTCTAAACTATGTTATCACACAGACAACACCACCATTTCTCATCGGCTCCGCTTTGGCCAGTGGCGAGTCCATCTTGAAGCCGGCTGGCATTGACTCCATTGGATATGGGGGGAGTTTCTGGCATCTTCTCACAGAAGCCACCCTTGTATCCCTTCTACTACCAAAACCTCTCCATGCAAACACAGTGCAGGTGGGACAACCTTAGGCATCCTGCAGATGCCCACTCAGCCCGTCACTCACCGCCAGGGCAGGGGCTGGGGAGGCAGCTCCTGTCTCTGACTGGGGTGTCGGGGCTCTCCCAGTGCCCTTGTGCCTCTGGGCTCCCCTAGGAGTGTGCAAATGAGCCTTTTATCTTATAACCTGATATTGTACACTCGTTAAAACAATACTGTGTTGTTTTGTATAATCTGGAAAAGTGCACATTCCAGTCTTGGCAAAGGACATCACACACCCTGTGTTTAATAAATTTGTCTCCCTTACCCTGTTTTACAGGACTGTTCACCTTGTGACATCCTCCAGAATTCCTTAACCAACTCTTAGGCAAAGAGTTCATCTGTGATTACATCTTCTGTGAGGCCTGCTCTCACTACTGTATCAGCAAAACCTTGATATGATTACAAATTCTAATCAACGTCTACAGCAAAGTCTGCAGCTTCACATCTTCTGAAGGCTGCATGCTGCTTCTCACACAGCCCAGGATCATTTTTCCTTTTGCGCACACCAGCACACTGCTGACTCAGCTCCAACTTGCGACGCACTCTATCCCCCACCTCCTCTCCTGAATAGCTATTGCCTGGGGAGTGAGTCCATTATTGTGTGTTTGTACAGTGGATTCTTCCTGCCTTGCATGCTTTCGTATTGAGTTTCACCCTGCATATTTCGGATGTCGAGATCATCTGGGAATTTGACCTTGTCCTCAAAGAGGCACAGCAGTGCCTTCATGCTATTTGAAAATTCATTAAAAACTCGCTGTTAAACATGGAGCAGAAGGATGGCACCCCACCCCATACATTTTTTCTCAAATTGGCAAAGAAAGACTGATAAAAGTCCTGACTAACGGTGAGAACAATACTAGTTCTCCTACTATTTCTGCACCTTCTATATATGACTTTGTCTAAAGTTTGCTCTTTCTGATTTTTAATATAATATATTGGAAAATAGTGTCAAAATATGTGCCAATTAAACTGTATGAAATCCCAAACTTTTTCACTGCCATTTGAACTGGTCTGATGGTTTGATCCACAACTTCATTGTGGATTTAAACCAAGCTGAAAGGTCTTTATTTTCACCAGGTCCTCTCTATTTTCCGTTTTCAGGACTGGGAATGCTTTTGACCTTCACAGTCTGTTGGTTGTTCACACACCCTTTACAAATTCTCTCAGCTGACCACCACCAGTCCCCAAGGTTAACCTCATAAGGCCAAACTGTATTGACAGTATCAAAGGCTCAAATTAATTGTTTAAACACAGAGTGGCATTTGAGATGCCTGAGCATGTCTAAGCAGCTGCATGGCATGTGGGGTGTACCACATCTTTCTGTACCAGCAGCTGGAGGTGGGGTGAATATTTCAAATAACACCAGCTACCTATGTCTAAGTGGTGCAGTCAAAGGTGAGCTGTATGTAACAGCTGCAATAAGGTCTCTTCTCCAGGCTGAACTACCCAAAATCTCTCTGCCTGTCCTCACACCAGAGGTGCTCCATCCCTCTGATCATTTTTGTGGCCCCTCTGGACCTGCTCCAACAGGTCTGTGTCAAGTCTGTCCTCCAGAAATCCAAGGTAGCAGTTCTGCTAACCCCCCTCCTTACTTCTATGAGAATCAAAAACTATCATTTCATGATCGTTATGCCCCAGACAGCCTCCAACCATCATATCACCTACAAGTCCCTCTCTGCTCACAAACAGTAGGTCCAGAAGGGCACCTTCCCTAGTTGACTCACTCACCAGCTGTGTCAGGAAGTTATCTTCCTCACACACCAGGAACCTCCTAGACTGTTTCCTCTCTGCTGTATTGTATTTCCAGTGGACATCTGATAAGCTGAAGTCCTCCATGAGAGCAAGAGCTAGCATTTGTGAGACTTACCCCAGCTGGTTATAGAATATTCCATCTGCCTCTTCATCCTGGTTGAGTGGTCTATAACAGACTCCTACCATGATATCTACCCTGTTGTCTTTCCCCCTGATTCTTAGCCATCAACACTTGACCCTTTCATTACCATCGCAAAGCTCTAGACATTCAAAACGCTCTCTAACATGCAGGGCTACCCAACCGCCTCTCCTTCCTTTCCTATCCCTTCTGAAGAATTTATAGCCATCCATTGCAGTGCTCCAGCTGTGTGAGCCATCCCACCATGTTTCTGTGGCTGCAACTCTATCACAGTTCTCCTGCTACACAAAGGCTTCCAGCTCCTCCTGTTCGTTGCCCATGCTGCCTGCATTGGTGTAGATTCACTTCAGTTGGGCTATTGATCACACCACCATTTCGGGGGGAGAACCTTTAATTCCTTCATGGCCATTCTGAGGCGCTTCCATGGTTCCTAACACATCAATAACCCTTGCATCTTTGCTGCCACATGTATTCCCATCTCCTACCTCCAGTGAGATGGCAGACTGAAGGACCTCACTAGTACACTGTCCCTCAAACATTGGCGTGCCACCCCCAGGCTTATCTCTGTTGAGCCTGGTTTTATACCTTTCACCCTTGAAGTCTAGTTTAAAGCTCTTTTGCTGAACCTTGCTAACCCAAGGGTGGACACCATTGGTCCCTGGTGGAGCCATCAGAGTTACAGTACCCGTCCTGTGTCCCCTTCTACACAAACTCCTGTGCCGTGCCCTGTTTGCCCGCCCTGTTCACGGTGCTCCCCAGGGATTTCTTTTATACATGAACAGCTTGGCTGCCGTTGCTCCTGGCACCACCCAGGTCTCCTCAGCTGCTATCATGCGAGCTCCAGGTTCCTGGCAGATCTCTCTTCTCCCTTGAGATTCCCCTGGTTCAGGAAACCCCCCTGTGCACCATGCTAGAGCCGACACTGGCGCTGCTTACCTCCGCAACTGAGTTTGCATTTGTTTCTTTCATTTTTCTCCTTTAATTTGCTTCATTTGCTGTCAAAGTACTAAGTTTCTGGCAATTCTTTCCAGCTCTATCCAATCTCTTCTAGGCCTTCTCTATTGAAAAATGTCAGCATTAAGAGAATTTGCATTTCCAATCCAGTACACCTGGTAGACAACACAGTGCTGTGGGGTAGATATAAATCAAATTTTTCAAGTAAATCACAGAAATTCAGTGTTGAAGATTATCAGCATGTAGCTGTTTAGAACTGACTTAAATGACTTCATCATAAAAGAATATCTAAGTAGTTCCAATAATGAAACCAAACCTAGTTCTCTGCTCCCACCTGTTTAGTAATGCCAAATGCAAACTTGTTTTTGTTTTATCTCCAAAATTGAAAGCGTATTCTCCATAAAAAAATTAATTGCTTTAACTTGGCTTTGCCCTTACTCATAAGAACTAACTATATTGGCTGTAGGCCTGCGTCCATGAAAACAACATGGTATCGATAATCTTTACTTCTTTCAAGCTTCTCTTTTGATCATCATCACCCTGGCTCCATTAATAACTCTTTAGGTTACTGGAATTTGAGCTTTGAGAATGGAAAGACTGTCCTTCCTCTTCAACTAAATCCTGAATTTCCCCTTTTCTTTTTTCTTTTTGTTGCTGTTTTGATGAGCTGTTTCTGACAGAAGGCACTGATGATCTAGTTCCTCCAAAATCCTTGGCAAGTAGATATTCATGGACCTTTAAAAGGCTGGTACTAAGGTACTGGTCAAAACCTTCCTCCTCTTTGTTAATAGCACAGTGTTTTGATAGCAAGGAAATGGCACACATCTTTAATAGTATACACTTAAAAACAAGGGATAACACAAAATCAACACAACTTTCAACCAGAATAAACACACGGCACGATACCCTCTGCCCACTTTTAAGTTTCACTTTTGTACAGTATAAAACCCATTTTTATCTAAGTTAAGAAAAGCCACACCAACTTTCTGCTATGAACAATAAAATCATTACTGCAGATTTTATGCTATTATTTTAATCTCAAATTCAGTTTATGTTATGATATTTTTTCAGTTTGCTTTATGATGTTGTGGTTTTTTTTTTTTTTCTATTAACAATGCAATGTCACATCATGAGAATTAGTTCTTGTTAATTAAACACATTAACCTGCAGTGCTTGTTAAAGCTCTAATTCAGTCCAATTGTTAAATAGATGCTTAATTCCTGTGTATTTTTCAGGTCAGTCATAAATAAAGACAATACCCTGAGTTGCGGGTCATTGTTCTTTGGTACCTTGGCAGATCAGGATGCATTATGTTTCTTTACCTGGAATACTAGACTAGAAGGATCATCAGACTCTGCCTCCTGCAGAGTTACTCACAGTTTCTTATCCCTGTGATTTGCTGATACAGGATCTGTCTCAAAACCTTGTTCTTTTTATTGATGTTCACTGGGCATGATCCAGGTTTTCAGTGCTCAAGGATTTGGAAAGTTTCTCTTGGTTTCTATCTAAATGTATTCATGCCCAGTTTATTTGTCCTGCATTGACCTAATGGAAGTAACTTTTAATAAAATCTTTCTTCCTTTTCTTATGACAACTGGAGCAACTGTGTGCTCAGTTTTCTTATGCGCAGCAGCCCAGCCACATCACTGGCCTTGTCTTCACCATGCCCACTTTGGGTTCCCTAGTGTGGGACCTCACTGTCTCAGAGTCCTGCAGGTGCGGTTTCTCCAGGAATAAGGACACCGAGGTGCTGTGAGATACAGTGACATTCGTATTTCATTGCTTATACTGGAAAAATCTCATCTTATATGTCTGGAGAACACCTTTGCATTTCTCACAGATGCGGCAGGGATGACTCTTAGTCACTTGTGATGGGCAAGTACAAACCTGCCTTCCTCCTCAGTTTCAAGTTATTACTGCCCTATATAAGTTATTCCACTAGTTAATTGACCTGACATCTAAATGCCAACGATCATTTCCAAGTAGCACACTTGAATTTCCACTCTTATTGACATTAATTTAACACATTCTCTAAATATTTTCGCCATATGTATCAGGTGGTTGTTGTCTACACCGTATGCTGTTAGTTCTTTTAGCTGTTTTTCCCATGTCACACCTTGAAATTCTTTCATTGGACTTGCAGCCCTCGTCTGGCATTATTCCACTTTATCTCAGACCTTTGGATGCCAATGTAGATCCTGTTTCTGCATGTCAAAGCATTTGCAAGAGCCAGCAGGAAATGTGCCGCTGTCTCT
Source organism: Rhinoptilus africanus (assembly GCA_013400135.1). Taxonomy (NCBI): domain Eukaryota; kingdom Metazoa; phylum Chordata; class Aves; order Charadriiformes; family Glareolidae; genus Rhinoptilus; species Rhinoptilus africanus. The sequence continues at coordinate 978,647 of VXBO01009075.1, forward strand.
AGGCAGAGTATCCACTAGGCATAAGAAACAGGAGAAATTTCTACTACCTGACTTAATATCCTCCCCAGCCCCCACCAAAAAA
>VXBO01009075.1:978750-1053357 GCA_013400135.1 Rhinoptilus africanus
AAAAAAAAAAAAAAAAAAAAAAAAAGAAAAAAAGAGTCACTCCATGTTGTATGAACCCCTTGAAACAGCCTGTGGAAGAAGAAACAAAGTTTAACAGGAGCTTCAGAAACCATTATGTCATTTAAGAACACTGTGGCTCCTCCACAGTCCTCCAAGCTAATTTCTTGTTTTTCTGAAGCCAAACATTTTTATATGTAAATATATATCCCTGGGGGAGATGTATACATTAATGCATAAATATGTATAAAATAAAACCAAGCAAATAGTAAACCAGTTACCATTAAAAATTAAGTTTTTGAAGACTAAAAAAAAAAAAATACTGTGGAGGTAAAATAGGTGCTGTACTCACTCACGTCTCTATGAAATATTGTACTCATTCAAATCAATTATCCTTTTACAGATGTGATTTCATAAAGGGATAATTAGTTCATGTCTGGAATTGCATCAGCAAAACCAATCTATTTTAATTGTTTCTGTATCAGTGAACTGCAGCACATTTTTTTTTCTAGCTACAAAACAAATTTAATCAACTCTCCTAAATAAGAAGTCATTTGTCACTTGAAAGATGAAATTGTTTGTTTTTACTGTCAGCCAAAAAAAAAATATTTGCCATATATCTGCATGCATAGATTTTTTCACATCTGTAAATGCACCTATTCTGGCCTTTTGTAAAAATATACTTGCACTGGAGAATCATGTAGGTGATTCTCTTTCCCTTCCATTACCATTCATAGAAGTTGCTTTCGGGTATACAAGGAAGTGCATGGCAGAGGTTCTGCTGACTCCTATTTAAAGGCTTCTTTAACCAGGTGAAATTAAAAATCTCTGCCTGCAAGGTCATTTTTGAAAGTCACATATGACACATGAATGATGAAACATTGCCTTTTGTTTTCCTCAGGAAGGATTTATTAAAGGGACTAAATGAATACAAAGGAGAGGAAGCTCAGTGGGTAAACAGCACATTTTGAGTGAAATTCCATCAAAATGCGATAGATGTTTCCCCATATAGACAAATATCGGAGGTGCACCCCAAGGACTTTGCTCCAGCCCAACAGAGGGAGTGGATGTGGATGCATAGACCCATACAGAATGCACTTTGCAAACCTCAGGCTCCAAAGGCAGTGAATTTTCCTGGTCCTCTGCCATCAGCAAGCGTGATCCGTGACCAGGAGCTGTGGGTCTGCCCCATCCAGCCTGGATGTGCCAGCACTGAGGAAGGAGCAAAGCATGTCACCAGTCCATGCTGTCTTCTCTGTGCGGTGGCTTCTCTGTTACACGATGGACCAGGCGCTCTAGTTCGTGTGTGTGGAGTTGCCAGCCCTATTGGTGACTTTTTTAACCACATCATGAGGGTTGGATGCTAACCAGCCCTATCACAGACCTTTCCATGACCTTTCCTGCCCCACCAGTTCTCCACTTCTCCATCCGTTTGCATGCCAAGGCTGCCTCTGTAATTTCCAGCACACTCCTGGGCAGAGGAATGTGGCTTGATGCGCAGGTAAATCCCTAGACTGTTGACTGTCAAGAATTTGTCCTGTTCCAACTTGTGCAGTCCCCAGCAGTCCCTGGATGCAATTCAACAGCTGGCATGGGCCAGGCATCGTTCCCCAAAGTGGTTTGTGTGCAGCCACCTTATTCTGGGGACTAGCGTGGTTTGGTAGCGTGGGTGCGGGCTGATGTATAGCACTTGACTTCAAGGTCCAGGGATATTTATTTGTCACCCCAGGCAGCCAGCGTGTCCCACCACATCCTCTTCTCTGTGCCTGTCAGCTACCCTTGTGGCACCTGCCATTTCAAATCTCAGCTACTGCAACCGACCCTTATTCGCTCTAGGGCCAAACTGTTTTCAAAAGCCTCCTGCATGTCGAGATCATGCCTGTGCTCAAATGTGAGCTAATCCCATCGCTCAGCAGCGGGCACAAAGCGCTTCGCTCCTACCGAGGCTTATTCCACAAGGTGCACTCTAATTGCAGAGCAACAGCTCTCCCATCCCTCATCCTGTCATTGATGTAGCTGCCGACAGAAATATTAACTGTAAAACAAGTAGTCAGAATTTTCCCTAGAATATGAACAGTAGGGATCTATTTCTTGGCATATTTCTTTCCGAGAGCTTGCAATGCGATAATCTGATAAAATTCTTATTAGTATTAATAATAATATATTGCCACTGCTTGATGAGACAATTGGAATAGCAGAAATCTGCCCACGGTGTTTTGAATCGTGTCTTTTCTGATAAGACTTAGACATCTGGAGTAGAGGGGAGAGATTTGCAGCATGATTCTCATGACTCTTTGCGCATTGATAGCTGGATAATTGGGAAAACAAGGGCAATTCAGGCTCTCATTCACATTGGATTTACCTGTGGTGGCTGAAGAGGTTGCCAGCCTGGAAGATAGACTCTTCAACTGTTGCAGCTAAATCAGAGATGATTGTGAATCAGAGTTGCCAGCCTGTACAGTTTACAGCTTGATGTTTTAATGTAAACTGAGATTGATAGTGGCTTACATTTTCTGGCAACAGTGAAATCAGCCCCACGCCTAACCAGTAGTCGGGCAGGGACTTTTGAGGATGGCAGGCTTTTAAATCACCCTGGCCTGAAGTGCCAAATCTTGTGAAAAAACTGGCTTTAAGGGCAGGGTTGTAATATCAGACTCAAGTCACAAGCCCAAGTTCATCAGCCCTGTGAATTTCAGTTGACTAATGAAAAACAGCTGACCTGTGGTGTTGTGGTAAGTATTTTTTCCTCTGCATAGTTTCTTTTTGTATCGCTTGATCTCATCAGAGATCTTGTCAAATCAGATGGCTGGAGTAGATTTATTGAAGTGGGTGAAAAAAAAAAGAACTGGCTGATTAAAACCCAATTAGTTTGATGGCAGTTATACGTAAGACTTTTTTAAGAAATTTTTAAGGAAAATATAGACACATGGAGAAATGAATTAACATGCTGAAAGATTTTGTCAAAAACATGTTCCCCCAAATAATAAGTCTTCTTTGGTAAGATACGAGATTCTCTGAATAAGTCAACACCACATTTTTCTCTTGACGTGTAAGAAAGTACTACTTAAGGTGAATAAACTGAATATCAGTAAAGAACTGTGAAGTGAATAGGGGTGAAATTAAAAGAAAATTTACAAGAGGTTGTGATGAGGGTTAAATTATCACAGGGGAAAACAGGTCTCTGTCTTTAGAAACTAATATTTAAAAGCATGCATTAACAACCTCTACAGGAAAAGCAGGGGTAAACATAAGAAAATTACTTATGAGAAAAATTAGGCAGCATTTTAATCTGAGAGTAGGCTAGGGATATAATTTAGGAAGAGTGAGATGACCTTAGGATGGCAGTGGCCTAAAACATATCAGAATGAAATGCAAGTCACACAAGCCTTGGGAACGGGAATTTTGGCTGCAGCGTGGGAGACCATGATATCAAATAGAGGAGACGTACCTGACTATCCATTCAAATGTACTTCCAAGGTTAGGATTACCAGGCAAGATGTTTTTAATGGAGATAAAGAAATACAAAACTGTCAATACTTTATCTGGAATAGCATGGCAATTCTGGTCTCCCATGCCTGAGAAAAAGAAATATGAACTGAAGCAGGTAGACAAAATGGCAACCCAGCAGTTTACTTTGTTGTAGCAAACCAAAAGAGTTTAATTTATTTCACATGGAAAAAGGATATCGGAATACATTCGTGATAGGTGTGTGCCTCCATCCTGGGAATGTGGTTCCTGGTGGAGAAGGCTGTTGATCCCCTTCAGTGCTGTGTGCCTGATAGAAAAACAGAGTATGGTGCCAAAATGGTACAAAAAAAAAGCATTTCAAGCCATTCTGAAAAATTATTTTAGCTGTGTAAGGGGCAAAATATTTCATTGTGCTTTGAAAGTTCCTGGACAAGCATGAGACATATGAAAATTATTAAATTGGAGGAGGTGAGGGAGATCAAATGGAGAGGTGGCATTTCAGATCCTTGATCTCTCACTGCATGGGAGTACAGAGGGATGTGACAGCCTCGTCTTACTTTGGTTGCGGGATTTCTTGTACATTTTGTGGCCTGTGCCACCTTCTGCAGATTATCCCAGGCACGGCTTGAGTACCAGCAGGGTTCAGGAAACCTTCCCAGTAGCAGTTCTCTGACACCTCCATGAGAGTGTGGGCAGATCCAAGGAAGACCACGGTACTGTGCCCCAGCTTGTGTGGTGTCTGCTCTCCACTGCAATGCGCTGAGCTAAGACTGAGTGGTAGTAAAACTCATGGGCTGTGGAGGCCAGTCCTTGGTCTGGAGAGAAGGATGAAGTTTCCTATCGGTTAGACATGAAAGAAGGAATCTAATAAAAATATTGATGCTAGTATGTCATTCAAGCTCTATGAGGACCCCCAAGGCTTGTTTATCCATTGGTTAAACAGATATAGCAGACCTTCTCTCCTTCAAAGAGGATTCATAAGAAGCGGCAATCAATAAATACTTGTGAAGACCTTTGATGCTTGAAAATGGAAAATGATATTTTCACTAGACGTATACAACAATCCAATTACTGTTTTGGAGGATCAGAGGGAGAAAAGCAAACAGATTTGATCAAGAAAGCAGCTCTTTCCCATGATTACACTGAGACATAAATATGAAAAATAATAACAACAAGCTAAGAAAGAACTGATTCAAATAATTACCTTCCAAATTTAGAAGAAGTACAAGATCTAGAAATGTTAAAAAAAACCCCAAAACCCCAAACAAAACTATTGAAGAAAGGAGTCAAGGGTCCTACTTTCAGATCAACTGTTTCTGTGTCAGGACTAATGGAAGCAGTGTATCAGGTTAGGAAGGCGCAGTCACAAAACTAGTGAAAATATAGGGGGATGATAAATGTGTTTTGATACTATCTTAAGACCTAGGTGTGCCTGAAGAGCTAACTGCAGAAGTAAGTGCAGGACACAATTCAATTCCATGTAATTACAGTGAAGGGAAGATTGAAGTCACCTCAATTAAGACTGAATTTAGACTACTGTTCTGCACAATCTGGATACCAACAACTCAGACCACTGCTTCAAAATGGCAATTGTCTTGATATCCTCCTTATCGTCCATTGTCTGCGTGTCTCTTTGGTCAGGCCCAACGTTCCCTGTCTATACAAACACAAACGTTGCACATCTCTCCTGTCATCCACTCAGATCAGGTTGGTGCCCACGTCGCCTTGAAGATCCCTTGACATTCAGATTTGAGGACACTGTCTAATTCCATCCAAGACCCAGGAGAACTTCTCGTCCATGGTGCTATATTTGCAGTTGCCTTCTGCCATGCATACGTCCATATGGCTGAGAGACTGCAGATGTTAAAACCCATGATAGTGAAGAAGACAGTACCCACAAACCAGGAATTTAGCTTTTCCTGATGTGATGGGTTTTGAGTCTCTGTCTCTCACATCCCCAGCCATCATGCTCCAAGGACAGCACTCCACCCCTCTCGGTGCACAACAGGGAGTTCAAGGTTTGTGAGACCAGGAGAATCGAGAAACAACAACCTGACTCTGCTCTGAGAAAAGCAGACTGTATTTCTGTCTGGACTGATAAACCTTGATAAAGGACAGAGCAAAGACAGGTTTTGTTTGGTCCTGAGCGCTACTGTAGTAACAGTTTAGCAGTTGGAAAGTTTTGCACTGCTCCACCTGTGTGTGAAAAGAACCTGCCAGACTGACCTTTCTTGTCATTAAAGTTTGCTTCCATTGTGCACAATTGTTTAAAAACGCCTCTCTCCATGCATTTGTTAGATGCTTTTCCTCCTAGAAAAGGAAAAAAAATCATTTGAATATAATGGAAAACCTACTCCCATGATTAAATGCAATGAAGAAACCATTGTATACAATGATTTTCTAGCAGGAGATTCAAACATCTTTAAATCTATAGAGTTGCATTTGCTTGCTGTGATGAGCCAGCAGCACACCTGTGGCTGGATCAGCTGGCTGGCTGCAGGACTCCTCAAACATCTATTACAAACACATCAAAAAGAGCACATCTGTCCTGTCAGCTCTTTTGAGAATAAATCCTGTGCTGGGCAGTACATGAAGACTGTACCACAATCAATAATCCACCGAACATCTCGGCCAGTCTCTTGCATCTCTCTTGTCCGTGTGTAGTCTCACCGTGGCCATGAATCTGGCTCTGATTCTACCCTCTTGCCTGCCCCATCTCTTGGCTTCATCACTGTGGGGACATCACCTACCAGCCCCTTTGTCATAACATGGGCATCTTCCCTTTCCTCTCTCCTGCCCATTCAAAACACCGCTGCTCAGGATATCCATTATCTCTTCCAACTGTTTATGCTGTTCACTGGCCTACAGTATATCCAGGAGAAAGTAGTTCAATATATATCACAGCCTACATTTTTTGCCTTCTTTTCCTCTCCATCTCCTTCCTGCTGTTCTCGGTCGGGCCTTGGCATCAGCTTGTTTGCTTGCTTTGTGCTTTCAAGAAAGCTCCTCTGTGCCCTCTCTGGTTTCCCTTGCATTAGGTAGGAAAACCCCACAGACACCGAAACGACTCTGTTATAATCCTCCTCTGAAATCCCTCCCTAAATCTCCTGCTTGCTGTGTGAGAAGGGCTTAGGTCCTTCCTCTCCTGAAACCGGTGGCCTTATCACTTTGACCAACTGTGTGTATTGGTTTCCTTGTATTTTCCTTGCCTCTCTGTTGCCTCTCATCTTACATTTACCCTGTGAGCTCTGCAAGGCAGAGGGCTCCATTTTGCCCTGTTTGCAGAGTCTTCCAGGAGGAGGACTGGTGCAGAGGTACAGTCCAACTAAATTAAAACCCTACAGGCAGCTGTTTGCTCTTTTTTTTTAAGGCAGGATCCATTTTATTCCATTGCCTCTCCGTGTTCTTTGTCACACTCGCCTCTATGAACAGAATGCTCTCCTTATTACTAAGTGACCTGTACTTTTCCTCACTGTAACCCCTAAAAGAGGCCTACATTTTTACAACAGCTCTCTTAGACTCTCAGCTCTGCAGTCTTGGAGCTTCTTTTGCTGTGTGTATTTTATTTTTAAGCCCAGAAAGGATCCCTGCTGGCCTGACCTTTGCTGCAACACACACCAAGACAGCAATATTCTGCCCTGCAATGCTGAATGTCATCAAGGCCACTGGGCTGTTCGGAAACACACTCAGATTGGTCAGAAAAACCCAGAGAGAGAGTTATTAACTATTTCTCTTGGCTGCGGCAGAAATCCCTCCAGCTGTTGTTTAAAAAAAAAAATAAAATAAATCCAGGCTGGATTTTAAAGTTTTGGCTTTCAGTCCTCTTATTCCAATTATGTCTACATTAGGCACGTAAAAGACACTTAAAACAACTTCAGTCTGGTCACTTTTCAGACATATCCTGTACCTTCAGGAGTATAATAATGAAAATAATAACTAATGACAATGATTGAATCCATTATTCACAGAGGAGACAAAACTCACAAAGCGAAAAACATACAGAATCAAAAATGAAGTTTTGAGCATAGCCCAAGACTTCATTAGCTGAAAAATGAAGGCTTGAGTATAGCCTAAGTCATTTCATAGGCTGGGACATAATTGCTCTTGATTTCTTTATATTGTTTCTTTATCTCAAAGAAGCCAGATGACGAACTGCCAAGTGATTTATCACAAACCGTTAGTATGTGGTTTCCCTCCCTTCCTCCTCCTCCTCATGCTCTCCTCCTTTGCCTCCTCCTTGTGCTCTCCTCCTTTGCCTTTGGATCATTTCCTTTTGATATTTGTAAGTTTACACATTTTGGAAAGGCCAAAAAATGCAGAGCACAAGCCTTTTACGTTCTGCAGCCAGCTGGCCTCCTTCTTACTATTTATACACTGCTGTTGCGCTCGGAACTCAGTCATCTTTGGTGTTAGACAAACCCATTAAAGAAGGCGCTGGTGCCCTAAAAGGTTTGCACTGAATAGATGAAGCATCTAAGAGAAAGGAGATAAACGGCAGTGACTCATCCGGAGTCAGCGGGCAGGCAAAGGGCAGGCTTGGGAAGGAATTTATATCAGCGATGCCTTAGTCACTGCTTTTCCCATCAGCTACTGTCCTTTTTTTTATGACAAAGAATAATGTGGCTGAGAAATTAGGTGTTTCTGCAACCTGTCACTGTCCATCCAGTCCATAAAGGTCCACTGGGGTGGTCCAGTGCAGCTTAATAATCTTGCAGTATGCCTGTATCCCCAGAGGGCACACTGGCATTTTTAAGCTGAAGGTCAGATCTAGGTTTCCTGGGAAAGAGTTAGGCAATGGTTTCAGCATCCCTTCTCCCCCCTGCCCCAGTAGACCTCATTGCTATTCCTCTCTCGCGGCACTCAAACCTTGATCACTGTGGATGTTGGGGCCCTGGCAGTCCCCACCTTTTGATCCTGATTGCTGGTTGTAGGCAGCTGGAGGCAGCTTGCGATGCCGGCAGCATCTGGGTATACATTTTTCATCCTCCCTGTGATAGGAACAGAGGTGAGGAGTTCAGCACTCTCTCTCACCTCCACTGACATCAGCGCTGTGTCAGCCCTGATGGTATTAGCACAATCTTTTAAAAGCAGTTCATCTTATTACCGTGGTGTGCACTCCCTGAAGGCCGTGGACAAATGTTAAAGTCTGGAAGTGCGTGTGAAGTCATGGAAGAAATATGAAACAGCAGCTGAACTGCTAGATGCTACAAGGGCAAATTTTGGTTAATGTTTCCTATTAACTCCTACCTCCTCTGTCATCCTTCTATCATGGTAGGGAGAGACTAAAGGAAATTGCTTTCTCGTCTTCTGCTCAAAATTGCCATTTGCCAAGGATTTGCTAGAGGTCTAATTAAAGCAGAATAAATGTATTTTGCATTTCTCACACGAGAGAGTAGTTTAGATCACAATCAGTGAAATGAATACAGCATGTTTCTGACTGAATTTCCAGTGCTAATGAAAAGGGATACTCTGCATGATGAAGACAAATGTACTTCAAATGAAGAATTAATACTGCTCATAACAGCACAAATATGAAAATCCACATTCTTAGAACAAATGCTTTGGTACTATTAGGCAGTTGCGTGTCTAAATCTCTGTTAAAATCTACATCTGAATAGCAAATATTTCTGCTGATATTTAGTACTTAGTACTAATATGGCCGTAATTTATATTCCCCCGTAATCATGTCAGAATGCCAAGTCGTGTGCTTTGTGCTGTGGCATTTCCACTTTTGATTTTATTGTCCCCGAAGCAACTCTTCATGGGGAAACCCATTCTTCCAGCCAAAGAACAACTGTTCTCAAATCTCTGTGGTGCTCTCAGAAATACAAATAATAACACTAATAAGGCCCAGAAGCTTCTGCATTGAACAATACACAACTAGCTTGTGAGAAATGTTTTCATCACAGGGGACCTTATGTTCATAAATAACATGCATCAAACAATTTTTTGCAAACAAGCAGTTACGGAGGGAAACCATAGCTAGCCAAGATACGTGGTTATGAAAGCTACCTATAAATGTGAGTTATGAGAATGGCTTGTTTATATGGAAAGAACAAACAAAAAAATATTAATGATATCACAGAGCTTACTAAGAAACAACCTTACTTGTTCCTACTCCAGGATCACTGGAGGATGATCCAGGGTTCATGTCCTCTTGACAGCCTTTGCACTGGATTAGTCCCCCATATGGTTGTAGGTTTACATCTGCAGAGGTTTGTAGAGATGGATGAGAAGTTTAACCAGATTGCTCTCTCACATAGTCTTTCTTGGAACTTCCACGCCTTTCCCTTGATCATGTACTTGAAAACACATCCTTGACATCCTCAGCTCACCCTTCCTGCTTCTGGCAGACCAAATAGGTGTGTGAAGCACATGTCTTCAGTAGCATGAAGCAGCACATCTCATCCCCTCCTAGGGGAAGCCTGATCTGGGCCACATAAAGATTTCCCACAAAAGTAAGCTGAAGCCCAATTTTAAAACTTAACATACGTTCCTGGAGTCTGTGTTAGAAGAGTGATGCAGACTGTTAAAGGTGGCAACTGGTGGAGGGTTAAGACTCTGAGATCAGAAATGTTTTAAAAATCTAGGATGTATTTTCTTTTTGCATGGTCATCTGGTGTCACTGTTTTGCAGTGACATTTCAGTTGTGGTAGACTGTCGATTGGGGTGTAACCTGAAAGGATTCCTCTGTTCAAATCTCATTTTTCCCCCATGATGGACTCTAGACCATAATTTTTCTAGTTTTTAGAAACAGATAGCAATCATCTTTGTAGAACTATTATGTCATCCCATAGAAGACACTATTTTAAAACATTTTTATTAATACCTGAAATGTGGCTCCAAGGCTTGACCCATCCTTGCCTTACAGACTGTAGCTGTCTGTCAGACTAACTCCATTTACTTCCATTTAATAAAGTGTTGTAATAGTTTCTCCAAGTACATTTTTTCTGCAGGTTTTCAATGAACCATTGGTGTTTACTCATGAGAAAAGTTGTTAGTGGTGTCTTGGTTCCTTGCAATAATGAAGATATTGGCTTACGTGGTGAATAGCTGTTCCTTTATAGTATCAATTAGACAACATTTGAGGATCAAATATGTGACAGTAACTGAATGGGCTGAAATAATTGCAAAGGTTAGATCACGGTGATCAAGCTTCCCCATGCATTTTACAGACTGCTGATGTTAAGTTTCCTCTTCCTTCAGGTGTCAGAACTCATTTAGGCTTTAGACACTGCCATAAAAGGCAATCAGATCTTCCTTTCCAATCTCCAAAATCATTTTAACACAAGTAATATCAACAGAGTCACATCATTTAAAGCTTTCTCCTACCTCCATACAGCTGCTCAGGCAGTTAATTACAATATGTTCCCAGGATGAGAGACTGAATAGGCAGTCACATTTCTGCTTTTCATTAAAATGAGCTTAGCAAAATTAGGCTGATAGGATAATGGGGATACCTTGTGCAGTTTCCACCATTCCCAGCAGCAAGGTTTGTGCCAGATGTTGATCTCTTTGTGTAAATTATATACCTTGTATTGTTGACTAGGGGTAAGCACATGCTTTCATCTTATACCAAGCTGCTAAGCAGAATTGTTTTAAAGTCTTATAAATGAATGCAGCATCTACTCATGCAAAATAACAGTATATCTACTATCAAACTCATCATTTTGCACTCAGGAGAGAGAAATTTGAAATTTTTTTGTTAGGAAAGTACAGGAAACGAGACACTCCACAAGAACAGGTGTCCTACATGAAATATGTCGTTTGTGCATCTTCATAATTTCCAGTAAAAATGTTCCTTCTAAGTTTATGTAGCTCTTCTCTCTCACCTTCAAGAGTTATTAAGACTGGAAATTCTAATGATTTTAATAGCTTTGATTTGTCCATTACTGATTCATTAGCAGTGGGTCAGGCCCCCAAAGGTGAGATTCATCTCTTCCTCTTTCTCTCTGTAAACCTGTCGCTCTGTTAACTAAATTCAGTGTAAAAATGTTAGGGGAACAAACTGACCTTCAAGGAAATCCACATCAAGAGAAGAAACACCTTTGATTACCAAAAAGGCCTCCAAACCAGCTTGAGACAAATCAGCTAAATGTGAGGCACTTGTTGTCAGAAAGGGTGAAATAAAACCAGAGGCCCATTTTTTGAACCCATTCATTAATAAGCTTTAGTTGTTTAACAGAAAAGTGTCACATTGAGATAAAATAAAAGATGTTGTCTTTGAGCGACCAGGTCTAGTGGGAGGTGTCCCTGCCTGTGGCAGGAGGGTTGGAACTAGATGATCTTTAAGGTCCCTTTCAGCCTAAACCATTCTATGATGATTGTTTTCCAGGCTTTTTGTGCTGGGTTGTTTTTTGGTTTTTGTTTTTGTTTTTTTTTTTTTGAGGGGTGGTGGTGTTTTGTTTTGTTTTGTTTTTCAGGCTGTACTTCGTGGTTTTTTTTTTCCTTTCCATGGTAACAAATAAGGGACTTCAGCACTCCACAGCATCCTCCTCTTGGCTTAGCATGGAGCAGAATGAATGTAGGAGCACAGGTTAAGCTTTACCGAGCCCCTTTATCTGTTTCTCTGAGAAGATAATGAGCGTGCATGGCTCTCATGTCTAAAGTTAGGGAAAGAAAAGTGCTATATCCTGTTCCAGAAGCTGGCTTTTGTCCTTATCTCTGGCACATGTACAACAAGCTAAGGAGAATCTAAATTGGAGGTTTCCAAGACCCAAACAATGAGCAAGACTATTAAATCTGGCTTCAGGCGACTCAGCCATCCTCGGGTGTAACCCACTGGATATTGCAGGCCGGGTTCCTTTGCAGAGAGAACTTATGAGGCATATTCTGCTGGATACTTCAAACATTACACCTGCGATTTTTGAGTTTCATGGTCAAACATCAATTCAGAAATAAGCCTTCAGTGTCTGTTTCTTTAATAACCACACTGCAATGAAAATGACAAATAGTATGAGGCTATTACTTTTAAATGGCCATGGAGGGGAAGTGGGTATCCCTTTCCTTGCTGTTAGCAAAAGCTGTATTCTAGAGATAAGTGAGTGAAACAATTGCTGAGAAAAGTAAGACATTAATCCATACACCATCCATCACAGAAATACCTGTTATTTATGATATATGAATAAAACAGGAGGATTTTTGTTTAGTTTTTTGGGGGTTTTTAATGCCTATTGTTCTATAGCAGTGGGATGTGTGCTTTTTTGAACAGACATATGTGTAATTTCAGTGTGTGGTTTTATTGTATTCAGAATTGCTGAAAATAATTAACCACAATACCAATTTCCCTTCTGGAGCTTAAGAAGCAGGTTGAAAGCAGTGGTGTTATTAAGTATAATTTCAGAGCAGTAAATACAGCTATCTAATCATTTATAATGGCAGGCTAGGCATCTAAATTTGATTGAAATGAAGAAATATATCAAGGCGCATTCTATTTCAGTGAAAATATCCATACATCTATCCTGCATGCAGCAAATGGAATGTATAGAAAACATTTTTCAAAACACGTAATTCCTTCAGTGATCAGTTCCTAAACCTCACTCTTACCTGCAAAGTTTTAAAACCAAAACACTACATAAAATATTGAATCTATTCTGTTATACATCTTGATCTACTAAAAAGTTGGAATACTTTAAATATATTTTATATAGATTTAAAAATCATCCTGGATCAAAACCCATGCCCTGGAAGACAATGAGACTCTCCCTGGTGGTTCGGTTGTTAAGTTGATAAGGTCCTGGAGATCTTGTTGGCGCTCAGTACGTGGCCCACATGAAAAACACAAGTCAGTAGCTGTGGAGCTGCGTGAGCAGATGGTACTGTTGGTCTCATCTCTGGAGCATGCAATGTTCATGCCCCCTGATAGCAAAGCATATGGTCTAATAATCATAAATGAGGGTCAACATTCGACTCTCTGCTTTTGAGGGATCTAGTGTTCACCTAATGCCCTTCTGAGGGCATAAGTCCCATAAGAAATCCTTATGGGACTTATGTGTCCAACACTGCCCATACAGCATAAAGATAACCACTTGTATTCTACTTGGCATATACTATTATACTTCATATTTTTAATTTATGAAGTCTGCAGCAGATCACAACTTTTATGATACTACATTTAGAGATGAGACCAGTAACATGGAGAGGCAGCTGAGACCGAGCTTGTCACAAATTTTTAAAATTTTGTTGTTTTCAGAAAATATCAGTGATATAAACTGACTGTGGCCACAATCTAGTCTCCGTGTGTCCAGCACCGTGCACTGTCCCACGTATTTTGGATTGGGCACTGCAAGCCAAAGGTTGTCCTCGCAGGAGGAGAAATGAGTAGACTGACCCTGCAAATCCCAGCTAAGGTTTGTTAAGGTATTACCTTAAGTTTGTTAAGGTAATACAGTAGATTACTTCTGCTAAGATATTTTAAAGGATTCATACATAAAGGAAAATTAGAGTATCAGTTACAGTAGTTTGACTTCTGCAGTGAACTCTAGCGCTAGATGAAACACCCTAGTGCTGGTTTCCCATTTACAGGTGAGATGACTCTGGCTCCTGTCTGCCCACAGATTTATTTTAACTCATCAGGGCTCATTGGTGAGTTGCTCTTTGCTGATCCATTCCCAAGGTATGGCTTGTATTTGGTGCTTCCTTGTCTTTTCTCACTTGGGCCTGATTTATTTAGTAGAGCAAGTGACTCTGTGTGACTGATCTGGCTCATCAGTGTCTGGTATTTCATAGGTCTGGATGTGGTTTACAAACTTCATCAGGGTCAGTGCAGATGCACTTATTGATGAAGCTCCTCAGAAAGATTCCAAGTAACTGATAACGGTGTCTTCTGAGGATCAGGTAGCTCATTATTAAAGTTTTAAAATATTTTCAACATTTCTACTTATTTACTTTTCTAATAATCACATGACAGTAAGTAATAACGGACCTTCACTACACAGAGCATGCAGTGATAAAGCTCAGGCTTGCTGCTGTGAGTAGACTACATCTTCCCAGATGACATTTAACACTCTCTTCATTTAAAAATAGACCAGGCATCTCAGTTCATAGCTCCATGGCTTTTCTGAGCTTGGAAAGTCTTTGGGTATTACTTTTCATCTGAGAAGATGAGGTAAGAAAACAAGTATATCTTCAGAAGCTCAGCATCAGGTACAGCTTTTCAGCGTGGTTGTTTTTTTTTTTTTCCTAAACACTTTCAAGTTTGTATCATCAGACATGATAAATAGTAGATGTATTATAAGAAGATATTTAGCACAAAGAACATTAGTATCATCGTTGCTACTAGTTTAAAAAACCCCAAACCTACAACAAACCCAACATAAACCCCACTCTTCAATGTTCAGAGCTGTTTTCTTATGTAATTAAAACAACCAGCCCATTCGCATTAACCGTACTACACAGTCTAATGACCCAATTTATTTTAAGCTACAGATCCAAGCAGATCTGATAAGGCCATGGTATCCTAATTCTAAATTAATTCCCAATTTAAAGCAGATTTATAGGCACTGGCTGCCACTTCAAACCATGTTCTGTTGCAATTGGACTTACTCAGAAGACCAGCCCAGTTCAACATGAAGGAAATGAGAGAGAGAGAGCTTGCAAGCTTTTGACTCAATATCTTCTTTGGGAATTTATTTTAGTTTAAAGATATCTAAGGACTAAAAAACAAAACTGTTATGGAAAATGAACTTTTTCCTTTATGTTACAGATTCTTCCCTCTCCCAAGGGCAGCATCTAGCAGATGGCACGATACGTTGTGCTGGAATGAAGCTCATGTGTTTAAGAAGCAAGCTGTAATTACAAAGGCAAAACTTAGAGGGTGATTTCTCTTGACACAGCATTTTATTCCAAACACCGCCAGATTTCTTGGCCCTCCTTGACTTCAGATAATGAACCATAGACACGTTCCCAGTAGTTTTATAATGCATCCAGAAAGTCACCATGCTTATATGATGGCGACTACCTTAGAGCAATGAACTACTTGTGCTCTGAGCCCCCAGGATCCAGCCCAGGCACCATGCAAAAGCTGTGTGACTCCATCAACACAATACTGGACTCGATCACCTTCTGCCTGGCGTCATGATCACATGATCAAGTGGTTTTGGCCAGCTCAAATCACAGACAGAGCATGTTCAGGTCTTCACACAGCATATCATATAGCCATACATTGAGCGAAGTCGCTGGCTGCTGCACTCAAGTTTCCCCTTCTAGGCAACTCCAGTGCTTATCAGTGATCCTTGTTAGGAGAGGATTTTGAGTTTAAATCTGATAATCTCAAGTTATCTTTAAAGAGGAAGGTCATTTGCTGCGATTAGATGAAACGGCAGATACTTGCCTTTCAGAAAAGCTCCATTAAATGAAAAAATATACCTCTCATTAGTGAGGAATTTAGCTTAAGATGCTAAAAATCCACATCCTGGTATTGACTCTGGACACACTTAGTAGACAGATTAGTTTAAATGTTTAGCGTATCTAATCTTTCATTATGCGAATCTGGATGTTTCATAAACCAATTACTTTAGGTATGGAAAGATCGAGTAGTAGAGATGCAAACTATACACAACTTCTATGCAAGAGCATCAGAACATGACATTAATCTCTTTTCTAATTTCCTATGCTTCTATTTTTGTCATACAAGGTGACATCCCTCACAGCAACTGGGTGATTTATACTGTGGAGGGTAATTCTTAACTATCTTTAATATGGGTGCAATAGCTCATCCATCTTAAAGTAAATGATATATGCAAGATTATTAATTCAGGACAGGCATTGAATCATTAAAAAAAAAGGCTTATTCCTGGATAAATACAGCATATCTGTGTTGTCTCTCTGATAACATGTAAATTACATGTGTCCATTATGAATATCTACAACCCACCCCAAACAGACCAACTCGAAAATCTTGTGGTGAAATACCTCTCTGAAATAGAATAAGGACTTGAAAAATAAAACTAAAGGCAACTTGTCCTCTTAGTTCCACAATATAAAAAAATATATAAGTACCATGACATGATGTCAGAGATGCAGAACAAATGAAATAGTTGCCTGTAGTCTATTCCAGTCTAACAGTGTGTCAGGGATTTTTATGTAGATCGCATGAAGGACAGCATTATGGTTTATCTGTGTCCATGTATTAACATCTTTATGTGTAAAAATTAACTTCCTCAATAACACTGTGTTTTTGATGGACTTGAAACTCTTCATTGTTTGTCCCCAGATTGATAAAGTCGGTCAGCCATAATTGCCTTAAGTTTCTGTTTGCTTATGCCTGGGGAGGAATGAAGTTGGGCTCTTTGACTACAGTCTGGCAACCAGAAGTTTTATAAGATCTGTTTGGGTTGACCAGTTTCCATTGAGAAAGCATGTAGTAAATCTAATCTCCAGGGGCCGCACTTGTTGTGTGTGGAGAGGTGAAGGTTGATGGAAATCTACTATTAGCTTTAAACTGACAAATGTCATCTTTTACCAGAAACATTCTGTAACACAGAGACATGAGAGGAAAATTAGGGGATTCCAGTGAAAGGCATGAGGTACTGGGAACAAGATACTTTCTCTCAGTTAAATGTTGAGCTGCTGTTTAATGCTGTAGCTCTTCTGGGTAGCTCTTCTGAAGCTCACCCTAGAAGGACTCATTGAGGACAATGCTTCCCTAACTAACCTTTGGAAAAAACCAAACCCTTGTAAAGGCTGTATATATGGCGTCTGCTGCTTCTTCCCCAACTCAGGCTTCTTGGTCACTCACCGACAGCATTATATTGCCCTGAAGTGACATGGCAAATCCAAGTCCATAATTACCTGCCACATCATTCTCTTCTAGGTGTTCATAGATAATTTGATTACTTTTTATGCTGTTTTTCTTCCTGTTCTCTGTGCTTGTACCAAGGGTCTCCTCAGTATAACAGCCTCTGCGTTTTGAATTCCTCCATAGTGATGGCAACAAAGATAGCAGCTGCCATCATTGCTAAGTTCAGGGTGGTCTTGACCATTTGTTTTCCTTTGATTCATTTATTCTCATGACAATATTGCTCTCCATCTCCTTTCCCTCCCTGGTAAATGCCTGCTTGTGGGTGAGCTGCCTTGTGTCCTCCAAGCGCTCATTTTGTTAGGCTAAGTCAATTTTTTATAGGTGTGGCAGAGTTAAATATTGCCCACCTCTACTAAAATCAGAGATAAGACAGAGGTAGAGAGAAAGTTCAGAACAGACTGAAGAATTCTGGTATAGCATTGGAGGACTGTCAAACACAAGATGAAATATGCAGTTTTAAAAATTTTTGTTCTTGGTTTTCAGCTAAAATGCTTGTATTCCATTGTCTGCCTCAAATGGACATACATCCATTGAGAGAGGAGAGTTTGTTCATTTTTAAGGACATTAACCTCATGTTAAAATCTAGTAAAATGGAAACCAGGAGTCTTAAAAGCAAAGCAAACCCAGCTTGGCCTGATCCAGAGCGATGGAGATATTTTCGCAGTCTTCAGTGTGTTTTGAATCAGTTCTCTTTTAGAGCAGCCATCATCAGTCCCTGCTGTGAGGAGGACAGAAAAAACAAAGACAATTGGACTAAAAATCCAACCCTCTACTGAAAAATCTCCTGCTCTTTATTTAAGTGTCAAATGTAGAAGAACAAATTACTGCAAATTTTTCTTCCATAGGAATTACCCAAATAACTTTTCACTTTGAAAAGTCGGGGTTCATGTTTTGTAGTATCACTTTTAGTTCTTTTACAGGAATTGCCTCAGACATAAAATGTATGCCTGAAGAAAGATAAATCAATCAAAGCATAATAACTTATTCAATAGTATAGACCACTGCTGCCAGTGAAAATTGATAAAGGAATAATCAGAGTGCATTAGACCCCATCCTTTCCTGAATTACATGAATGCAGCTCTTGATGTAGCAGAGGCAGTTTTGATACTTCAGAATCTATACAAGAAACACAGGCCCAAATCTCCTCCCATATTAATTTTATGCCAGGGTAATTTTTCATACATTTTAATGAAATCACTTTGCATTTACACCAGTGAGAGAGACACAAGAAAAAGCTTCCATAAATACTGTCTCTCTCTCTTTCTTTCTTTTTTTTTTTTTTTCTAAATAGGGGAAAAATATATAATTTGGACATAGTAATTTTCAGAAACATGAGTCTTTTCCTTTGTGGCAGGATGATCTACAATACCATAAATACAAATAATGGCCATTGAGCAAGGTCCATATATAATACCATCAACAAAATACTGGCCTGAAAACCAAAAGAATAAAAGAAAAAAAAAAAAAGAATAAAAGATCCCTAATAAAAATGTTGACTAAATACTAACATGGAGTGATGCAAATTAACTTTTTTTTATGAGAGCAACCATCTAAAAGGGGAAGTTTCACCCTGAACTATTTATAATTCTTTTTTTTTTTTTTTAGTTCTAAGTTTTTTTCTTTAACCTTCATTCAATCTGCATCCATTCTTTTGCTCTTTGCTAATAAGGTTACTTGTTCAGCCCTTCTCACCTCCTGTAATTTGCCTAAATTATGGAAGGCAAATTAAACCAGCTCAAAACAATATTAACAGATTGGTGCTACCATCATAATTGAATCACAGCAGGTGCAAAGGGACGATGGAGACTTGGTTGTAAATATATCAGGTGGTTCTGATGACAGTAATGCATTTTATTAGGGAAAACTATCACCATTTTTTATGATCTAAGGCACATTTCCCTTTTTCTTGACCTTCAATCGCCAAGTAGGATGTAAGGGAAATCAGATTCCTGTATGTTAATGGTTTTTTCCTAGTTAACTGCTATTAAGATTATATTCTACGTTATTTAGTGGTTGTTCTTACCACATGGTGTCAATAAGGGAGAATCACTGTTTTTGAGAGCTATTGGTGTCCTGCACTCTTCTTTCATAAGCAGCTTCATGCAATGGGGTCTACGAGAGACACATGGACTCAGCTTTGCCTGTTCTTCCCCTGAGCAGCCACAAAACTCAGTGTCCTGAGCTGGACCCAAGCAGGAGCTGCAAGAAGGCTGTGGTGGATAGATGGACTGTAGGACAGATGGGCTTGGGTACCTCAAATCCCCAGGCCAAAGAGAAATGTCAGTGCGTGGTGACTCCTTAGTGCCCTCTTCTTTTGGGCTCTGCTCCAAGGCACCCTCCTCTCACCCCACCCGCAGGGCAAGTGCCTCAGGGTTAGAGCTGGACTTGAGCACTGCTATGCTCCAAATCCTGTCCAGGGAGGAGCACACAATATGGTGTTTATATTTGCTACATGCAATAGGGATGTCACACATATCCCATCTCTTTGGGTATTTATCAGGCCACCACTGTGGGTGGCCAACCTTGAAGATGCTGATGCTTTTCTTGTTCCCACAGGAATCCAGGGTGTACTCAGTGCTGATATCCTTCATTTGGTTTTAGCTTCCTGGCTTCCTATGCTGCCCGGCTCTACACATTCCCTGCTTGTTTACACTTGAGAGAGAAAATCAGCTCAGAAAAAAACAAGGTTCTTTTCCTTAGCTTAGAGCATCAATCAAACCAAGCAAGGGGAAATGAAGTGGAAATGGAGTGTGACATCTGGGGAAAAGCCTTCCTTTGATCTTTCTTTATATTGTTGGTTACGGCTAAAGGGGAAAACACTTCACAATTCCTTCATTACTTTCGGGTATGTGAAATAATTGTTTTGGAAAAGGGTAGTGGTTGAATGTGTGCAGTCTACACTGGGGAACAATGTTGTGATGCTAATATAGTACAAACCACAGCGGACAGCTTATCTACTGGGAAAACTTAATTAATAGACTGGTGTTCGTCCACAACTAATATTACCTATAAATTGTCCAACAAACTTTAATTATATCAGAGGGGCTGCAAGATAAGGACATGATTGGAACAGTGTAGAGACCTTCCACTGCATTCCTCCTATTACAATGCTGTATGTGCTTGCTAACTTGCCTGTATATCATATCTATTTGCTGGATTAAAAGTGAAACATCTAAATTTTACCCTACTAATTAGTCCCTTAATGTTATTGTAGTCCAGAAGCAAGATGGTCCTACTGACTTCTCAGGTGTAATCTGCTGGTCAGGGTCTGGGTGGCTTGTGATTGTAGAATACTGCATGAAGACATCCTAGTATGTTTTTTATCATAATAACATTTCCTGACACCAAGCAATAGTAACTTTGATCAGAAGTAGACATTTATCATAATCAGAATGAACAGAGAAGGTGTTTTGATCACAGATGATACTTGAACTCCCAGTTCAGCAATTATGAACTTAAGTGAGCTACAAAATATATATTTTTTTTTTCATTTTAGTGCCAAATAAAGTAATTTTTCCTCTGGAACGAATGATGGCTTTACCAGTGTGAACTAGGGGTTAACACAGGTTAGGCTAACATTTGGCACGTTGTCCTTTCCAAACCCTTTACAGTTAAATCCTCTCTCCATATACTCCGAGAATTCAGATGCATCCATGCCTTGGACGCTCTTTCAGACAAAAATCCAAATGCTCGATTTTCCAGAGTGTGACAATCTGTGGGGTTTTTTTTGGGGGGGATCCCCATACGACAATTAGAAAACAGCAGCAGAAGGCAGTTACCGGTGTCTGGAGGAGCTTATTACACCCTGGGGAGTATGTTACACTCAGGACTGTCACTGATCTAGAAGACCTCATCCTTTCTTAACATATGATGATCTGAAGTCCACATTTCCGTTACCTTCCACTTACATGACCACTCTCTGCACCTGTGGAAGCTCCCGTTAGTGCAGGACACTCCAGTGGTCCCTGCGGTGAGATGGCCTACCTTGGCATCCTCAGGCCTGTTCTAGCCTCTCTGACTCCTAAGTCTTGGTCCTCATCATCAAGGAACACAACAGCCTGGGACAAGCATTTCCAAATTTTCAATCAGTCCCATTCTAGAAATGTGATCAACAGTTCTTCCTCTCAGCATCACCAAAAAGCAGTTAATTCCCTCAAGACTCAAGGGGACATCTACAACACCTGCTATAAGGGAACGTCTTTAATTTTCATAATTCTTTATAAGAACAAAGGACATTAGAAACATGCAGACATAGCACTGAGCCTCTCACACCAACCCTCTCTGGAAACCACGGCAAAACTAAGCCACAGGAAACATAGACTAGGCACATTAGTGCAACGCCGGGAGATGCTGAGGGGTATGGTGGTATGGGCAGAATAAGATGCCTTTGCAGGAGAGAATAAAACTGGAATTCCATTAAAAATTCATGGGTTTGGTTTTATCTAATTAAACCATAAAAGCTTTCAGCCTTAGGAGCTTGTGAGGTCCTCTTCTTTCTTCATGAGATTTACATTTCCCCCAGTTAAGCAGCCAAAAGCTGATGAGTGCACAGTCCATCAGCGGCTACTAACGCTGCCACCCACCACGTCTTTTGACTTAGGAGACTCAGTGTCCATTTATCTTCAAGGTCCTCTGGGAAGCCTGTTCAATAGTTTAAACAATTTGGATTAATGAAGAACATAAATGTACATAAAGTGTACTTTTTTTTTCATTGTATGTGCAATCATATTTCTATCATGTTTCTTGTTCTGTGGCCTAAGCATTATAAATGAAAAAACAAAACCATACCGGAATACTGTGGGATCACTGCAAGTGTCTGCCTACAATCTTGTCAGTCTGACAGACATTGAAGTAAACAGTTCAAGACATTTTATTCTGTTTTTTTCTTGTTTGTTTGTTTTTTTCTTACGGTGCAGCAGCAAAAAAGGGATATGTTTAACCAGCGTTCTGAACAATTCCAGATTTGAAGACCACTAGATCTAGACAGAAAGACCAATTGTGCACTATATCACTACCACATGATCAATTAAAATCAGGCACCTAGTTTTGAACTTTGTGTTTGGACAAACAACAATGGTCCACATCAAAACCATGCAGCAGAACCCCTTCCATCTCTGGTCTCAGGTCTCTCTTCATCCTGGATGAGGGATTTTTTTGTTACTAAATTAAAGCAAAATTCACTAGTCACCAGAGCGCCCTGAAAAACTGAGAAACAAAGTGATTATTACTAGTTTCTCTACAACAGCAAATTGCTTCTGTTTTAAATATTTCCCAGGAAGGACATTTATTTTCCAGGTCCCTCAAATAAAACCAGCAATTCTGGAGAGGGTGGCACTGCTTATATTTATTATCTGACAAACCTTATGTAGCAAAAGATTACATCTGTCTATATTTTTTGGCTGGTTTGTGGGGGCTGATGCCATCAGAAAAGAAATAAGCAACTTCTGAGAATGTTTTGTTTTGGTTTATTGCCTCATTTTGTTTTATGAATGCAGCCTCCATAGCTTTTTGTTTTGATTCTGGTTTTCCCTGTTGCTGTGCCTGCTACTTTAGCTAGTTGTGTCATCACTTACACCGTAAAACCCAGGGCTCTAACCAGACGTAAAAATAACTTCATATGAAATTTGTGAACCTCCACAGAATGAATTTGAAATAACAATCATAAAAAGCTTCATGCATTTAGAAACAAATCAGTTTGTCTTTTTTGTAATGTGGGAAAAAAAAAAATTCTTAAAAATAAAAGAGGAAAAAATCCCACCATTGTCTCAATTACAAGCCCTCTCTGTAACCAGTCAAAGGAACAAATTTCTCCAGCAGAGGAAAGTCCATTCAGAGGCCAGTTGTGAAACCTTCTGCTCCACCCAAAACCACCCCTTCAATGTAAGGAACTCGTTGCCAAATACTCTTCAATATATAATCTCACAGGCCAGGAGGAATGAATGCACGTGGGGTTGGGAGAGAAGAGGAGTGGGGATGAAGAAAAATATTCTGTTCCCTGCGTAAAATGCAAGTTTCCTCTACATATGTCTCCTTCCCTTCCTCCCAAGAGCACAAATTTCTATCAGATCTTTCCTGAGCCTCATTTGATTCTCAGCAGCCCTCCATGCCTTTGCCTCTGGAGGTCTTGCACGTATGCACATATTCCAGTTTTCATTTGCTGTGTCTGTGCCTTCTATTTTTCAAAACTAATAGATAAGTCTGATGTTTTCTACTATTTTATATTCTGGAGAAATTCTTTCCAGCCAAAACCTTGTGAAAAATTGCAGTATGCAGCTTTAACTCACACACTACAGGTTGCCCCATGGAACTGGACCCCTGTGATTTTCTTCATTTGCCCAAGTAGAATATGCTCCATGTAAGGCAGGGATGTCAAACGAGCTCGGAGAACAAGGACAATTATAACGTGTAGCTGTGGTCTGTAGTCTTCATCTGTAAAGTTTGAGCCTCATATTACACTCAATAAACAGCTTGTCTTTAAACTAAATATAGAACACTTGCTCATGCAAATTACATTATCCCGAGTGGAGCATACCATTACAATAATTGCATTTACAAAGGATGTGAGCATGCCTAAGCCTTTGGGGAAAAGTTTTTCCTCTACCTACATAAATCTTAAGATTCAAGGCTCCATTGAGATGAATGACTTGTTCATACCTCAGACTCCCTGTGACAGCTCTCCATCATTTCAAGTTGGAGAGCTGCCCTGGGAAGCAGGAGGAGGAGTGGGCAGTTGCCTGTCATTCTCCAGAAGGTTCTCCTGGTGTGGCCATTCCCATCTGAGTGGTAAGTGAATATAAAATGCCCTGAAGTGAAATGGGAACATTTCACACCTCCTCTGTTCTGAAAGTAATTGTGTAAGAAGAATGACAGCATAAATAGGAAGCTATAGTTTAAAATAAAAGAAGCAAAAAAGAAAAAAAAGTTGTTTTTCTTAGGAAGGAGGTGCATAAGGAGGTGAATAAGGCTACAAGGTAAACTGAGATTATGGCTTTCCCCAGCGCCTTTCAACTACTATTTATTTTTGAGAATTAAAAATCTCTTTGCAAATGCAAGTAGTTACATAGAAAGTAATTACATAGAAAAAAAATCACCTAATAAACCACTTTACTGCCTCCCAGTCTTTCTGATGTGAAAACCAGAGACCAACTAGTTACACAGAGGATGGCAGTTCAGGTTCAGAGGAGGAAAATACCACATCAACAGGGAGGTATTTTTGCCATCTAAGATATAATGTGATATACGGAATTTAGACGTGATTTCAGCACTTAGACTCCATGGATTATTACAGAGCAGCGATGAAGATGTGATTGCCCAAAAAATGCAGATCTAGGATGACCTGTTTTATTTTACAGATAAAACTGTAATTATAGTAAATGGTGTCTTAGATAACAGAGAAACTCAGCAAAAAGGATAGGGGCACTTGAATAATCCACACCAGACTGATATAACTGAACTGATTTCAGAGAGCATCTGCTAATGCACTTTCAACCAAAAAATGAGCAGTTGGATCTGATAGGAATTTCCTTGCCCTCAAGTGGGGAGTGAAACTTCTGAAAAAGGGGACATGACAAGCAGCTCCACAGCCCCCTCTGCTCCTACCGCGAAGTCAAAGGGAGCACAGGGCACCCGCTAGGTAGGAGAAACCATTAACAACCATCAAAGCTAAGAGCAAACTTGCAGATGTCCGAAAGGATAAAATAAAAGCTTTAGGGTGGTTTCAAGGAAAGCCAAAAGCTATCTATGAAGCATTTGCTTCATAGATATGCTATCTGTCTTCTATGAAGAAAGACTGAGGGATTTCGGTCTCTTTAGTCAGGAAAAAAGATGGCTGGGGGGGAATCTTAGGAATGTTTACAAATACTTGAAGGGTGGGTGTCAGGAGGATGGGGCCAGGCTCTTTTCAGTGGTGCCCAGTGACAGGACAAAGGTAATGGGCACAAACTTGAGCACAGGAAGTTTCACCTGAACATGAGGAGGAACTTCTTTCCCTTGAGGGTGGCAGAGCCCTGGCACAGGCTGCCCAGGGAGGTGGTGGAGTCTCCGTCTCTGGAGACATTCCAAACCCGCCTGGATGGGTTCCTGTGCAACCTGCTCTAAGGTGGCCCTGCTCTGGCAGGGGGTTGGACTGGATGATCTCCTGAGGTCCCTTCCAACCCTGTGATTCTGTGATGCTATCTTAGACAGTCTGCAGAACGATGGCACATTCCCTGAGTGCTAGGAGACCTTAATGGATCCTGGAGGAGGTGAGGGCAGAAAGAAGAGATGTTTGCAGTGGCCAGATCTCTCTCTGGGAGCCCAAAGAGCAAATCAGATCAATTGTGAAGCACTGTGGCAGCAAACACTCACATGCAGGTGGTGTATGGAATAGTACGTAGGGTGGAAAAGCGTCTCCCGGGTGGGTGCAACAAGCCCTGTGTGGGGCTGTCAGGGCAGCACCAGCCTGGCTGTGACATTGCAAGTGAGCGCAAAGGATGAGGGAAGAGACCTGTCTTTTGCTGGACTGGTGGGACCAACCAAGGCACCAAGGAGAGGATGTTTCTCAGCTACAGTGGGGATTTGCAGCTCCACCACTTGCGACTGATGGATAAGGTGATGGGACTGCTGCCACAGCAGCATAGCAAATCAGTACTAAGAGCTGTCTAGAAGACACTGTTATTAATGTAAAGCTGCTCATAATCAGTTCAAGGAAGCTGCAAAATTACCCTCCCCTGGGAGAGTAGCTTAACAAATGTGGCACAGAGAATAAGAAGGAGATTCTTTGGTCAAGTCAGTATGGGAAACTTGGGCTAGAAACCCTGTAATTTCAATCCCAAGAAGGCAAAGTCACAAATTTAAATATGTATGTATCTGTCTTCCCCTCCTAGTCCCCACGCTTTCCTTTCCTTCCAGCCTCTCATTGGTAGCACTGGCACATGGAGGAAATAAAAGTAAAACCCTGCTGTGCTTGTATCAGAGAGAACTTTGCCATGGACTTCAGGGGAAGAAGGGTGCAACCAAACTTTCTCGTGTACTATCCACAGGGCCAGACCCAAGGCAGGGTCCTCCTGCTTCGCCGAGTGCATGGGCGCTGGCAAGGCACAGAAAGCAAGATGCCAACAGCAGCGAGGGAAAATGTACAGCGGAGAAAGTGGTTGGTGACTCAACCACTTCCCTGGGCTGCCTGTTCCAATGCGTAATAACCCTCTCTGTGAAGAAATTTTACCTAATATCCAATCTAAATTTCCACTGGAGCAACTTGAGCCATCTGCTCTTGTCCTATCACTTATTACTTTGGAGAAAAGACTGACTGACCTGGCTACAGCCTCCTTTCAGGTAGTTTTAGAGAGTGATAAGGTCTCCCCTCAGCCTCCTCTTCTCCAGCCTGGACACCGCCAGCTCCCTCAGCCGCTCCTCATAAGATTTGTTCTCCAGACCCCTCACCAGCTTTGTTGCCCTTCTCTGGACACGCTCCAGCACCTCAGTGTCTTTCTTGTGATGAGTGGCCCAAAAGTGGACACAACACTCGAGGTGGGGCCTCACCAGTGCCGAGTACAGTCCTGCTGGCCACACTACTTATGATACAGGCCAGGATGCTGTTGGCCTTCTTGCCCACCTGGGCACACTGCTGGCTCATATCCAGCCGGCTGCCCACCAACACCCCCAGGTCCCTTTCTGCCGGGCAGCTCTCCAGTCACTCTTCCCCAAGCCTGTAACACTACATGGGGTTGTTGTGACCCAAGTGCAGGACCCAGCACTTGGCCTTGTTGAACCTCATCCCATTGTCCTTGTCCCATCGATCCAGCCTGTCCAGATCCCCCGGTAGACCTTTGCTGCCCTCAAGCAGATCAACGCTCCTGCCCTACTTAGTGTTGTTTGCAGCTGGCAAATGATGATTGGAGCTGGCTGGAGCCTTAGGGGAAAGTATGAGCCTAGTAGCAACATCCTACTTAGTCTCATTAAACCAGAAAGCTCCAAGCTCTGTGGCATAGGTGTGCCATAACATTGCTGTTGTCTACAGCTGTGGGAAGTTTTTTTGCTGGAGATAGATGGAAATAATTGGAAAGCAGAGAGTGGGCAGCTCTCAGCTTGTCCCAGGCTAGCTCATCTTCCAGAGCAGCTGCCAGGGACACAACACTTCTGTGGCCATGCAGGACATGGCGACTAAGCTCACCCCACAGCTGCCCGCAGCAGAAACCTGCAAGCAGCATGCTGGGGCTGAGAGGGTACAATGTGCTCAGGAACTGGCACTCTGGATGGGGGTCACCCCAGGTATGGGGAAACACATGACCAATGCATCAAACATGCTCTGAGCCCTCTGG
Source organism: Rhinoptilus africanus (assembly GCA_013400135.1). Taxonomy (NCBI): domain Eukaryota; kingdom Metazoa; phylum Chordata; class Aves; order Charadriiformes; family Glareolidae; genus Rhinoptilus; species Rhinoptilus africanus. Next base: position 1,006,315 of record VXBO01009075.1, read on the forward strand.
ATTTTAATTTCCTTGCAAAGACCAAAGTATCCCCTCTTCAGAGTCCCTTTGTGCAGCCAGACCAGCAAAAAGCATTTATAAATACACCAGTTACAAACTCAGGTCAGACTGTGCCAGCAGCAAAGCAGTTGGAGTCGTAGGGTGCAATATAAAGATTCAAATACATCATCTACTTAATTTCAAACAAATCTTTCTCTCCAGGATATAAAACACTAAATAAAAGCTGCTGTAATGCCTGGGGTATTCAGTTTCTCTAAAGGTGTAAAGCAGACCAGCCTCTCAGGGACTTTTCTAGTTGACAGAAGGTGATTAAACGGAGAGCGGTGAGACAGGAACTGCCCTAAGTGTTAAATACTTAAAGCTGGTTTGTGCCACTGTGAGTAAATGGAATCAATGCTCTGTATCATTATTTAAACACTCTAATTAAATTTGGAAATTCAGGTGCTTAATGTTCCCTCTGGCCCGCAGCCAGAGAAAATTGCGGTCAAAGGAGAGGGGGCCAATAAACCAGCAAGGCAGCTCAGGTGCGCGGGAGATCAAAGGAGAAATTAGTTCCAGGGTACTAATTGAAATCAGTGGACTTAAAGTGGGGCCCAGTCAATCTCAGGTAGCTGAGTGAGGCTTTCTCTCATTTTGTGTTGATTTGGAGACATGTTTTTTGGCGCTCCGTGCCTACATCTTGAGTTGCTTCTCCACCGTCTCTTGTTGGAGTGACCATGGTGTTACCTTGGGAAGGATTTTGTAGTGATATTTCACTTGAAAGGCTGTTTTTCTCCCTAGCATCAGCCAAAGCACAGCTACTCTAAAAACATTTTTAAACTTTCACAAGCAGAAGAAACCCGCCTGGACACGTTCCTGTGCAACTTGCTCTAAGGTGGCCCTGCTCTGGCAGGGGGGTTGGACTAGATGATCTACTAAGGTCCCTTCCAACCCTATGATTCTATGAAGAGAGAGGGACCACTGTTTATAACGAGGGAGTCCCACTCCCTGAAGAAAGACTTACTTCTGTCCCTGAACAGATTGTCCTTGCTTTTAGGTGGCCCTTGAGGACTTTTCTGCATGCTGCCCAGCAAGGGAAAACAATGATGCTCTCTTTGGCACCTCTTCTCTTCGGTCCTTATGTGGCTCTGAGCTAATTATTTAGATGAGGACCACAGAGAATGTGTGACATGGTCTCAGCCCAGCATTTATGGCTTATAAACTAGCAGACTTGGTCTAAATTAACCTATACTAAGTGAAGCAATTTTTGTGCCTTCTTTAGGTGGATGTACCTGTAAGAGGCTGGATAGGGAGCATTTCATCGCCTTCTCTGGATACTGCCTTCTGGGTAAGTAATTTTCCTACACATTAGGAATATTGGGTTCATGTTCCCATTTTCCATGTGACAGAGTAGGGACATGATGATAGTATTTCATCCTCCGTCATCTATAGAGGGTAATGTGATTTTTGTTCCCCTCAGGTAGACAAATAGCTGGGAACTGATGTCAAGGAAAACCATAGTGAAAACATATTTTGATCAGCAAGGCCAGTTGTCCACTGGAGCAGATAGATTGCAAAGATTTTCCAGCTGTGATATCATCAAATCAAGAATGGGAAACTTCCTGGAAGTTGCTGGTAAGGCAACTTACTGAGTTCAGAGTAGAAGTAAAAGAGTGAAAGATGCCAGATAATAGGATATGGTCAAAGTAACTGATCAAACAGTCCTCAGGTGTGAGAAACTATGAATCATTGGCACAAAAAGTTTTGCAACCACTAAATTTGTGATGTAATGCTGGATTTATTCTTTTAAATTTCAAAATTAATAGCTAAAAATAATTGGTGCCAAGGTTTTAAAAGCAAACTTCATCTTATATATAACCCCAGGACAGCAAATTATCAAATCATATTTATACCACTTGTGACAAAACTGTGCCTCCCATTGCTGAAAAATAGTATCGTGGAGCAAGATTTGTAAGGTAGTTTTTTATTTTCATCCAACAAATTTTAAGGTCAAGCTTAGTAGTTTGTCATTGACAAGGCCTTTAAGTCATTTTGAAGAACTGGGAAAATAGGATGATCAGTGGTTTTCAATGCGTTGTCCCACCAGTATTGCATTCAGAGAGATAAGTGTCCTCATTCAAGTTGCATTTTTCTTAGCATATTTTAACAGGTATTTCTGTCTTTGGCAATCTACTCTAGGGGAAAAGAAAATAAAGATCAAAGAAAATGACAATGTGAATTGCAGAAAGATACCTTTGAGCAGTTTCTATAAAGATGAGATTGCCTGCTAGAGATGATCTTTAGAGCAGTTTCCATGCTACATGCAAACAACCTTAATGTAAAATTATACCTAAGTCTCTTTCAGATATTCCTTTATCTAAAAAAAGGAGAATAAACAGCTCATTCACACCACCACCTTACTTCACAAACAGTGTCACTGAAATCAGCAATGAGGATGGCAAAATCAGTCCCTGGGTAATCATGCTTTGCAAGAGGATTTCAGTTCTGCAAGATGCTCAGCAGATCCTGCAGAACTGGCATGGACCTGGAGACAATTAAGACTTTGCAGAATCAAACTGATAATTATTAGGTTTTGATTAGTATTACCTCCTGGGTATGAAGCTTATATTTCAAGTTTTGATCTCATAAGTAATTTCTCTAACTTTTTCTCATTGCAGCTTCTTGAAATAAAGTCATCAAATAACTTTGGCATACAGGTATATGAATGCCTCACAACTTATTGGAGGTGATACTAATGAATTTTTAGGGATGCTAATTAATCAAATGATTCTTTTACATTTTCAAGGCTTAAGAAGAAAAAAAAAACCCAACAAAACCAATTTTCCAATTTGTTTAAATACACACACATAAATATATTATATACACAAATACAGACATTTTTATATAGTGAGATGATAATCCTTATTCTACTGTAATGCAGCCTAAGCAAAACACATTACTTTGATGTGTATCTCTCACCCTTACATCAGAGGTATCACCCTTAGATCTCGGGTGTGATTCTTAGAGAGTAAACTCCTTGGGGCAGGCAATAGCCCTGCTTTTGCTATGTAGTAGAAAAAATTGACTTTACAGAGCAGTTCCATTTTATGCTTGTGTTTGTATAAAAGAGGAGTAGAAGTAGGGCCTTTTTTTCTTTCTTTTATTGTTACACACATGTGATTGGCTGGCTGGAGACATTAAGCTTTTGATGTGTAGGATAGGCAGAGACAGAGTGAGGTATCCCATTCCCAAGAAATGTGGTGGGTATAGAGTGGTTGCCTGTGAAAGCAGAGGTTTGGAAAGTGTCCATCTAGGATGAGTGCTTTTGGTGGTACAGAGGTTCCCACCAGTAATGGCTTTGATAAGGGAGACCTACACAACCAGCTCCATGAAACGATATTGACTTCAGGCCACCTGCACTTAAAAACTTGCTGATGTGCACATCGATCTGCCAGACATTTCAAGATTTCAGAAGTTTTGGTTTGAAACCTTTGTGACCACAAACCTATGAATCAGATCATTCATCTGGGAAGGAGGAACAGGCTTTTAGAAAATAATGTCAGTGTGAATTAGCAGGCTTGGGAAATAGCAGCCTCTAGAATATGTCACTGCCAGTTTACTTAGAATCATAGAATCATAGAATCATAGGGTTGGAAGGGACCTTAGTAGATCATCTAGTCCAACCCCCCTGCCAGAGCAGGGCCACCTTAGAGCAGGTTACACAGGAACGCATCCAGGCGGGTTTTGAATGTCTCCAGAGACAGAGACTCCACCACCTCCCTGGGCAGCTTGTTCCAGTGCTCTGCCACCCTCAAGGTAAAGAAGTTCCTCCTCATGTTTAGGTGGAACTTCCTATGCTCAAGTTTGTGCCCGTTACCCCTTGTCCTATCACTGGGCACTACTGAAAAGAGCCTGGCCCCATCCTCCTGACACCCACCCTTCAAGTATTTATAAGTGTTAATTAGGTCCCCCCTCAGACGCCTCTTTTCCAGGCTAAAGAGACCTAATTCCCTTAGTCTATCTTCATATGAGAGGTGTTCCAGTCCCCTAATCATCTTTGTAGCCCTNATGGCTCCTGTGTCGGTCAACAGTGGGCCCACAGCTTCTCTGGTCTTCCTTTTTCCTCCAATGTACTTGTACTTCTACGTTTGCAGATGAAGGCAGTAGTACCCATACATGATACCTCAAGCCATGGCTGCTCTTCTGAAGAGGGTTTTAAGACCACATTTAATTTTTATGAGAGGATCCTAAAATGAATCAATTCTTCTTTGGCAAGGGCCATACTGGGAGAAGGCTAAACACCTGTCCTAGCCTGGCACAGACACACATGGAGCTGCATTTGTTCTGCAAAGACAGAGCTTCCATCTCTAGTCCCTGCTGTCTGGCACATTTCACAGGTATTAATTCTACGAAAAAAAAACCAAAAACAACCAAACCCCAAAACAAAAAAACAAACCCACAACATGAATTTTGTTTTTTGAAAGCAGATATCTAATTAGTTACTGGCTGCTATTTTTCTCTTAATCTTTTGAGAGATTAATGGTAATGAAAAATTGCTGAATCCCCTTTATCCCAAAGAACATTCATTCCAATAGTTTAGATCCAATGCCACAACCCACAACTTAATGTTGGATGCTCTGCTGCTTTCAAGTGTAATCTGCATCTCTGTTTTGGGGGAAGGGAGATGTGGTTTGTTTCTTTACATCCATGTCTGCTTTGATTCATACGTAATTTATGGTCTGCCTTCAACTGTTCGGGTAACTTGCCTTCTGTGCATATTCTACAAAGTGAACAGAGTTTATAAGTCAGATACACAAACTTTGAAGAGTTCTACTTTTTTGAATTGTTTGATGGATTACATGTATTTGTATAATAAGGTGTGATGCGGACATTGTCGCAGACCATGCTTAATGGGTTGGAAGTAGGAAGTTTATATTCCCACTGTGAACATAAGCATCTGCTGTGTTTGCAGGCTCTGAGTCAGAAAAATCAACTGAAGCAAAACATATTCTGCCAAAAAGGAAAGTTGTCATCTGACAGTGGGCCGTTTTATCGCAGTGGGAGGAAAGGAGGCATTGTACTGCAGCCTTGCATTGCAATGGAGACAGGGAGCCTAAAGATCTTTGCCAGTAGAAATCTCCCCGAGCTGAACCGTCTTCCTGCAGAGCTCCAGTTCACTCTCTCTCTCAATTACTTCCATTCAGTCCTTTTCTGCCTCTGCCAGAGACCTTTCTTCTCTGAAAACGCAGGCATGAAAAATTGTTCTCCATTGTAACCAGAAATTTAAGGGAGATGACCCAAGGGTGGCTTCACATCTCCACTTTAGCTGCCTTTGGCTGCAACCTTCTCATCAGTTTTTGTCATAATCTGTTTTTTAATCATACAGCCCTGGCCTTCTCAGCCCTCCAGAATGTGGGCAGAAACTCTTCATATCACACTATATAAAATTTCTCTGCAACTGAAGCGCATTATTGAAATAAAAACTCAGATGGTAATTGCACTGATATCTGAGTCTAGAAGAATATTCTTTTTCTTAACATATTCTGACTATTTGATCTCTGCAAGACAAGTAATGAAACCCCACTATTGCAGTGGTGATAGAAGATCGCTCTACAAAAAAGGGCATCTCTTCAGTAGAATTATTTTTATGAACACTTTCAACTGTTGTCCCATATGTTGAGCACACTTGGGGGAAGCTTGGCTGTGCAATGGGGCTTTTCTTGCCAGATGAAATGGCAGATCTCTTAGGAGTGAATTAGTCATACTGATGTCGTGACCTTTCATTAATATACTCAGTTTCAAAAATAAAATGTAATCCTTCTTATTAAGTCTCTCTTGCTTTTTCTGAACATCTTTTTCTTCTAACTCAAGAGCAGACAGATCCTAAAACTTGAATGTAAAATCCTGAGAAGAGCTGTTGGTTTTTTTTTTTTTCTAATCATTCCCCAACCTTTTTTCTTAATAAACTCAGGAAATTAAGAAAAGTTCCTATATTCGTTTCACAAAACACACCAGTAATTTCACCTTCCGTGGAAGAAAGTCACTGTAGCCCTATGTAATTAAACTTCCTACCATATCCTACTAATTATATGCCACTTCCTTTAGGGAAATTATTTCCCAATCCCTGTATCATATTAGAAGAAATGTAAGGTATAATAATACTGATTTATTTCTACAGATATTTCCCCTCTCATACAACTAAGATATGTTTCATTCCCAAACTTCTCTCAGCTCTTTAATATTCAAGAGCTCTTAGATTCTCATGAGTAAATAATAGATCTTTAAATTTCATCCTCTTCTAAGAGTATTGCATATTTCAAATACAAGGATTATCTTTGTATCATGTTTTCTGACCCAAATTTGGATTACTTGTAAGCTTATTAATACAGCACAAAGCTTTGCCTTTTTTTCCTTACATTTGCATTTACAAACAATGGGTTTGTAAATCACCTCCTCAGCCCCCAGTGGTGCAGAGTATTTTTTAAATTATTGCCAATGCATCTTGGATTTCATCTAATTAAACCATACTCAGCTGATGGATGTGTTTCTGTTTTATCTTTCCTTGCACAACAATACTCTTTTCTTTACTAGGCTTTCAGGGTCACCTTCCCTTAATGCTCTTAAAATCCTGAAAAAATTCTGGAAAAAATAGTTGGACAATTTATCCTAGGAGTTCTAGTTCATTATTTCAGATTGGGACTGATCCTGTGCCCAGTGAAGTCAATAGAATGATGCCTCATGATTTTTGATTAAGCCTGATGCATCGAACTCGGTTGTTCTCAAACCTCTTTGGACAAGACCTTCTCTTTCTTCTCCTCTTCAATAGCCAAAGCATGGTCAAGAAAGGATCTTCACATGACTGCTACAGAACAGAGATCTTTCAGTGAGATACAAGAGAGGAAGAGAAACTCAAAACTGTATAGGTCAGAGATAAAGACCTGGAGGCTGTGCTTCTCTCCCACTCCTACCCTTTCCCATAGAGCCCACGCTCTGAAATCTCTCTTGATTTGAGAATCAAGAGTTGACTTTTCTCATATCTTCTTCCTGGATATCAGGTGAAACAAAGACCTTCCCACCCTCTTGAGATGTGCGTGCACACACATCCCAACCCTAAAGACCTTTGAGACTTAATCTGTGATAAAAAGCAATTATTCTAGCTCTTTATTTTATAAATGAAAGTGTCTAAATGCATATGGCTTTCTACCCATCATCACAGTCTGGATTTAAATACAGATTTTGTGGCTCTCTGAAAAGAGAGATGGTCACAACTGTTATTTTATTTTACTGAAGAAAGCAGTGCTAGTTCCTAAGTACCTTCCTACTTAGTACATTTCTTGCCGTTCAAGATTCAGACAAGATGTGGGTACTGTTAGACATCCAGGAGTCACAGAGTTCCATGTGTTGTGCAGAGAGCTCTTAAATTTACCCAATAAGATGCCTTAAGAGAAGTCTCAAGCTCTTTGCCTTCTAAGCAATCTTAAATGGAGTTTCTTCTGTGAATTCACACCTTGTAGTGCTCCCTAATCCCCCTGTCAGGATTCAGGGACAACACTATTATTGGGGAGAAAGCAGAGCAAAAAACTTACACATATGGAAAAGAAAAAACCTGCACGTCATGCCGTACTTTGGTGATAAAACTTCTACCATTTTGCCTGCGGTAACATCAAGACCTCTAAGGACTACACGGCTTAAACATTTATATGACATAAGGGTACAGATCAGGCAGATTACAAGTGTGACCATGTCTCTTGCACATTTTATGTGTCCTACCCCCTCTCCTGATGATTAAACTGGTCTTCTACACTGGTGGGAGTAGGGAGCTTTCAGTTCCATTTTCAGCTCCTAGTACCCTACACGAAGGCCAGCAGTCCTTGCAGCAAGGGCCAGGAACATTGAATGAAAGCATGTTTCTTGGAAGGTAAATTCAAGAACGCAAACTCCTCCAGACCATGGTCTTATTGATCCTTGATGAGTGACTGTGATGGGAGGTACAAGACTGTCCCTTCTAGTGATCTTCTGTGAGGACCTTCTTCTAGTGTTTGGTAGACACTGTCCAAGAATACTTACAGGATTATGGAAGCTTCTGGATATGGAGGCAGCCCTGTACATGCCAGAACCACAGTTGAGGGCAGAACCACGACCCTAGGCCATCTGCAGTTTGATGACATCTTAAGCAGAGGCTCAAACTGAGAGAGAGCTGGGATTTTGCCTGAGGGATCTCCAGGATGGTTAAGAGCAACAACTCTAAGCAGCCTTTCCTAATTCAGACACTCAAATTCCACTTGGTTTGAGTCACATGTGATGCTGGCATGTCCAGAATCTGGCTCTTGACATTTAATTACCTCTTGTACATAGACAAAAATGAGGTCTCAAAATCTTTATTTGGTCAAATTGCTTTCAAATGTACTCAGCATGTACTTTTACATCTGACAATTTGTTTATAGTCCTGTGCAAAAATTAATTAATATTTCTTCAAGTCTCTAGTTTTGAAAACCTTGTGGTAAATCTTACGTGGCTCAGAAGCTTCAGTGATACAGAGAAGAAAGAAAAAGACACAGCAAACTGCTTAAAGCAGAATTGTTTCTGGTGTCAAGGCATCGTGAAGTATAAATGTCAGCACAAGGATTTGCTTTATATATGTATTTGAAATGGATGCGGAGATAATGTTCCTGTAGGAGCCTGCAATACTTGTATCAAATGCATTGCCTCTCAGTTTTCATGTACTATTCTCCTTCGAGCTTGATCTATTTGATTCAACATTCACTTGATCTTTTTGCACTGAATATGCAGTTAGTACACTAATATTAATTTTGGCATAATTTGGTATATCAAGTAGTAATGAGCAAGCGTCAGAAGTTTCATATAAGGATCTGTAGCCTATTCCCTATACCCTGCAAGTATTCCCTTCTTTTCATTAGTGTTAGGGAGCTAAGTTAGCCAACCACAGAAAGGACCACCATCAGATTAAAAAAAATAATAAATGGCAATACTTGATCTTTTCAGAACTGAGTCATTCAGATCTCAATGCCACTACTTGAGCCTTTTTTGCTTTGGTGGAACCTAATTTATAAACCAGTTAAAAAAACTTGATTAAACAAAACATCCTTGCATCCTGCTCTGAAGGTAACCACCTTGATTCACCGGCGATTGCTTTATAAATGAGTATATGAATATTAATATTCATACAATTTGTTGATGAAGCTATTCACACCTTTTCAGAATTCTGCATTTTTAAAAATATACGCCCTTCTGTACCTTCTTTGGAGTCTACCATCTTAATAAATAGCACATTTAGAGTCTGCTCCTTCAGTGTGCTGAGTGTTCTACTTCGGTTCCGAGTGCCCTTGGTTCGATGACCTCAGGGACATTTTGTGGAACACAGTTCATGCTTGGCACAACAGCAGAACATCCAGTTTCTTTGCTGCAATCCTTTGGTGATGTCCTGTCTTCACATTTTTTATCATCTTGCCCTGAGCTTTCTGCTCTATAATAAGAAAGGGGCCATCAGCATGTTTTAGGCTTTAGCAGTTGGGTAAGAAAACAGCATTTTTTGGTCGTGAATAGCTGGCCAGATGAATTCTGCTGTGAGTAACATTTGTGTGTGGTTTTGTGCTGGTTTGGACTGTCTGAGGACATTTTTCTAAAATGTGAGCACCTCTTTGGAGTGGCCCAAGTCCATCACCTCATTTTGTAGAGGATCTGCTTGCCAAAAAGCTGTCAGGTGATAATACCTACAGCCTTTCTGGCTGAGCTTGAAATGGTGACCTGGTGAGCTGGCTCTGAACCATTGGTTTGTTCTTCCAGGCCGTGATAATTCTGTGAGGTCAGCACAAGCCTGTGGGGTGCTGGTGCTGCTCCCATTTCAGTTCACAGAGTGATGCCCAGATTGATGAGGCAGCACTCATACTGAGGGACATCTGGTTACTTGCTATCTTTTAAATATAAGAGCACTTCAAAAAAGAAAAAAGAAAACCTAAGAACCTACAGCTTAATCCAGTAGGCACAGGAACATCCACGAGAAACATAATGTTTCACAATTGAACAGCTTCGGTTTTAATTTGATTTTACAGCTTTATTAGCCTGAATAATCACCTCCCAGGAAAAATCCTCAGAACTCATGATCTGGCAGGAAGAAAATCAAACAGAACAAAACATTAGCCAAATGTGCAATAGTGAAGACTAATCCTGTGTTTGGCAAAGAGAAGGAGCAGATGACCAAAGAAGTCTTTTCCATCACAGGCCCTGGTGTTTCAATAACAGCGATGTGCCAATAGTTGGCTTCATCCAAAAAAAAGTCCCAATTTTCTAAGCACATCGAAACACAATGGAAGAACTGAGTTACAGACATAGCGCTGGGTTACCTGATCTTCTTATTAAAGATGAAGAGTTAAGTCCAACATGTCTTAGATTTTGAGATAGTAACTTCTCAGCCCCAAAGTAGGTTAAGAAAATAATTTAATATGAAAAAACTAGAAAATGTATAATGTAATATCAGAGTGCTCTAGTTAGATCATCAGAAGAGTTTAAGCTTTCAAATCCACAGCTTGAGTGAATGGAATTCCTGATGCAAGAGAAGGTCTTCTAGGTGGGACAGTCATTAGTAGCATGTTGCATTTGTGCACACACAAATAAGAGGAGTGAGGTTTCTTCTAATTTCTACCTTGAAGCAGATAAGGTGGGTGTGAGGTGAAGTGGTTGAGGAACTGATGTAACCTATGTCTCATTCCTGGATGTTTACCAGTGGCTTGGTTTGAGACTGAAAAGTGGGAATGAAATATCCCAGATACGAACAGTCTCCTTTTTGTCACCAGAAGCTGGAGTGAAAAAACCTGGGTACTAGAAGACATGTAAAAAAGTATAACTTCACCACTGTTCATGTACAGAGGAGCATGTGGCAAACAAGCATTCATAAGCAGTTTTCCTTCTGCAAGAATAGGTGCAATATTTGCAAAATATGAGATTCAGAGAGAACAAATGACCAGCTGCCGTCATGGACCAAATCTGGGATAAGCCAAAATTGTCTCTGCCACCAAAGGAGTCCCTCCTCTGACCTCAGAGTGGGTTCTGAAAACCTCCCTGATTCTGTTGCTGGGTTTAATGGTAGAAAGGGATCCCAGTTTTGAGAAACCAGATACCTTGTATTGTTAATCCTGAGAACCAGAAGCAAAGGCTGTGCATTGAGCTTTGAAATGGTAGTATGGTGGTCCTCAGCATCGCAAGGTGCATCTTGTCTTGTGTGGAGCTTATGTAGGTATTTTAAGCTTTCAGAAGCCATGCATTGTCTTCATGCTTCACAAGGGGATCCACTAGCATTTTCCAAAGTTGGACTAAATCAGAAGGGAATACAGTGGCCACACCACAGCATATGTAAAAAGAATACTGGGGTGCATATGTGTATAGCAATAGATTCACTGTTTGCATATAATACAAAATCTATAGCAGCACTCACATTTGAATCTACAATGGAAAAAAAATATTTACAGTCATGGCTCACAGCTTCACGTTCTTCACTATGCTGGTTTTATCTTGTCATCATTAAAGTCAAACATTGCCCATAAGCATGTTTTCTAGAAAAAACAAGAGAACCTGTAAGATGTTTTTCTTTTAGAACAAATTCCTGAATATCATTTATTCAGAGTATTCCCTCCCCTTCAGCTGTCCTAGTCCTGAGTTTACATATCACAGAGTACTTTTCTTCTCCAAATTAGTTGCAAAACTCAGTCTTTGGAATACCGACAACTGTAAAAACCTAAAACTACAGATGGCACAATTAGAACACAAAGGATGTGTTGACAGGCTGAAAAATGGACAAACTAAGCAAATTTGCCATAGAAAGGTTTGGGAAAGTATTTCTTAAAGAAACAGGAGAATTTTGTCTTCACTTTGCCTCCACATAAATGTTTTTTTCCTTACAGTATTAAAAAAAGGAAGCTTTATATTGACAAAAGGTTAACAAACAGCGTCTTCAAAGATGGGAAGAGTAGTTTTCTATCAAAACACTCAATGGAAGAAAGACGCTGGAATTATTTTTATTCCAGAAGTCTTCACTAATTTTTGGCTCTGCCTGGGAAGTGCAATTCAGCTTGAGAGACTAAGAAGGTCGCAGTGAGATTTTCTTATTCAGCTTGTTCTCTCCCTGTGTATACACAGAGTCACATTTGCTTAATGCCAGAAAACTGCTTTGTTTGTCCTGTAGCACTAGAAATCATGGGAGCTGAAAGTGGGTTTCATTTTGGCTTATGTAACATTGTTTGGAGACAATTAAAATAGAATATCCAATAACTTTGAGATATGAGTCACTAGGATGGAGAGGGTGGTGAGTTTATGTTTGAAGATGAAATTACAAGTCAACTGAAGAAAGAGAAGGGAAAAAGCAGTGATGGAACATTTTTGTCCCAAATTTGATGGAGAATCAGAGAAAACAGCAACTCCAAAACCATTGGAGGGGGGGAAAAAAGTCCATAGCACAACAGCTGTCTCAGACGCAGTCCATACACACACAGATTGTAAACTTTCCTTCTGTGTCACATCCTTATCAGCAAAGATTTACTGGAATGGCCAATTTCAGAGTCAGAGTCAGCATGAAGTTTATGAGGCATCATCCCTAAATCCAGGTGGTGGTGAGCATTTTCGATGGAACTTTTTGGTGACGTCCAGCCTAGCTTTAAGAGTGAAGAGACTGTTCACAAAGGTTATTGGCAGCATTCTGCAACTCCCCGTCATGCAGATTTAGATCTTGCTTGGATGCAAGGGGCTTCAACACCCAGCAGCCAACTCTAGCAGAAAAAAGTTGGCACTAAAACAGCTGAGAAATATTCAACCATCCCCTATCATCAAGCCCATGAGTAGAAACCAAGACAGTTTAAGTTTTAAAAAGAAATCAATATTTCATGTAGTTAATTAATTTTCAGCTGTGAAAATGAAAAAAGAAGAACACATGGTGACTCATGGTTTGTAACTTAATATGACTGTTCAGAAACAAAAAATAGACATAAATCTGAAATACTACCTTTCACAGTGGAATATATCACAAGTCAGGTCTTCATGAGGGAAAATAACCTTCTTCAGTACGTTATTCTTGGAATCTGAGTGGAAGTGGTGAAGAAAGATTTTCTGAAATTCAAGGGATGCAGCCAAAGTGGGAGTTTTAATGAGAGGAAGTTCTGACATTTCAGTCAACTGCTTCAAAAGCAGTTTGGCAAAGCTTTAAAAAACCTTCATTAAAGTGTCCATCAGCCACACTAATGTTTTAAACATAGTCCATATTTTCATAGTGGTATATGACTTAAAGGCGAAAGGGACTTGTGAGCAGCAGGTCCCATCTGTGTGAGTGGAAAGGAAACATATGCCAAGTGATTCCCCTCTTTTAAGCTCTGTAATTCTTCACAGGAAGAGTATTATTCCCTCCAGTCAGTTGAGGACATTGAAAAATCCTGTAGGAAATTTGTTTCTGGTAAAATTAAAGTTAGATTATATATTTTTAAAGATTCTATTAATTTCAAAGATGATGAAATTTTATTCGACTCTAAATAAAATTTTTCATTTCAACTTGGGGTTGTAGAAACACCCTAAGAACTTATTTCTCTGTCTACCTTTCGCTTTCCATTTTAGTGAAAGTTATTTTTAAGCAAAGGTGCTGCTTTTAACAAAATACAAAGAAAAATCTTGTTTCAAAAAAAAAAAAAAGGTCAAAAAAGCCCATACTGACATTTTATAAATGAAGCAATATACCTGCAGAGAAGCGGAGAGTGTGATGCAAAATACAGCGCCATTCCAAAGAAGGAATATAATGAAGAAATAGAAGTTTTAATAAATTACCTTCACAATGAAATGAAAGACTGAGTTCCAAGACTTCCCACCGTCACTCTTGAGAGGGCTTCTTGTTCATGGACTACTTAAATTGGACAATACAGGAGGCATGCACCGGAACAACAACAGAAACGGTCTTTTCAAGATGAGTAGTTCAGCATCATAATTCAGGGTCCCTTTGGTGACTCAAGATAACCAAACAGTTTGTTTTGTCTGCAAGATCTTTTCATGTAACATTTGTGCCTTAGACTTGCTATCTCAAAATGAATCAGATATGTTCCCAGATGTTCCTGTATTTATAGTTAATCAATCATTTCTTTTTTTTTTCAATAATAGAGGAAAAATAAAATGTATCAGTATGACAAGTACACTTTGATACTTAAAAATTAAAGTAATTTTTCATTATTTGCTATTGACAGCAGCATAAGAAATGCCCTATAGTGAGCTGCCTTCAGCAGATCTCCCATGGTATGCACAAAAATGTCCAAAGAATGTAGGTCAAAGGTAAGAGGCTGGGAGATAAGGTGCTAAAAAAAAAGCTCAGAAAGGGTGGTGACCACAGAATGGTGTATTTACAAATGTAGGAAATGAAAAAGAACTGGTCTTTCTCCATATGCCTGTCTGCAAGTAAGCTGCAATAACTAGCCCTAGGGAAATCCTAAAATCAGAGACAAATGGACTTTTCTGCTGTTGCTAGAGTTCACAGAATCACAGAATCACAGAGTAGTAGGGGTTGGAAGGGACCTCTGGAGATCATCCAGTCCAACCCCTCTGCCAGAGCAGGGCCACCTTAAAGCAGGTTGCACGGGAACACGTCCATTTCAGTTTTGAATGTCTCCAGAGACGGAGACTCCACCACCTCCCTGGGCAGTCTGAGCCAGGGCTCTGCCACCCTCANGCTAACTCTCCAACCTCTCTCTCAGTATATGTTCTCTCTCTATGGTGTCACAGCCTTCTGGTGTGTCAGCCACCCCTCCCAGCTTTGTGTCGTCAGCAAACTTGCTGAGGGTGCACTCTATCCCCTCATCCAGGTCGCTGATGAATATATTGAAGAGGACTGGGCCCAGTACTGACCCCTGGGGAACACCACTTGTCACTGACCTCCAACTAGACTCTGCACCCCTAATCACAGCCCTCTGAGCTCTAACTTGCAACCAATTTCTTATTTACCCCACTGTCCATTTATCTTACCCACTCTTCCTAATCTTCCCTATGAGGATGCTGTGGGAAACCGTGTTGAACACCTTGCTGAAATCAAGGTAGATAACATCCACTGCCCTCCCCTCATCCATCCGTCCTGTGATTCCATCATAGAAGGCTATCATATTAGTTAGACATGATTTCCTCTTGGTGAAACCATGTTGACTACTTGGAGTTGGAGAGGCTCCTGTTGTAATCACTCAAGTTTAACCTCTTCTTGAATTTCAAGAGAAAAATGTCTTATTTAAAGACATCTTCCTATTCCAGAAGAATGAGTCAATGGGCCACCACCCAGCGTGGACATGATTGTCTCCTCCTCTACCCATAAAACAAATCCTTATTCTCTTCTTTGTGAGGGCTTTCCAAAGGGCAGATAGAATTTTCTGTCTCTCGTTTCTGTCTCAAGAACCAACAAAATATAAGGAATATGAAGTCTGACCTTTCCTTAGCTGCTTTTATAGGGCTGTAAACATGAAAACTGAGAAGCCAGGAAGCCCTAATAGTCAGAAGTCTTCAGACAGCAGATGCTGGTTCACCTGGAATCCTTTTTTTTTTTTCTTATAGATGATCTAGAAACAAAAAACAATACCCTCCTTCACAACCACACAAGTCTGGTAACAGTTTTAACTGCCCAGTTTTCCCATTCCCCAGTTTTGCAGCAACCCCTATTCATATACGTGCAATGTTTTCCATCATTCAACAGCCCATAAGCAATGAAGAACAACTTCCCTGGTTTTTTGGATGGGTTATTTGAAAGGAAAACTAATTTTCCAATGTCACCCTATGAATAGGTGGCACAATTCAGAGCTGTGAGCTGGTTTCCTGAGTCCTGAGCAGCAGCTGGAATATGGTTTCATTCCCACCAATAAAACCAGCAATTAAATATTTTGATAAATTTTTTTTTAATAGCTGAGGTATTCTCCTAGTACACAGAAAATTTTTATAATTTTGTTGGGTTTTGATCACTGAAAACACATTTTATTATTAGAAAGATATATTCCAATGGGAAATGTTAGCCTAACCTGGTTGTAATTCCTTTCCAGAGCTCAGAGCTGTCAGATCACAAATTTCCGGCATTGACACAGGGATTTCTTTTCAGACTATTTTTTTAATAAGCCAGTAGCAATGGATCTACCTATTCTGGAGCTTTAGTCAATAAGTGTCAAGGCCTGGGATTTATTAACTCCCCACTTACGCAGATGTGGTTTTCTGCATTCAAAATATTTGCAGCAGAAGACAGCACCTGCACTAAGTTCCCTTTTCTCCATGTACAATGTTCCTCAATGAACCAGAAAGGCTAGCAGCAAAGTGTAAGTGTGCATGCTACGTGCTTTATTTTGAACCCAATCAGGGGCAAAATAAAACCTGGTTGCAGCTTCTACTAAGGAAAAGAAAAAAAAAATGCCAAACTGTAATCAATGGAATAGTAATTTTCAGCCTTGCTAATTGTGGATGATAGCAGACTCAGATAAACCCTCACTTCAATTAGGTTAGATAGAGCTAAATTGTGTTATTCTTTACTACAAACAGAAGCTGATAGAAATAAACATGTATAAACTTCCAGTGCAGTTTATTAAACATACTCCTGCAGCTTTTGTAACCTCTCTGAGTGTGATGAAGCACCAGTCTCCAGATTCTAATTAACCTGCAATGATCAGGGAAGTGAGAGTTTGGGAAACCTTATCTCAGGCCAGAAACCACTGTCCACACTCAGCCTCAGAACGGATGGTAACCTAGTTTTGCTTCGTGGAGCAAAATTAATGCTACTTTCATTTACTGTCCTCCTGACAATGTTAAACTGCATCACAACACTTTGAGACACTGACTACGGAGCTATAATGGGCATATCGAGAGAATTAAACCCTGTATGGAAGCAAATTAATTTTTTGCTTTTCCTCTCCAGTGCTTCTATCAGAGACACATGTATTAAATATTGTCCATTCTGTGTATAATGAATAAACCGCTTAAATAAAACCCCACAAAACTAAATAGGAAAACAATAGTAAACTACTATTTTGTGATTTGTAACACTATAAAGTGCAGTTTCTCTTTAACTTTCCCTCAGCGAGGGGAGATGGAAAGCCCCCTTGTGCTGCTGACTAGTTTAGGAGCCTCTCTAAGCCAAGACAGTCATAGGATAGAGAAAGACAGTGATAAGACACACGTATGGTGCCATCCCACCAGGGGCTGCAGGAACAGCTAACTTATGCAGCAGAAACACTGCAAGACCATCTCACAATGAGAAATAAAAGCTCTGCTGTTCTTGATGACAATCATAGCATGGGGAGTGGGTACCTCTGTGTAGTAATTCATAAAGGGTCATAGGGTTGTAGGATAATTCAGGTTGGAAGGGACCACAAGAGGTCTCTTGTCTAGCCTCCAGCTCAAACAAGGGTCAGCTATGGCTCAAACCAGGTTTCTTGGAGCTTTATCTGGCAGTCTTGAAAATCTTTTAGGACGGAGATAACAAAAACTCTCTCAGTAATCTGCCATACTGCTTATCTGCCCTCACAGTGAAAAGTTATTCCTTATATCCAGTCATCTCTCTCCTTTCAACTTATGCCCATTGTCTCTCATCCTCACACCATGCATCACTGAAGATCCTGGCTCCATCTTCTTGGTGACCTCTCCATAGGTACTGGGGGCTGCTCTTAGCCCCCAGACTCCCCTGAAGCCATCCCTTCTCCAAGCTGAACAAGTCCTGGTCCCTCAGCTTCTGCTGGGTGGGCAAGTGCTCCATCTCGGTGGCCCTCCACTGAGTTTGCTCCATTTTGTCTATGTTCCTCTTGTACTTGGAGGGTAAAAGAAAGTAGTGATTAAACATGTTTTTAAGTGTAGGTCTTACACCTGCATAGTATTAGGCCAGAATTTCCTTTACTAACAACCAGATGTGTAGCAGTATTCTGTAAACCACCCAGCTGCTGACCTTTCTGACAGTACCTACTTCACTTCACAGATTTTAAAGATGAACACTAATCTGGTCTGATGCTCTGTGCAAAGATCTTCCAGAGGCATCTGTTGATTGCTGCATAAACACCAAACAGTTTGTAGATGGTACATAGAAATGGCAGCTTGGGTTTTGTCAGTCACCAGGAGGACTACAAAATATCACATATTCTGAGTAAAATGTAAAGGTATGGAGAATATGAGAGAGGAGTAACTGTTGCTTGTTCCTCTTTGCAATGTCCACATTTGGCTTTCAAAGTAGCTATTCAACTATTTATATTTAAAAATAAAAGACCATACGGTTCCGTGGAGCTCTGGCACATCTGGACAGTATATATGAGGAACAGTTTCCATGTTTCAATGGCATCATCCGCTGTTTCCATATTTTCTAGTGACTCAGAACTTTTTGCTTGGGTATTTAATGCAAAGGCAGGAGAAGGGCAGGATTACAATACTTCGGTGTTTCAGCTATTTTCTTCTTCTCTGTGAAATTTGAGTATTAACTGAAACACATTCACTTGCCTAAATTAGGTAGCAACCAAGCTGATGTGATGATTGTTATTATGTCAAATAACATCAGATTGTCATGTCTGTAAAAAGTCAAAACCAAGTTTTGATCATCATACCACACTGCATTTTGTCAGAGATGCTCAATCGTCAAACTGGGTCATGTATTAAGTGTGCATCATGTGACACTTGGCCATGAAGCAAAAACAAGAGGAAAATGGAGGGAAATATAAACCATCCTTGAACGCTGATTTGAAAAGAAACAGAGTGTTAAAGGTCTGGTCCTTATTCTTGTTGCTTTATTTACTGACAGGGTCCCACTGACATTAATGCAACTTCTAACAAAGGGATGAGAAGATGATCAGAGGGCTGGAGCATCTCTTCTGTGAAGACAGGCTGAAAGAGTTTGGACTGTTCAGCCTGGAAAAGAGAAGGCTCCGGGGAGACCTTATAGGGACCTACCAGTACCTAAAGGGGCCCTACAGGAGAGATGGGGAGGGACTCTTTATTAGGGAGTGGAGACAGGACGAGGTGTAATGGTTTTTAAACTGAAAGTGGGTACATTTAGATTAGATATTAGGAAGAAATTCTCTACTGTGAGGGTGGTGAGGCACTGGAACAGTTTGCCTAATGAGGTTGTGGATGCCCCATCCCTGGAAGTGTTTAAGGCCAGGCTGGATGGGGCTTCAAGCAGCCTAGTCTAGTGGGAGTCCAAGATGTGTCTGATAACCCTGTGAGATGGAAAAAGCTCAAAGTAAACTACTGCTTTTTATGTAGTTTTCTCTCTCCCTTCTTTCTATGGAAATCCTCTTTAGTAGATCCTCTTAGGTGATGGACTCAATATTTGGTTCATGATAGATAGTACCGATGCTCACAGGAGCTGTCACACCCTAAGCTCATGTCATGCAAAAGAGTAC
Source organism: Rhinoptilus africanus (assembly GCA_013400135.1). Taxonomy (NCBI): domain Eukaryota; kingdom Metazoa; phylum Chordata; class Aves; order Charadriiformes; family Glareolidae; genus Rhinoptilus; species Rhinoptilus africanus. The sequence continues at coordinate 1,025,673 of VXBO01009075.1, forward strand.
TATTACATCCACAACTGCTTGTCAGAAGAGTGATGCTGGCAGAGGATGCTTGTGCAACAGACCTATAATCTCACTACAGCAATCCACACATACCTCGAAGTATTGGATTGAATGTAGTCAGCACATCACTGAATTGCCTACTCAAAGGATGCAGAGGAAGGATTTCTACCATACAGAATCCAGTTATTGGATATTTAGGTGCCTACAAATTTACATGAGTTTGGGAATGTATCTTTGGCCATAGGTTTGGAATTTGTCATTTAAGCGTCACCTGTCTCTTGTTAGACTCTGAAGGACTGTTTGTTATTCAGCTCTAATCAGCTTGTCAAAAGAAGAGAAAACTCCAGGCCACGACAGGTAGCAATATCCTATAACACGAGCATTCAGTTAAAAATAAACAATAGAAATAATTTATTTTAATAGGCATTTGCAAATTTAATTTAGTTTATTCATCTAGTAAACTTTAATGTTACCTTGATACTGTCACCACTTTTCTGCAATGATTATTGTTGCTAAGAAAGTTGCCTTGAACCACTTCAATATTGGGTAATGACTGAAAATGGCTGTTTAGCATTCTAAGGATGTACTTTCTTATGAGTGAGCTTTGCAAGAGAAAGGCATCCCCACTTAAACTTTTTTAAGATCTGTTCTTCCTGAGATTAGAAATGTCACTGTAAACTGCACTTCCTCAGCCTAATTGGTAAAGGTTTTCTATTTAGTCAATAATTCATTAGAGCAAAGTAAACTGTATAATGTGAATTTTATATAAATTTATAATTAGCAGATTATGAGGTCCTTTCCTAAACTAGATTCCTGCTGATATACAGTTGCCCTGACATGGATCTGCGGTTTTGGCTTTCAAAGTCTGCCTGGTCAGTGCTGGATTTAGTGTCCTGTAATGCTCCACTGCATTAACCAAGTGTTGCCTTTCTCAACTGAGGGGACCCTGGACCCTAAAATGCTGTTGGTTCAGAGGACAGCAGAGTTCAGTCCAAAATCTGATGCTGCCTAGGTTTTTGACGTGTTTTTTAGGCAATTATTGGTATTTTGAAATGTCAGTGACAAGTCAACTACTAAAGGAGGGAAAATGCTTAGTAAACTACACAGAGCAGGATGAAACAAATCTGTGACCCAGGAGGCCAGGACAGAAACCTATCTCTATAGTAAAGCAGTATTTGTCACCCAAAAAGGGAGAGCTTCATCTGGAGACTGTGTTTCCAAAAGGCTGGGAAGAACAACACATATATGTGGGATTATCTGGTCTGTTAAAATAAAACACTTTCCTTTTCAATTACTATTTGAAAAACAACAAAAAATACAAGATTCATAACCTGTAATTAGTTTTAGAGATCACTGCTTCTATTGCGCATTTGAGAAGCCTAAAATGCTCAGAAACACAGATATTATTTCCAACTGTATCATACCATCTAGTAAAATCTCCCCACAAGTCTTTCTTTACCTGCGGACTTGACCTATAACAATTACAACATCACTATCCCTAGAAAGAGATAAAATCCCATGGAACCGCATTAATAACTTGCATAGATGAACTGTCCCCTTGGAGAAAAGCAACTGGCCATCTGTGGTTCCAGAAAAAAAGTTAACTTTTCATTCCTCCCATTTTCTGTAGCAACTGAAGCCCCAGCGAGAAAAATGTGGCATCTATTCACATGTTTTGTACCCAGTTAGCCCCATGCCTTACGGTGAGGAATTTGCAATATGCAGAAATGGGAGCGGTAGAAAGGAAATGGTATCTTCCATCATTGAACAAGTAGTCCCACCAATATCAAGAGACATGCCTGAGATTTCATAAGATGTCTGTAGCACAGTCAGGAATTGCTCTATATTTATCTCAGTGACAACATTATCCATAAACCTACATTTTCTGGGCTGAATTAATACAGAGGCATCTGAATGAGAAATTAATGCAGCATGATGATTCTGCAGCTTCAGTTAGAGATTTCTTATTTCTTTGCTTCCTTTTTCTTTACTGCATTAAGACCATCTTAAAGATGGAGGAAAATATTACAGAAAGCATTCACTGCATTTCAAGACATATGAGAAACATTGGTGTGCTGGCTTTGGCTGGGATAGAGTTAGTTTTCTTCATAGTAGCTAGTATGAGGCTATGTTTTAGATTTGTGCCGAAAATAGTGTTGATAACATGGGGATGTTTCAGTTATTGCTGAGCAGTGTTTACACAGAGTCAAGGCCTTTTCTGCTCCCCACCCCACCAGAGAGTAGGCTGGGGATGCACGAGAAGCTGGGAGGGGACACAGCTGGGACAGCTGACCCCAACTGACCAAAGAGATATTCCTTACCATATGACGACATGTTCAGCATATAAAGCTTGGGGAAGAAGGAGGAAGGTGGAGGGGACATTTGGAGCGACAGTGTTTGATTTCCCAAATAATCGGTATGGGTGATAGAGCTCTGCTTCCCTGGACATGGCTGAACCCCTACCTGCCCATGGGAATTGGTGAATGAATTCCTTATTTTAATTTGCTTGCATGCATGGCTTTTGCTCTACATATTAAACTGTCTTTATCTCAACCCAGAAGAGCCAAACAGCTCTCCAGACATTGTTGTGACCCAAGTGCAGGACCCGGCACTTGGCCTTGTTGCACCTCATACCATTGGCCTCAGCCCACCGATCCAGCCTGTCCAGATCCCTCTGCAGAGCCAACCTACCCTCAAGTAGATCAGCACTCCCTCCTAACTTGGTACTGTCTGCGAACCTACTGAGGGTGCACTCAATTCCTTTGTCCGGTCCTCTGATAAAGATATTAAAGAACACTGTCCCCAGTACTGAGCCCTGGGGAATACCACTTGTGACTGGCGGCCAACTGGATTTAACTCCATTCACCACCACTTTTTCAGCCCGGCCCTCCAGCTAGTTTTTTACTGAGCCAAGAGTACTCCCACCCAGGCGATGAGCAGTCAGTTTCTTCAGGAGAACACTGCTGGAAATGGTGTCAAAGGCTTTACGATGTAGATAACATTCATAGCCTTTCCCTGTTCCACTAAGTGGGTCACCTTGTCATAGAAGGAGATCAGGTTTGTCAAGCAGGACTTGTCTTTCATGAACCCATGCTCACTGGGCCTGATCACCTGCTTGTCCTGTATGTACCGTGTAATGGCACTCAAGATGATCTGTTCCGTAACGTTCCCTGGCAATGAGGTCAGACTTACAGGCCTGTAGTTCCCCGAATCCTCCTTCCAGCCCTTATTGTAGATTGGCGTCATGTTTGTTAACCTCCAGTTAAACAGGACCACCCCAGTTAACCAGGACTGCTGATAAATGATGGAAAGTGCCTTGGTGAGCACTTCTGTCTGCTCCTTCAGTACCCTTGGGTGGATCCCATCTGACCCCATAGACTTGTGTGCATCTAAGTGGTGTAGCAGGTCACTAACCATTTTCTTTTGCATTATGGGGTCTTCATTCTGCTCCCCATCCCTGTCTTCCAGCTTAGGCGGCTGGGTACCCATAGACCAACTGGTCTTACTACTAAAGACTGAGGCAAAGAAGGCATTGAGTACCTCAATCTTTTCCTCACTCTTGGTCACTATGTTTCCCCCTGCATACAGTAAGGGATGGAGATTCTCCTTAGTCCTCATATTGTTGTAAACGTATTTACAGAAACATTTTTATTGTCCTTTACTGCAATAGCCAAATTAAGTTCTAATTTGGCTTTAGTCCTTCTAATTTTCTCCCTGCATNCGGCTGGGTACCCATAGACCAACTGGTCTTACTACTAAAGACTGAGGCAAAGAAGGCATTGAGTACCTCAATCTTTTCCTCACTCTTGGTCACTATGTTTCCCCCTGCATACAGTAAGGGATGGAGATTCTCCTTAGTCCTCATATTGTTGTAAACGTATTTACAGAAACATTTTTATTGTCCTTTACTGCAATAGCCAAATTAAGTTCTAATTTGGCTTTAGTCCTTCTAATTTTCTCCCTGCATAACCTCATGACATCTTTGTAGCCCTTCTGAGTTTCCTGCCCCTTCGTTCAAAGGTCATAAGCTCTCTTTTCTTCCTGAGTTACAGCCAAAGCTCTTTGTTCAGCCAGGCCTCCCTTCTGCTTCCCAGGCTCGTCTTTCAGTACATGGGAACCATGGTGGCCTCCAACTTTCATACCACCCACAAATCCTTCTCTGCTCACAAACAACAGGTCCAGCGGGATACTTTCCCTAGCTGGCTCCCTCACCAGCTGTGTCAGGAAGTTGTCTTCCACACACTCCACGAACTTTCTAGACTGTTTCCTCGCCACTGTATTGTATTTCCAGCAGACACCTGGTAAATTGAAGTCCTCCACAAGAACAAAGGCTAGTGATTGTAACATTTCTCCCAGTTGCTTAAAGAATATTCCATATTCAGGCAGCTTCTGTACTAGAAACTGTTTCTCATCATTTTTCACCTGTGTGAAACAGATCAGTAACTTTTTATGTACAGTATGGCCCTTGGGCATTGCAACCAGAAGCTTAAACACCTCTGCTGTCTGCCACAGGAAGCTCCAAGCAAATAGAGAGAACATGCCCACAACAATCACAAAATCAGACCTGAACTTCCACATGGCAAAGAGCATCTACATTGATAGGAAAAGCTATGGAGAGTCTATGCCAAGTAACGGAGGTTAAGGTCCCGTGCATTACTGATAAATGTCCAATGCTGAACTGTTTTCTTGAACAGCTGAAGGACACTACTGTGTTGGATTTAATCTCACAACAGTTTTGGATTTCACTTTCCTTGTCATCTCTCCTGTCATGCTGTTATTTACTTTCCCTTTATCATCTCATGCATATGATTAAAAGGGTGCTGAGAACCAACAAGTTTATCAGACTGTTCAGTTTTGATAGTGCTTTTGTTGATATCTGATATACCACAGAAATCAATAGAGAGACTTGACTGCGATGTTTTATAGGACTCCACTGTAAGAGATTAAAGAATGAATAGAGCAATCTCTAAGTACCATTCATGTATGCAGTGCTTTGTGGGGGCATGGAAGATCTACTTAAAAGGAATTCTTTTTATTTTTTTACATAATGGCGCCAGGAGATAGGTCTCTGGGCAAAGAAAAGCTCTGACCTCATCCGTTTTAATAGCAAAACAGCAGAGGAAATCCTAATTCTTTAGAAATGCAAAGCATACAAGGAGTTGAAGGCAATGAATAGTGTAAGTTCCAAATTAATTTTTCCCATGCATCACTATTAAGTTAAGTTTGTTAATGTATTGCTTAATTTTATGACTTTTTAAGTACATTTGAGCATAACAACCCCCTAAAACTTCTACTGAAACTATTTCTACAGAGGCAACTCTTTACCTGAGTTACTGGGTTCTAGTACAGGGAACCTTTTACGTTCAAAGAAATATATAGTGACAATAAAGTATGTGAGAATGGCTACATCTCCAGGGAAGATAGGTTTGATAGCCACGTTTTTTCATGGTTATTGTTATCCATTAGTCCATAAGTGAACTGAGCTGTGGAAGAATGAGCAAAATGGGCATTCTTGTATCTTATTTTAGCAGAGTTAGAACTTCCCTAGTTCAGGACCAAAGCGGGAACTCATTAAATGAATATCCATTGGACATCTTAGTACTAATAGTAGGGAAAAATATACACAGTTACATGTTAATTCAAAGGCTATGTTGAACAGGAAAAAAATTGTCTGGACATGAAATGTTGTGGCAAAAATGCTGTGTCTCCCTGCCATCTCTAAGTCTGTGTATACAGGAAGCTTTTTACAGAGTAGAGGAGGTATATTTCTTTTTTATATTGAAATCCATTTGCTGTAATGATAGGAGAACCTTTCATCCCAAGGATGATGATATCCCATATATAATAATAATTTTTATTTTTATCAGATAGACTGAGAGTTTCACAGAAAACATCATTAAAATACATAAATACATGTTAACAGATAGTAATGGCCATAAGTCCCACGACTCTCAAAACCTTAGACAGTACCCAGCACCTCACAGCGGCTGTTACACATTTTGAAAGTCTTACACCAAAATCTTCCTACACAACAGACATACCTATAAACTGATCGCAGTTCCTTTTAAAGATCTTTCTTCCCCAGCCATCTGTGAATGTCTTTCTCTCTGCACCATCATCGCTGCAGCTGTGAAGTCTCAAACTCACTGTCATGAGGTTAACTGAGGTCTTAGGGCTGCCAAGTACCAAAGTAGCAGGCAGCTCAGTACCTCTCTCTGCATTATTCCTTTTTGACCTTGCTGTGGAGAAGGGTGCTTTGTTCCTAGTTGCTGTGAAATGTTGATTTTGCATAGAAAGAAAATCTTTCCTTCACTGAAAAATATACTTTTTCCCCACATTTGGCCCTTTGTTTCATGCAACGTATTACAGACATGAAAATGAACTCTAGAATCACTCAGGTTGGAAAAGATCCTTGGGATTATCAAGTCCAACCGTTAACCCCACTCTAATAAGTTCTCCCCTACACCATATGCCCCAACACCACATCTAAATGACTCTTAAACACATTCAGGGATGGTGACTCCACCACGCCCCTGGGCAGCCTATTCCAGTGTCTGACTACTCCTTCTGTGAAGAATTTTTTTCTAATGTCCAGTCTAAACCTACTCTGTTGCAGCTTGAAGCCATTCCCTCTTGTTCTGTTGCTAATTACCTGTGAGAAGAGACCAGCACCAACCTCTCTACAATGTCCTTTCAAGTAGTTGTAGAGAGTGATGAAGCCTCCTCTTTCTCAAACTAAATGGTCCCAGCTCCTTCAATCACTCTTCATGAGATTTATTCTCCAGGCCCTTCACCAGCTTCGTTGCCCTCCTCTGCACTTGCTCCAGCACCTCGATATCTCTCTTGTATTGGGGTGCCCAAAACTGGACACAATACTCAAGGTGAGGCCTCATCAGTGATGAGTACAGGGGGACAATCACCTCCCTTCTTCTGCTGGTCACACTATTTCTAATACAAGACAGGATGCCATTGGCTCTCCTGGCTACCTGGGCACACTGCTGGCTCATATTCAACCACTTGTCAGAACCCCCAGGTCCTTTCCTGCCAGGCAGCTCTTCAGCCACACTTCCCCGAGCCTGTAGGGATGCATGGGGTTGTTGTGGCCCAAGTGCAGGACCTGGCACTTGGCCTTGTTGAAGCTCATACTGTTAACGTTGGCCCATTGATCTCTACATGTGCTGGGGAAAGTCAGAAGCATTTTATGAGCCCAACTGGGAAGAAACACCAAGTAAGTGTCATTTTTTTCTGGTTTTGTTTTATGTTTTTCTTTTGTGAGAGCTGTTGTGAACAAAGAACCATATGGGTCAAATAGAACAGCACAGTGGTAAAATCATTCCACATTACTTTTTCTATATTGACCTACGTTTAATTTCAGCTCCTCTGCATACAGCACATGGACTTTTTCTGCAGTCCCTGGATGTCTATGGAGTGTTCTGACACTGGATCAGATGTCTTCTGATCTCACATGTGTTTTCCTTCTTGTGTTTGCTTATAGTATTTCACTGGATAAATTCATCTTGAATTTTCTGCATCTATGACACATTTATGTCCAACACATGACACTTAAATTTGTGGAGAAACTGAAACATTTAGATCCTCTGTCAATCTATTTGAAATAACAGATTGTTTTTCTCCTCCTTTTCCCTTTCTTCCTCCAATCCTTTATATCTTCCTTCTGCACATAGAAGTGGGGTAATAAACTGACATTTTAGAAAATTATGGGAGATTGGGGATTATACCCACAGCTGATGTAACTTTTCATGGCCCACTGGGTTCTATATCAACAGAGAAACTAGGTTTTGGGTTTCTCAGACAACATTTCCTGTTTCTGCAAATGGATCACATGTTTTAGAGTCAAGCAATCTGAATCACAATAACAAGGAAAACAACATGGCAGCTGTTGACTTTTTACCACCTCACATCTATGCACACTGTATTCAAGACTATCAATCAGATCCAAACTCTCTGTTCATTCACCCTGGCTGTCGCATTTTACATTGTCTCCATGCAGGTAAAAAAGACACCCTAAGGAGTCAAAGAAGCTGTTCCGAAAACAAGGTTATTTAGGTCTCCATTACGGTTTCTATTCAAGCAGCAGGGGTTATGAGTTAACACTAAGGAGCATTCCACCCCATAAGGACAATGCATCTTATCTTACATTTTGGAAATGTATATGAAAATCATGCTTGTGTTTTATAGCAGACCCTTGTAAACCACTTTTCAATCTGTGGCTTTTTCAGTACAAATGGGTGTTAATTGGCATTTCCTAGGAATCGATACAATCTGTTAAAATTGCCACCGAAAGATGATTATACTAGCTGAAAAAGAGCTAGTTGTGTTGTAAAAGTGGTCTACACAGTTGCCCCGCTATTATCAGAGCTGCAAATCATACTTTAAAAGGTCTGGGAAGTTAGAGCGCACCATGAGGAACAGGGTGTAAATTCTAGCAGTCTGCTACTTTGTGAGTGCGATTTAGTATTAATGTTCATTTTATCCATTGTGAAAGGTGCCTCCCTGGGTAGGGTTGTGGGGCCTTTTAGCAGAAATGGATACCATTAAAAAACCACACGTCTCTGAGGATGTTTCTGCAGCACTGATAAAGAAATGACGCTGTTGTTCCCCAGCTGGTTTTGAGCTGTGCTGCTGAGTAAAAAGAAATGTAATAAGGGCAGTGGTTAGAGAGAGATCCTCTCATGAGCAGAAAAAGCATAAATAGAAATATTTCCCTCTAGGACCCACAAAGCTCTTGTTTTAAATGCATGTGTACCCCTCACAGGTCCCTAGGGTCATCATGTCTTTATGCTGTGACATTAAGAAATTTAGTGAGAAAATAAAGACAAAAGCTAAGCTGAAAGATGCTTGGCACAGGGAGGTACAATAATAAGACTAAGCAGGATACTGATTTCACCCTGGGGTCATTGTATGAGCTTGCTGTATACGGAGGGAACTTGCCTTCCTCTGGTGGAACATTGGGTCATTAAACATAGATTTTATTTTTTTATTGGGACAGACCACCCCTAATCACTTTAGGCTTGGTTCCACTGTGTACAGTAATAGCTCATCTCCTGTGGAGGCAGACTTTGACTCAGGCAAAAGTGATATACAGAGTCCTGGGACCTCTTTCAGCGGTGGGTAAATGTCATGGTAGAGGAATCGATGTAGAGCAAATGAGTTAACATTGTTCTACCTTGCACATTTTCTTTTGGAGGCTGTCCAGAGACTCTTGACTTTCAGGATAGCTTGCATTTTCCAGGCCATTTTCACCAAGGCTAAGTAGACAAAATCGCCGATCTGCTGGGGGAAGCCCAGACATTGATCTGGGACTAGTTCAAGCTGACTTCCTTGGACTTCCCTTGTTATTTCCAGAAATGCATGCAGATCCTCACCTCAAAACCCTCTTGACTAGATGTCCACTAAATCTGACTGCCACATTCTCCCCCAGGAAAGCACAGGCTGATCTCCCTTCCAGGATTACACATAAATCCCTACTTTGTCCTCTGACCTATTTCCATGCTATGCTCATCTTCCTGTCACCCAGGGTTAGAAAGTGGATTTAAGAAGGAAAAGGATTTGAATGTGGATCTCTCTAGGTTTGATGAGGCCTCTAAGTAACAAATGGTCAGATGAAAGAGACAGAAGGTCTGTCCTAATTTCACATGGGACCTGAATTAATACACTTGCTGTGAGAGCACTTTCCAGTCTAAGCCCCGGAGGTGAGAGAGGTGTAGGAATATTTTGGGAAGCTTGAAGGGTTTAGATGTGAGATGGACATTTAGTGCTTTAACAAGTATCTTCTGACATATTCAAAATACATTTTTAGAGCCTATTAATGTAACAATTAGAAGCATCTAATAGGTTTCAAGTGGCCCCGAGGTTCAACAGCAGGCATAGAGAAGGCTGGTGGCAAAGTTTAACCCCACCTGGCAACCAGAACCACAGAGCTGCTCGCTCACTCTCCCAGAGACAGAAGAGTAAAAGTGAAGAAAACCTCATCAGTTAAGATAAAAACAGTTTAATAGGTAGAGAAAAAGCCCACATGCAAGAAAAGCAAAACAAGAAACTAATTCACTGCTTCCCATGGGCAGACAGGTGTTCATCCATCTCCAGGAGATGGAGCAGGGCTCCATCACATGTAACCATTACTTGGGAAGACAAACATTGTAACTCTGACTGTCTTCCCCCTTTCTCCTTACCCCAGCTTTATATGCTGAGCATGATGTCACGTGGCATGGAATATCCCTTTGGTCAGTTGGGGTCTGCTGTCCCAGCTGTGCCTCCTCTCAAAGTTTTGTGAACCCCAAGTCTACCCACTGGAGGTGCAGTGTGAGGAGCAGAAAAGGCCTTGAGTGCTTAAGAGCAACTGAAAGCACCACTGTGGTACCAACACTATTTCTCACCCCAAATCCAAAACAGCGCACTATACTAGTTGCCAGCAAGAAAGTCAACTCCATCCCAGCTGGAGAACCTACATTTGGAAGTACAGAAAGTGGCAGTGATTGAAGTCCTGCCCAGGCACCAGTCTTCAACATGGCCTTAGAAAGAGACCTGTTTTTAAATTGGTGGGAATTCAGATCCTGAAACACTTCCGAGGGCCATCTGCTTTCTGTCATGCACTGTATGAAAAAGACAGATGCCATGTCCTGCACTGCATGTGTTGCATGCTGTGTTGAGGTATAACCTGTGAAAAGCCATTTTCCTTCAACTTCAGTTGTACTTGCAAGCGATGGAGGCTGCAGAGTGCCTCAGGGTACTGAACACAAAGATCAGTGAGAGGTAAATGCATGTATACCTTTCTGCAGCATAAGCTTGATGGGTCTTTGCATTCATTTGACAGCAGCACACCCCTGATTTCAGTGGTGCAAGATTGCATCCTTACACCTATTGCCTTGGGAAGATGTGAAAGGACAGCCAGAGATGTTCTTGTTTTTCCTGCAGAAAAGAATAGTCTCGGGTGCAAAAGGGAATAAATGAGGAGGATTAAAGTTAAAAGCATAAAAGAAATACTGAAAAGACATCATATTCCAGACCTGTGCATACAGAATAACATTTTAGATTGCATTAAACAGTGCAGGAAGACTGTCCTGTAGCTCATTAGTCTGACTTGGTGTTGACTTTGGAGAGCTCTTTACATATGTCATTTAATGTAATATTGATTTTTCCTATGTGAGCTTCATTATTTGTAAGCTCCCTGAAAATGAGCAAGCGTGATGGAAAAATGGAGTTTTTCTGTTGACTGGCATTAACACTTTGGTTTCCCTCACACTGCTGTGTGCATAGCACAGAGCTGAGATGAAATGTGGCCAGAGCTAAATCAGTGCCTTGCTCACAGCAGTGGTTGTGTCCCACTCAACGTTTCATGTCTCCCTTGGGCTGCACAAACATCCCCAGCCCCAGGGAGAGAAGGAAGGTCTGCGCCCATGTCACAGGTTGAGGAGAGTGGACTGACATACAGAAAGCAAGCTGCTATAAATTGGTGGCAAAGCTGGGTCCAAAGGGTTTTCTCTTCAAGTCTTAGATCCTTCTTTGCTCCAAGGATGTCGACTAGGACAGCAAGGTGCAGATACCACTAAAAACCAAGTGAGAGACTATCTTTAAAATCCGAGCTTGTCAAATGGTGTTCCTTGGGTAGAGCAAGACCCAGAGCCCAGTGACTGGACGGGGAAGGATTCAGCAGCCAGTTACAGACTCTCCTTGGTCTAGGTCTAATTTTCATTCCCTTGGCTTTTTATCAACTTTAGCTGTGAGGATCCCAGCACAGGAGAAGGGAAGCCTGACTTACACCAGCTCTAGCAGGTGTAATTCCTTTTACTCTTTGACATGCCAGTTTTCTCCCACCTCCATGGTATAGAGAGAAATAGTGCTGGCAGCTCAGTTATTATATTCTTACATTATCTGCACCAAGCTCATTTATATTAAACCTGATCCTGGAAAAAAATGATACCAAAAAAGACATAAGCCTATCGAAAATAGAGGTATAGTTTGAAAACTGAAGTTTAACAGTCTTACCAGATGTGCAGGAACAAAGCTAACTGAGATGGCCATCTTGCAAAGATTTTAATGCATTCTTAATTTTACACATCTGACCAGAACCCCTGAAAGCAACACATGAACAGAAACACGATCAAGATGCCAACAGAAGTAGATGCCACCCAGCCCACCCCCCGATCGGTACACAATTGCCCTGTAGCCACATGGGAAAGCAGCTGTCCTATACCTCCATGGCTGCCTGAATTCCATGTGGTCCCTACATCCAACAAGGATTCAGGCATGGGGGCAACCACTCAGGGAACATGCTCATCTTCTTTTTCCAATCTTACCTTTCATTCGTCTGCTCAGGGACTGTATTGTTTGTGATCTTCAATACAATCTTCTGGGCCAGAGGATTTTCTTTGAGTTTTGGCAAATGAAATGGCCATATTATTTCTCTGTCTAACTGAAATCAATTGTGTGTGGGTTTGTGCCCTTTTTTTTTTTTTTTTTTTTTTTTTTTTTTTTTAATCAAGTAGTGATTAAGAGCATGGAATAAAAGAGGAGAGTTAGGGTCATTTGAAAGTAGCTTTCATATTCTGAGTGAAGACAGATGTAATGCCATTACTTTTTGTGAGGAATTGGGATGGCTAGAAATTGGATGGCTTTTAATTTTGTTTTTCAGTACTTCCTTCAGTGTTAGGTTAATTAACTGGAAGGTGGCCAGATAACTTGGAGTCTTTACAATGTTTGAGGGGTTTTGCATAAAGAGAGACAAGCCCACTACTTGGTGAAATAATTAGATTAGCCTGAATGATTTAAAGCCTTTGGAAAAGGAGGAGGAGTTCTGTAAGATTTGTGTACTTAATGCTAAATCTCCTCTTGATTTCTTACAGGGACTTACCAAAGCCCTGGAAAACCAGACAAAACAGAAAGCACAAAAGGAAGCAGAGGGAGATCCCAGTGGTTACCCAGAAGCAAAGTAGATCCCAGCAGTGAGTAGAGCTCAGATCTCTGGATGCCCATGTGTTACAGATACTATTTTTTTGCACAGTCAGATGCACAGACCAGCAGGGAAGACACTAGGAAGAGGCCCAGAGCTGTGCTTGAGGTTGTAATGCTGCTCAAGTCAAAGCTGTCATGGAGGATGCTCTCAGTTAACTGCCTCCCTGGGACACCAGCCTGGGACACCAGGCTGAGCCCCTGGTCCAGATGAGCAAGTGCTGTTCAAGTCCTGTCTAAAAGAGGCTTGAACTCTGACTGGCAGATTGACATGTGAAGTAGGGCTTTGGCACATGGGTGCCCACTTTCCTCATGGAAGAGTAACCCCTCACATGGTGGTTTCCTTTCAGGATAAACTGGGACTTCTTTGAAGGTTATAACATAACTTTGAGACTGTAAAATTATGACAAAGTTGATGCGGGATATTAGATACCGGTGAGTATCCAGTGGATCTGTTCGTACAAAAACAGCATTATCCAAAGATGATTAATTCTTCCAGAAAGGGGTCCACTCATGGTTGCCTTAGTGAGACTTCCAGCTGATATCCCAGGCAATGACCTCATTTTACCAGAGACCAGTGATGAGGAGCAGTGACAGAATCTGCGTGTGACAACCAAATCAAGAAAATACTTGGAAAAGAGGGAGCTGCTGCATCTAAAAGGCTTTGGAAATAACAATGGGGGAGGGGAGGAGAAGCCCAAACACTCTCTTTATACTGAATATCAGTAGCACAATGCCAGCAGGCTTGCTATGAATAAGGTTTCATGTTCCATACGCTATTACAAGGTTTCAAGTTCACTGCAGCTGCTAATGAGATAAGCCTTAAATAATTTCTTTTTTTTTTCAGAATACACCAAGATGTCCATTTTATACGAGTATAATCTGGCTACAATTAGTAGGGTAATAAATGCGAAGAACAATACCTCTGTAGCATAGCGAGATCCCAGATCGCACACTCAAACTCATCATATTGACCCAAGGAACTGGAATTTACTTCATTCTTCTCTAAGTGCCTGTTACAAACACAGCTGAAATCAACAGGAAAGCAGGCTCTGAGCAAAAATGTTAAGATGATCCATTTGCCTTTGGAATTTCATTTAAACTTATTCACAGTTGGAGTTTCATGTAACTGCAGCTGAACCTGGCACTCTCTCTTTTGCAGTACTACACAGGTAATATCTTTCTATAAGGATAAATTATTCTTGTACTCTTCCATATTAGGCCCAAATTCAGTCTCTCAGTCTTTTGGGGCATATCTTATTTTTTCCTATCTGCCTTTTTAACATAGAATTTTATGCATATACTGATATATCTTATTTATGGCCTTCAGGCACTGAATTATTTTTATTTATAAGGCTGAAGTTATTAGATTCACTAAAATTCTCATGGTAAAGACCAAGTACGTGATGCATAAGACTCAGGAACTGTAGGAAGAGCAATACATATTAATTTAGTAGCTCCAAAGTGATCTCAAATCATATGGAAACATTACTTTGGCTGACTGTTTCTGAACCAATTAGCTGTCACGCTCCCTGTCAATTGAAAAACCACCTTCAGCTACTCCATCATTTCATTACAAAATCAAAATACAGTTTGCCTGTATAGGAAGCTTACAATAGATTGATTTCCCCAGTGGGTGTATCAAATGTTTGACTGGAACTTCTACTGCATGCTTTTGGTAAAGCTACACTTGCATTATTTAAGTGTTTTAATCTCTTATTTTACTCCCCTTGGAATGTTCTTGAACACTGGCACTTAAATGACTCCCAAGAGACTTTTCCCTGAGCAATGGTTTGAGTTTCTACTCTAGGTTTCATGTTTCTGGGTCTGATTGTTCACAGCCTTGAAGAGCAAGCCTGAGTTACTGGGACTATGTGGCCATGCCCGCACTGCTCTGCTCGGTAGCTCCCAGGGGCTGGAGCACCCTGCTCACACTGCACTGCCAGCCCTTTGAGCGTCTCCAGACCAAAGCCAGCTCAGTCTTTATGAACCCCGTACAACCTTGTGAGATATCCCCATCCAGTTCTTCTAGCAGCCAGCCTGAGCTCTGTCTCCGTGTCTCCTGCATGCACGGTGATCCCCTCCAGCCAGGGCCTTGGTCAGCAGTGGTGCTGTACCCAGACAGCATCAGGGAAACCTCAGACACCAGCACTTATCCTATGTGGCCATGAATTTACCACACTGAAGTGTAATAGCTTCACATCTGGAGCACTAGAAATATATGGTATTTCTACCAAATGCATCAGTGTTTAAAACACAGCTAAGACAGAAGTGCTTTCTTTGAGAGCATTTAAAATCTCTGAAAGCTTTTATTAGCAAAAGTATTTCTCCTTCTTTAAAGCATACATTCTCATCATTGTGTGCTTTCCTACCATTACTCATATTTTCCATCCCTGTGATGCTTATATTTCACATTGATGTCATGCACGTAGTCCACTGCCCTGAACTTACAGAAGACTAAATTTCACTGAGGATTCTGAGAAGCTGTACCTCAGTGGCTTGCCTGGACTGGCCTGTTGTACTTGACATCATTTGCAATCACAGCATGCAATGAGGTATCTTTTCCGGGAAAATAAATCCAAAGTGAAAATCTTACTCATCCCCAAGCAACATCATTATTTTAACGTGAAGAAAAAATTGTGATTTGCCTTAGGATATGTAGAGAAGCATGACATAAAATGAGAAGGTTATTGGCTGTAGTCAGTGAAGTCATGCAGAGATGATGAAGAGAAGAGCTCAGACAAGTAAAATTCCTTGTCACAGATGTATTCTGTTATCTTCAGTTGATTTATGTGGTTTGAGAAGTAAATTACATTGAAAACCAATTTGGGAAAGGAATATTAAACATATGATTCAGACATGGTTTTCTGTTTAAGAAACATGGTGATCTAAGGTGTACTCAGTCAATTGGCCCAAGGTGATTATTCACAGGGTAAACAGTCGGAGAGAAGATAGACCACAGCAAAAGGGACAAGCGTATCAACCATAATCTCGCTTTTTCCCATGCTGAGTATGCTCGGTCCATCTCCATTTGGTTTCTCAGCTGGATTCCAATAACGTGCTGAGGAGTGTAGATTTCTCAGTTATATTTTACATATGAGTGTAAAACATATTAAATCAAAAGGTCTTAGGCATGGGTGCAGCCTGGGGATGCTTTCATCTGGATGGGAGGATCAGTGCAGTGTGTTGGTCTTTTGATGTATCTAATGAGATGCAGCTGACCTTTTCCCCAAGTTTCATCCCCACCCACTCATCTGCCTCCCACCATCCTTCTTCTTCTCTCCTGTTCATTTTACCTCCAGTGTCCAGACCTTCGGATGCACAGAAAATAAGGATACCTTCAGAAGAGTAAACTCAAAGTCCCAGGTAAGCATTCCCAGCATTTAGCCTGTATTTAAGTGTAATCCCCCGAGGCAGGTGACATACATTTACAGGCCATGGTATGCTTCAAATGTTCTCAACACACTCATGAAACTGAGCTGAGCTGCAGCAGGTTGAACGACTAGTTGAACAGGAGTCACCAGCATGGCTTTGCACTGAAGGTGGGGCTTGTGAGATCACATTTGGGGTGTCTGGTTTTGGGATACCTGGTACAAGAAAGACATTGAGGAGCAGCAGTGAATCAAAGGGATGGTCAGATGGTTAGAGAACCTGACATTAGGGGAGATCCTGACAGAAATGGTCTTATTCAAAGTTAAGATGAGGAAGCCTCATCCTCATTCTTGATGTCAACTGCCTGGTTGAAGGACATAGAGAGGGTAGAGCCAGACGCCTCTTGCAGGTGCACAGAGGGAGGACAAGAAGTTTCTGAATGCACAAAAGTTGCAATTCAGAAACAAATTATTACTTTGGAAGCTACATTCAGATAGAATGAAAATAATTTCAACCATGAGGGAGATCAAATACTGAAACGGGGAACAGTTTGTGTCCTTTGAAATATGTAAAACAACTGAGAAGACTCTGAGCAGCCTGCTCTAACTAGATCTACTCTGAGAAGGGGTTTGCACCAGATGATCTCCTGTTTCTTTTCAACCTCAGTTACTCTGTGATTTTGACAGCCTTTGTAAAACCCAGAAAGACTTTGGTTATGCAGACTCGCACTCTGAATACGCAGAGTCCAAACCAGGAACATTAAGTAAGTGACACTGAGCTCATTGGAAGCCACTCCTACTGCATGGCTTGGTGGGTAATTTATATTCCCTGCTTTAACACTAAATTGAAGACGTCAGAAATTTTTTTCCCTTCCTGTTTCCTCTTCTTGCCTTTCTCCCTCTGGTTTACTAAATGTGAATTTTGCAGGATAGAGTCAGCATTCACAGGCCACTTAAAGGTTGGGCTAACATCTCTGCCATCAATCACCATCAACAACAAAAGGAAAGATTTGCTATGGCATTTAGCCTGACAGACACACTTGTAAAGAGAGATGTGTATATTTATTAAAGATGAAGTAAGTGCACTGTCTGCTTTTCCTTCCTACAGTATTTTCTGTTTTGGAAGTATCCCAAGACATTTCAGGTCTTTCTGTATTTGAGATAGTATTTGGGAGAACAATTGAAGAGGATTGAGCACATAGTGAATAGCAAGCAGTAGGAGGCAAAAATTTCTTCAGAAGAAAATATAACACATTACAGAAATAGAGTGCTCTGCATTTAATAAGGCAAGGCAAATAGACAAGAAGAAATCAAAGAAAAGGCACAATGTAGACAAAAAAGGCTTATTATGACAAGAAAGCCAGAGCTGTTACCTATCAATCTGGTGATAAACTATTACAATATTACCAGTGCTGCCTCCTGAAGAATGTAAATTACGTGACAAGAGATTTGGCCCCACACAGAGATAAAGAAAGTGCATGCAGTTATATTTCCAAAAGGACAAGAAGATAAGAAAAAATGGCTGTGGGGACAAAGGCAAGTCAATTTATCATTTTAAAGTCACTAGCAGAGGCAAAAAATACATAAAAAGGGAATAAATGAACAAACCCCGTAGTAAAATAGAGCAACAGATCAAGCTTAACTTATTCATATGTAAAGAGAAAGCAGATCTCACACTGGGTGTTGCTGAGTTGATTTTAGTTGAAATTTAGTGCTCTGTTAATCAGATTTCCCAAATACAAGGGGATATCATAGAATCATAGAATCATAGAATCCTAGGGTTGGAAGGGACCTTAGTAGATCATCTAGTCCAACCCCCCTGCTAGAGCAGGGCCACCTTAGAGCAGGTTACACAGGAACGCATCCAGGCGGGGTTTGAATGTCTCCAGAGATGGAGACTCCACCACCTCCCTGGGCAGCTTGTTCCAGTGCTCTGCCACTCTCAAGGTAAAGAAGTTCCTCCTCATGTTTAGGTGGAACTTCCTATGCTCAAGTTTGTGCCTGTTACCCCTTGTCCTATCACTGGGCACTACTGAAAAGAGCCTGGCCCCATCCTCAAATTTCATTCTCAGGAGTCCCTGAGAAATATTTATCAATCAGCTAGGAAGAAAAACACCCTCCTCAAAGACTGTGGGTGTCCACAGAGAGCCTGAAAACTTACAAGAGCAATCAGAGAGAAACCGAGTGAAGCTGTCTGGGGGCTGGGAATGGTACCAATCAGCTCAAATAAGTTTTCTTAAGTGGAATCACAGGTTGCGTACACTTTTAGGGAGGAGGACAAAGAAGTGCTTTCTCAGTGTATTGTATCCTAAGTATTTTAACAGGGCATCCATGCAGAGTTAGAGATATCATGACCACGCGTTACTGAGAGTATGCTGAAAAAGAACAAGAGTTTCACTGCATATTGAAGGGCTGTTGTGCTCTGCCTGGGACAGTGGAAGTCTATCTCCTTCATTATAATGGATTGAGGGAGCTGCATGATGGGCTCTTATTGTTATTTTAGAAGAGTTTCATCGTTGAGACTGCAATTTCTTGCATACCATGCTCTACTCAAATTACATTTAAGCCTCATATCTGACAGAGCACTGTACCCTCAAAGATCTATTTTCCATCCACCACACGTAGGAAAATGGAAAGCACCCACACCCCAAGTAATGTTATGAGTGTTGTGTGTATTCGTTCCCACAAATGCAATCTGAAAATGCAGGTTTTTGTGTTGCAGGAGGCCTCTATGGGTGTCAGGAGGAGAGTTTCCAGACTTCCCCCACCAGTGCCAGGAGAGATGCCAAAGGGTTCATTCTGCCTCTGGTTTGCCAGAACTGAAAAAAAAAAAAAAATAAAAATCATGTCTGTTCAATCCTTCTAAACCTAAAAGGCAGGAGAAAGGGAAAGAGGACGGTACCTTTATGTCATTGTCTTTACTATATAGATGTTTACTGTTGCCTGAGGTCACTCATGCTGTCCTTGTTAGCTATTTTTTACTGTTCATGGGTAGGTGCTGTCAGTTTTATAATTCTAGAGATGTCATTGTTAGCACATCTGCTGTCCAACCCTTGTCTCATAAAGCATTGCCAAAGCTTGTTTGTTGGCAAATATTCAGACAGCCTTATGGTCTCATAAGGATGGCCCAAAAATAAGGTGTTAATATGCACGGATGCCTGTGACAGGGCACTACTACAACATTGTAACCAATAAGTCAGTAAAAAGTTGACATGGTTTCTATGTCTCCTTTTATAAGGCACTCAACATGATAATGTATTAAGTTGTGCTGGCATTTTTCTGGATGTTCAAAATCTTCATATATGGCATTGGTATATTATAAATACTAATATTATGCTCAATAAATATGTCTCCTTTACTCTTTTTTTTTTTATCATTATTTTCTTTTTCTTTTTCAGGACTGTCCATTTCATGTCTATCTCTTAGCCTTGTAAATTAGGTACACCTTCTGTAAGACCTTCTTTGATTAATACTTTTAATGAAATTATGTGAGTCTACATATGAATCAACGGCCCATCAGGGCCTGGATTACCCTCTGTCAAGTCATGTTATCTGCAGGAGAAAAGCAGCTGGAGCCCAGTACCTGGTAGAGATGAAGGCTGTATATAGACATAGGAGGTTGTAGACAGCAGGGCATGGCAGAGATGAGTGGTCCTCATCATGCAGCATTTCATGCTGAATAAGGCCCCTCAGGTACCCTCTGGAGAGATGCAGGCAGTTTGGTAGCTGCTGCTTCAGCTCAGTGGTTTGCTTCAGCAAGTGAAAAAACCCATAGCGTAGGCATATCCTAACAGACTTTAGACACCGATCACACCCTTCACCCTGCCTTGATCTTAACTGTCCTATTGATTATTTTATAATCAAAACATTCCTTTTACTTCTTTTATTTAAACATACACAGTTATCACGGCACAGAACATATATTTCATATACTTCAGTTAAAAATTCTCTTTGCACTTAGACCAAACATTTGCGGGTTCAAGATCAAAAGAGTTTCTCTTTATACCTTCCCATATCAGCGAATTTAAGTGAATGGTCCTTCACTTTTGTTTATTAATGACTCTAGTTGTTAACAGGATATCTCCTCAGCCTACCATGCTCTAGAGTTATTCTAATTAGCGTGGACTGTCATCCCCAACAGCCTGGAGCCCATGACCCATCATTTTGTTTGTATAGTCTCATAATCTGTATGCCCCATCCCTGGAAACATTCAAGTCCAGGTAGGATAGGGCTCTGAGCAACCTGATCTAGTTGAAGATGTCCTTGTTCATTGCAGGGGGGTTGGACTAGATGGCCTTTAAATGTTCCTTCCAACCCAAACTATTCTATGATTGTATAAAGCAATGAACAAAGAAAACCCACACCCCAAACAAAGTTTATTTTTGGTTCAGATGAAACAAGAGCCACTTATTTCTTCCTCTTGCCTTCTCCTTTGTGTCCTCATGAAAAAATAAAGATCATCTTATTTTTTCATAACACCATGAGAAGGTTTTGCCTCCTTTATCTTAGGAACATGTAATGAAAAAGAAGGACAAGGGAAAAAATATCTTAAAGGTCAAAAACCTTAGTGCAGAATGTTTAAATCAAGCTTTTAAAGACATCATTCTACAGGGTGCAATTAAAATTGTTCAGATGTTTTATTGTGTTTGTTTGGATTTCTCTTCAGTATAATATTTCTGTTTCCTGTGTTCAGTATGTCAGGGGTCTGGAAAAGTGTCTTGTGATGGTTTTGTCTAGCCCTTAAATACCTGATACACACTCCCATTTCTATCTCATTTTTAGGCAACCTTTTAACTGCCTAGTCCTACAGTTCTTCATATTCCTGTGTTTTCTCCCATTCTTGCTTTTCTTTTCTCTGATGTTTGTCCTCCCCTTCCACTGCCTCCTGTTTGCCTCCATTAATTTAATTTGTAACAGACAGGAAGGTTCCAAGGAGGACAACTTGGT
This sequence comes from Rhinoptilus africanus, assembly GCA_013400135.1. NCBI lineage: Eukaryota > Metazoa > Chordata > Aves > Charadriiformes > Glareolidae > Rhinoptilus > Rhinoptilus africanus. Next base: position 1,046,960 of record VXBO01009075.1, read on the forward strand.
TATACCACTTGAATAAGGACCATTCTTGTTCAATTAAGGGCACCAAGTGACTGGGATATAGCAAATGACACAGCCCGATAGCTCAGTATAAACAATGGATTAAACCATCAACCCAACCAACAGAAACACAGCGGAAGCACATTTCAGTCCCTTTTTCTCAAGGTTGTGATGTCTTTTCCTGCATCAGAGAGTTACAGACTTCTTTTTACTGGTGTCACCGTTAGCAATAATTGCAGACACCAGCTGTAAATGCAGCTACTGGCTCTGGGCTGGGCTGTTCCCTCTTTGAAAGACAACGCAGATGGAGCTACAAGGTCCTTGTGTTTTGCAAAACTTGACTTTACCACTTTATACAATCTGCACCGTCAGTACATTGAATTGTACATAAATAAATATGGTTTTTTAGGGCTTTATAAATTGACTGCATTTCTAAGTGTTTCACAGAGTCCTTGCTCAGGTCCTTTTTGGTCCTGCTCTTAAGAAAATATTTAAGAAAACTTTGGAAACTGAAATTTATTTTGATTCAGAGGCTCAAGGCTTTGAGGAAGAAGAATCTGCTTTTCTAAATGCAGAGCTTATTCCTGGAGAATCGAAAGAGATAGAACTTTGACAAATTAACCTGACAGCACATCATTAGGATGAGGAGGGAGGAAGATGTCACACCTCTTGGGAATCAAGCAAATGAAACCGTAGGTCAGTGGATTCACCTCCAGCCAAGTAACTTTGACATCATATTACCTCTGTGGTTCAGTGACCATCTGACCTTTCTTGAAACACTTTGTTTCCATATCTGTCTTTTGTCTGAGTTTGACAACTTGTTATTAAATAGATCACTGGAGGCTAAAGAAAATATTCAGCTGCCAAATCAGAAACATATTAGACGTGCTTTCTTAGATATACTGTTTCCGTCATATCCACCAGAGGTACACAAATATACATGTTGCCTGTGCTTAATCCGTTTGAGGCCGCTCACTATTGCTTTGGATAATCACTTCCTGCAAACCCAGTCACACATTTGGGAATTCCCTACATTTTGCTCATCAAGTAGCTGTGAAAAAATACAGATGTCTCTTGAATTGTTTTTTTCCTCCTTAGGCACACTTTTTAAAATGACAAGGCTGAGGACCGTGCATAAGGATTACTGTGTTTTCCATCTCTAGTCTGCTGTTTTCAAGTGGAGGTCATATTTGAGGAAAGCAATTAAGCACGTGCTTAACTTCCACTGCATTTTATGTACCCTGATTACCACTGTAATACTCATAAGATTAAGCACATGTTCAAGTGCAGGGTTGCAACAGAGGCCTTTGTAGCCAGTGTAATGTGAAATATTTGGAATCTTGCTGGCAGGCTGAGTCATTTACAAACTCCTCCTTTATTATTTGTCATTTATCTCTGTATGTATATATGCCACATGATAAATATGTTTATTGTCATATACTCTAGAGCGTCCAGATATGATCTTTCAATGTATGGAGAACGAGGCAGTTCACGCTCCTTTAGTGCCACAGTCTAAATGAGACAAATATAAAGTCTGAGATAATGAACAAAGAGGAGTTAAGGAAAAGGATGATAAACCACAGGAAAATAACTTGGGCCATACTGCTGTCAGAAAGAGCCATATTTGTAAAACCTTAAACAAAAAGAGATATTTGAAGGTTGGTGTTTTGATTTGGGATTTTTTTTTTAAACTATATCTGTAGATTTATGTACCTGTACATCTTTGTGGGTTTGTGTATTTTATCCAAATGAAAATTGTCATAAAAAACATATAGTTCAGATGACTTTTTGTAGGGTTTTTTTTCAGTGTCAAACCTACCATCACATTTTTCCACCCTTTAAAAGCCATGACAATACAAGTTGCCAGATAAACTAAAATACTAATTCCTAATTTCAATACCAAAGAGAAGGGGTAAACAGGTGGCTGGGAGTGAAGGTGTAATACATAACCCTCCAATGCACTGTAGATTTTTTTCTTTTTAATGCAATAAAGATGCTTTATTCCTGCATATTTTGCAGAGGGAGGCTGTTTTCTGAAGAGGAACACAAATTTTTAGCTGACAGAAGGTCAGGGAGGAGAGGAATGGTTAGTGTAAGGCTGAAAATGAGGAGGTGGAGGAAGGCATGAGGAGGTGGGAGGAGGCTTGAAAGAGGAGAATAGCAATGTTTGAAATGATGTTGCTATTCCAGTGCAAGGGAGCGGCAAGAAAAGTGCCAGGAAAGAGACAGAGAGAAAAAAGGGCTGAAAAAATGAGAGGGAGGACAGGGGAGAGGAAAGAGCTGAGCAGAATGGTTGAGGAGAGATAGAGAAGCAGGGACAGGGAGTAAGAGTGGGACAGAGAGCTGAGCAACGCACCAAAAGAACAGCCAGAGCAGTAGGAAAAGCTTCCAAAACCTGAAAGGATAAAGAGGAGCAAATTAAGAGTGCTGGAAGGAGAATGCAGAAACACAGCTTCCGTAGGAACCAGTGATTTTATAGGTTTTCTGCCTAAAAAGAAGATGGATGTTGAGGCATGCTGTCTTAGCTCACTGGGAGCAGGGAAACTCAGGACTGAGGCAAAGGCTTTCTTCCAGCAAGCTGAAGACGGGATGGAGCAGGGACAGAGACAACAAGCCAGACTCAGGCTGTAGTGGAAAATCCACTTGCTCTGGCTCTGGCTGCACTGAAATATGGTACAGAAAGTCCCTTTGCCTGAGCCTGAGGTCAGCCTCTCCCCAGGGTGTGCTGAATGTGTGATTTGCCTCCGTGCTGAGGATGCTTGTGGCTTGCACACAGGTATGGTGTGGACAATTAAATTACTGCTATCTTTCCTTTGCTTTGCAGGTACTTAGAGATGACTAGAGTTGCTTTGCTGGCACATTCTGTGAACCCTAATGGGGTAGGAAAAACTGTAAAAAAAGAGCTTACAGCTCACAGAATGCCCTGTCTCTCTTGGGAAAGCACCTCTGGGACCAGTGAACCTAATCTGAACTCCTTGATTTAATGTGGCCAACATAAAAATTGTCCTTACACATTTGTTTGGAGACAGGAAACAGTGATTTTAATAAAGGTTTAATCCCAGCCTCTCCAGTCCATTCAGGTAAATTCCTGGAAGAATATACAGAGAAGGCAGTGGAAAAGCTTCAAAATTTGAGCGGGACTGGGTCTAGGCTGTGAGGATAAACCCTTTGTCAAAGAAGACCTATCAATCATCAAAGTATGTCTGAGAGCAGTTATTTTGTATATCCAGGTCTAGATTTTGCACCTCTGCTCTAATTCCTAAAGGAAGTGATCTGAATGGATCAAAATACTATCATCATCAACAAAGGGTGTAAATGCTTCTCAGTCATGGAGGGATTTTAGACATATGGTAGTGCCATACGAAATTATGTAGGTCACCTCATCTGTGCAACCTGCAGGAGCAAAGCCTAAGCTATTTGCCTGAGACAGGTAGAATGGTCAAGAATATTGTCCAAGGCTCTCAGATGTCAACCCACCGTGGTACATGTGGCAGTGTTCTTCTAGGTTCTTGAAACTGACAGAGAAGAGGTGGCAAAGTGAAAAGAATGGACTGAATAATTAAATTGAAACAGGCTCCTCAGGGGAAAATAGTAATAAAAATCTCCGCTCTTATCTGAAAAATGATCTGGAGTTTAGAGCTTTTAGAGCGATTACTAACACAGCTGCACCTCCAGTTCCAATGCATTTTCTCAGATAAGTAATATCAATCATATTTCCACATCTGGCTATGCTAGCAAGCACATGAATTTTATACTTGCTTAACAGAATATATAATGCAGAGAGGTGTCTGTGTATCTTTCAAATGCTTTTGCCCTGACAAAACTCAGTCACTGTGTCTCAGTGCTGAAGGAAGCTACAGATTTATCACAGCAAATTGTACCGAACACGCTGCACAGCTGAAACCCACTGAACTAACGCATGACAGCTCTAATCCCTGGCCACTCACAGAGCAGGGAGAAGGAATTGTTGCCTGACTGCATCCTATCCACAGGAAGATGTTGCAGAGCTTTGTTCCCAGTGGACCAGTGATCTCCTCCACTGAGACGATGCTCTCTCCCATCCCCTGCATGGCAACTCTGCTGCCCACTGGCTCCCAGAAGGCAGCTGCACAAAAAGAGGGTGGATTTAACTCTTTTCCCATTTAGAAGATGGTACAAGACTATATCTGGTTGCAGCAGACCCATGGGTAAAGACATTTAGTGACAGGACATTTGTTTCTCTCTGGGGAACCTGGGGTTCATAAGAAAGTTTTGTATGTGGAGAGACTGATGGGGGAAGTAGAAATGTCAAAAAAAAGCATGCAATTATAAAAAACTTTTTTTTTGCACTTGATTTATCTTTCATACTATGGCTTATGAAGACTTCCAGCTGTCCTGAATTGCCCATGAAGCCCTGCTTCAAATGGGACAGAAGTACAGAAAAAGAAAAAAAAAAAAATCATAAAGAGCAAACACTCTTGTTCCTACTGCCATGAGCTCTAGTGCGAGGGAATTGAGGGGCTTATTAGGACCTGCAAACCTGCCAGGAAGTGTTTTTTCCCCTTTGGTAATAAAACACAAAAGGAAGGAAGAAAGCCTGAATCACAAACACATATCAAAGAGATACAGTCTGAAGTGCCTATCAAAAATCATTAAATATTTGTCTTCTATAGAGTGCACAACAATGGAATAATAGTCACGCTGGGACACCGGGAGGAGCTGAGCAAAGGCTCATTCCTGCGGGAGGTCTTCAGGCTTTTCCACACAAAGAGTGTTGTACCCCGTAATGGCTTTAATCAAATGCCTGATGTTAAAAGCGCAGCAGAAATGCAAGCAAGGCTGTGCACTGCGTACTTTCCATCAGGGCAAAATGTAGCTGCAAATTGATGACAAACCTTTATGAGAATGACTCACTAACCTTCATCTCCCATCCCTAATTCCCCTCTTCCCAGACCCCATTTCTTAGAGGAGAAAGAAAGCACTTAAATTGGTTTCTAGCAGTGGTCCGTCGTTACCTTCAGCTAACCCAAGGTTTCGCTGCTATTGAAGGGGGGCCCATCCTCACCACCTCCATTCTTCAGGTTCATGCGTCACAGCAGTCAGTCAAACCTGTGGTTTTCCACTGCCCCCCCAGCCACCTTATTTCATGGCTACATAATACTGATATGGGGAAGGCTTAGGCATAATTCAGCAAATAGGAGTTGGGTCCCTCCGAGCCACCATACAGCAAGTTAAAGTCATCATTTTCGGAGCCGGGGCGTAGGTGGCACTTTTACCCTGGCTGGAGGAGATGGCTTTGCTTCATCTCTGCCATTCATGAGAGGTGCTGCCAGAGTGAGGGATGTTGGAAAACAAGCTATATAAAGATAATATAAATACATAAAAGCATATAATATAAATATATAACATATATATATAATATAAATATATAAAAGCAATAAGCCAGCAATGTGCCCTTGTTGCCAAAAAGGCCAACGGAATTCTGGGCTGCACAGGGAAGAGTGTGGCCAGCAGGTCAAGGGAGGTCATTCTCCCCCTCTACTCGGCACTGGTNCTCTTTGCAGAGGTATACACAGTGGGCTGCGTGATGGTGGCTCTTCTTCAGTCAGGTGGGTATGGAGTGGGGAAATGAGGATAACTGTAGAAGTTTTGGAGGTAATAGGAGCTACCACATTGTCCTGTGTTTTTCTGAAGAGAGTGTCTGCGTGGTTTGTCACTGCCTGATGCTTGAGGTCCTTCTGTGTGGTCGTAATTATTCTTTAGAAATAAAACAAGATGAAGGAAAATGATGGAAGTGCAAATATTTCTGATTATGACACATTTTGCTTTGTCATCTCAGTTTTGTGTCATTTTCTTAGGTGATGAGCTCTTTCTAATGGCACCAAACCTGGGTATAATAAGAAAATACAGCAAAATAGCTGCTTTCCCCCTTTCACTGTGTCTGTTGGCCTGAGATATTTGGTCTTCCAAAGAAGATTTTAGAATGGTAATTTTGATAATGCGTGAGTGGTTATCCTTAGATAAGGGTAATGCATATAAAAGCCTCATAATTATGTACTTTCCCTGACTTAGGTGTCAGAATGTGTAAAGGTAGTAACATCACATTTTAAAAAGCATGAAAATCTACCAACACCATAAAATAGGTTATAAATTCATATTAACACTATCATGTGTAACACAAATCTATGATGGGATCCACCCAAGGGTACTGAAGGAGCTGGCGGAAGTGCTCACCAGGCCACTTTGCATCATTTATGAGCAGTCCTGGATAACCGGGGAGGTCCCAGATGACTGGAGGTTGGCAAATGTGACACTCATCCACAACAAGGGCCGGAAGGAGGATCCAGGGAACTACAGGCCAGTCAGTCTGACCTCAGTGCCTGGGAAGGTCATGGAACAGATCATCCTCAGTGCCATGACAC
>VXBO01009075.1:1054073-1121141 GCA_013400135.1 Rhinoptilus africanus
TTTTTGTCAGGGTAGGTTAATGGTTGGACTTGATGATCTTAAAGGTCCCTTCCAACCTCACCGATTCTATGATTCTGTGATTCTATATGTCCCAGTTCTTTCTTTGAACCATTCACTAACTGCCCAACCAACAGATTTAACACTTACAGTGAGAGAATAAGGGCCTGATTCACTCCTCATTTTCAAGTAAGACTGAAATCAGTCAACCCACTAAGGTGTAAAAGGCAGGTGAATCATGCTTGCAGATTTAGGACTATAGCATTTTCTTCAGGTGAAATATTTTCTAGATAGGATATTCATCTATATGGCACATATATGTGCACACAGGTACATTGGACTAGGTCTCTCTGCTGATGCTGGCTTTTCAGGGCTCTCATGAGCATCATCTCAAACACAGAGATGCCAAACTGCTCTGTAGGGGATGCTCAGATTCTGCCAAAAGAGATCCAAGCTCCAAGACAGTGCTCAAGTTCACAGGTCGTCACCATCACAATGCCATGCTTAAATGCAAACTTAGGCTGAGCTCCTGAATGCCCTGGGGCAAGAAAACATGGGTCCAGCACTCAATCTTTGAACTCAGCAGTTCCTAAGCAGATCCTGGATGTTTCATGATGAGCCAATGAGATAAATAGTCAGCAAGGCTGATGGAAATTGCACAGAATATGGGGCTTCATAGAATCACGGAATGGTTCGGGTTGGAAGGAACCTTAAAGATCACCTAGTTCCAACCCCCTGCCATGGGCTGCTGAAAGCCTCATCCAACCTGGCCTTGAACACCTCCAGGAATGGGGCATTCACAACTTCTCTGGGTAACCTGTACCAATGTCTCACCACCCTCAGAGTAAAGGATTTCTTCCTAATATCTAATCTAAATCTCCCCTCTTTCACTTTAAAGCCTTTACCCCTCATCCTTTCACTACTTCTTGTGTTTGACCTGATTTTTAAGGCTTGTCTTTATCCTGCAGCATAGATATAACCTCAGAGCTATTTGGCATAGGCCAGGCCGCCCAGGTCACACCATCCCATTCCTGAGTGCTGTGATGCTAGAAATAGGCAATTACAAGTCTGGGAATTCAGTCAAGAGTCACAGTCATTTAGAGGTTATAGAGAGTCATTTAGTAACTGTATCAAAGGAACTAAAGATGGGCAAATATTCTACCTTGCCTGAGCAACAGTTAAAAGGAAATGGGGAAATGTGATATTTTACAGTAAATCGTAGGAAATAAAAAACATTTTATCCGTCACTGGTTTTGCATTGATTTTCGTCTATGTAGCTTCTTTATACCACCTATGAAGCAAACACAGCACAAGGAAAAAACCTGAGTATTCTTCCTAACAACAAAGTATCAATTTTTTGGTGGGGTTTTTTATGGTTTTTGTATTTTTTTTTTTTCCCCCACTGGGTTATAGCTAAAAGCAAGAGGAAGATACAGAACCTACTGTCACGAAATCTGGACCCAATAAGCAGACAAAGGATGACAACTTTTGTCTTCGGAAAGCTGTAGCATAGTGCTGGGATCTGGCAGGACTCTTTCCCTCTCTCCTAAGAACTTTGAAGTTTTCTGCATCTGTGGCAAGAGTGTGAGTTCAGTCTGAGTATTTTATATGATCCAGCTGTATCACCCTCTTACAGTTCCAGTTGTAAACAATGGGGGGAACAATGTCTTGTATCCAGTTCAGATAGAGGCTATTAATGTTCATTGACATAATCTACCTGACTAACTCAGCGAATTTCTCGTACCTACAGGGTTATACCTTGGATAATTTAGTAATTAAGCTGTGAATCCTGCGAAGAAAACAATGACTTTAAACTGACTTGTATTCACTTGTCAAAAGTCATAAAAATGTTGATTCTATTTAAGTTCTCACTATCATCACATGATCACCCAATACAGATTCTCGGTGTTATCTGAGATGCCTTGGTGTGTCCAGTACATCACTAAGGGTTGGAAGACACAACACAGGAGCTATGGGAGACCTGCACTCTTCTCATGGGTGTCTGGAAGCCAAGTGGGATAAGGCATTTCAGATTAGGCAAGTGGGCAAATGAACAGAGTTCTTGGTCCACACAAGCAGTGGTGCCTAGCGAGCTAGGCAGCTGGCCAGTCAGTGGGTATCTAATGCAGGGGGAGCTGAACTGTTCTACATCCCCTGACTTACACACCTGAGTCTTGTTTCTGTTTTCTGTACACAGACATCCAATGCCATTTGAGATACCTTCAGGTGTCCCACCTGGCCTCCAGCTGCAGTTTTGGAAAGGCAGCAGTCTACTGTGTGCTCTGTGTTGTATTAACCCTGAGTGGATGGTTTGGATACCAGGTCCCTGGGGACACCATATTGCTGATTGGATTTTACTGAATGTCCAATATGCACTTGCATTAGCACTGTGGTGCTTGTACTGCTTAAGAGTGCCTCAGCCTTTCCTGTACGTGCTTTGAGAGTTCATACCCCTGAAAAAGAAATCCACACCTTTTGGAAAGTTTGGGTCTTAGTGCACATGTTGCCCAGAAACATACAGTAGTTGCCTCTGGATCCTTGTTGGAATGACTTTCACTACAGAAGAAAGAAGAAATGCCCAGGGCAAAAGGAATTGATGTCAGTCATGACCTATGAAGTAGCTCCAAAGGCTTCTTGTTCTCAGATCTTTGGGGTTACACTTACAAAAAATCAGAGGAAGGGTCTAGATTCTTCTTACTCAAGAAAGTTCAGAGCATGAAGAAGGATAGTCCAAAGAGAAATAATAAAATCAAGGTTGTGACATTTAGAAAACCTAAAACTGTACATATTAATAAACTGTCCATACCAAGGACCAGATCCCTGTCTGTCACAAGTTGGCACAGATCTATGAACCTCAGCAGAATATTGTCACTTTATGGGAAGACTTGGCATTTTAAACATCAGAATACTTAGCCTTGAATGAGAAAGCATGGGGTTTTTTCCCCCACAAGATCCAGACAGTGCAGATATTACATACTTAATCACTGCAGAATTATAGCATGCTTTTCACAGGTACTAATTCATAGCACTTTACAAAATGTAAAGCCATTTCTGTTGTCAATAGATCAGAGGAGAAAAAAGAAACTAGTGAATTTATGATAAAAGAAACACTGCAGAACAAATTGATAAGAAATCTTTAAAATATTTAGCAGTCTTGCAGACAGAATCAAGAACAACTGACCTGTGACCAGAGATTTGTTCTAAAATGACCCTTATGTAGCAGAAAATGAATGTATAGAGAAAGTGTATTAACAAAAGAATTTATTCGTACTGCTTTGGGACATATGTCTAAAATTTAAATACTCAAAACTTGTTACCAGTTGCTGAGGAACCTAAGTTCATCATGCAACTTAAGTGCCCACCAGTAAAAGTTCTCAAATCATAATTTTCTGCCAGTAGCATGCATACAGCTGTTCAGGTCCTGGTGACACCAAAATGTTCATAATCCACCCTGAAGCTTTTGGAGACCTCATGGTAGGAAGGATATCCTGATACGTTAGATTGCTGTTGCAACTGTTCCTACATAAAGGCTCATTTTGAGCTTTCTTCTTGAGGCAAAACCTACAGTAAACAAATCTATAAACTCCACCAATATTTTCTTATATGCTATTGCTCTCTATTTTAAAACTTCTTTCTAACCTTTTTGTAGTTACTCCTTTTCTGCATTCACAGGAAACAATCAGGACAGCTACAGTAAGACTATGTGCATTCTGGTTGCTTTGTGGCTCAACTGGATAGATTAAATTCAGTCCACCAGGATGATGGTGAGACTATGTTAATACTTTTGTGTTAGCATAATTAGTAATCTGGAGACTGGGAGAAACCTATAAACATTCTGCAGGTAAATATTTTGAAGTATATCTACAGATTATCTTGGCTTTAAGTCTGACACTCATGAGTGCCCAAAGTTTTTGGGCCACATCGCTCTAAATCATCAGTGAAGAGAGCTCCAAAGTGAGTTTTAACTTCTAAAAAGTCATTGACGCTTTGTCAAGGAAATCACAATTCTACTCTTCTGTGGTTTAAATCATTTAAGGCACAAAGCCTGTGACTACAGGCTTTGCCATACGAGAAGCTGCATTTTGATTTTAAAAAAATTCAGATGGAAGATGCAAAAAGTTCACCCGAGAACCTTTATTTTTAAATATATAAAATAATCAGGATTATTTTTTGTTACCTAAAATTGATTTTTAAAAGATAAAAGACAAGCCAAAACAAGCAGCTTTATCTCCAATTAGAAGTCGCACTGGTTTCATGCAAATCCTTTTTTGCCTTCATTTGCCAAATGGCATAAGACAAATAAAACATGAAGGCATGCTGGAATTTTCAAATAAAAATCTGTAAAAATTTGAGTTCATTAACTCTCAGGTGGGAATTAAAGAAAATCATGCTATAAAATGCTCAGCTCCCTCCAAAACATCACTAGTGGTGAGGGCTCAACCACACTATGAAGTTACTAAGGCTAGCAAGCTTCTTGCGCTTTGCGTTCTCATCAGCAACTGTAAATTCATGTTAAGGTGAGACACAGTGTAGTTCAACATAGGTTTTAAGGTGCCACCAGTACTGAAAGAAGAAATGTTACCTTTCATCTTTTCTGAGCTGATCATATCCAGACCTCATGCAAGCTTAGAGAAAAGATGGAGCTGAAAGCTAACCAGTCTTCAGGATAACAGCAACAGTAATAATGATAATAATAATTTGTTTTTCTACTGGATCAATTCCCTAATTTGCTTTACCACACAGTTGTATAGGTATTTCAACCAGTAAAGAAAAGAGGGTGTGGACACTGAATGGCTATGAGGAGAGTGAAGGAGAGTTTCTCTCAGTGTCACTTGATGTTGTCTTGCAGTATCAACCCAACGACCAATGTAGCGAACCAAATTTTACTGCAGGCTATATGAAATGTAGTTATCAGACTGTTGCCATGGGATAGGAGTACACAAAAGGGCAGATCCTGCAGCTCCGCTAATGCTTGGTAACTCCTTAAAGAGAGCTAATTCAACAATGGGTGTAAGTCTTGAGAAAAGAATTTGAGAAGAATTGGTCTTAATTACACAATAACACCAAGTGTATAGCACTTCAAATTGCCATAGTGCTTTACCATCACTAGCCAATTAATCAATTCAGTTCCTAATGTCATACTGATATTATGAGTAATTTCAATGTCTTTTGCTTAAGGCTGTGAAAAACTGCTATTAAATCTTCACTCAGCTCTTAGAAACCTTTCTGTAACCAGAAGTATAAAAGTGCCTGACCTATCTGAACTCTAACTGCCTCTTAGTATGCTGCTCGCTGGGCAAGGCAGGCTGTGATCTTCACAGGGGAAGATGACAAGGTACTCTAAAGGCCAATAACTGCAGAAATAAAGGTAATGCAAGAATATGGAGAGGTATGTTAAGTGCTAATATTTCCAGGAATCCCTGGGCAACAAAACCAAGACATATGAAACCCATTTTGGTTGGTTTCTGAAACACGTTTGTTGATTGCTGAATGTACATGAGGCTAGAACATACGGAAATAGATGCATCAGGACAGGATACAAGCGCTGAAACACTAGGAAGAAAGAGCAAAGCCTATTTTGTAGATCTAAGATCTTCAAGGGAGAATAATTTTGAAGAACTGTGACTTCTGGGAACAGAAATATTATTCTAAGCAGAAAGAGAAGGTGTTTCAGAAAGCACACAGGGTGCTTGCTTGGAGTCAGGGAGTCCAGAGGCAACTGGAAATGTCCAGTCCTTCCTTGATTTCATCTTTAGAGGATAATTTAGATTTCGGTATATAGATGTTGCAGAAAAAATCTGGGATAAGGATCTATGTTGCCATACTAAGGAATTAACTCTATCTCAAATCAGAGGAAGAAATTCTGCTTTGGCTTACTCTGGCATGGAACAAGAACAGCCCACTAAGCCCAGAGGCCAGGTTTAAACTGATGAAACTTGGATTTTCTTCAGTGTGTCCTGAGTTGGGCCTCCTGGCAACATTTGAAAAATGTTTTTTCCCCTTTTTACAACTGAATTATATTAGCAAACAGATTGTAATGGAAATGAGAACAAACCCTTTATCTGCAGTAGTGTCAGTATGTTACCCTGAAGTATAAATTATGTCCTTTATGAGCTTTTGTTATTCTCTAATATTTCATCCTATCCCTTCATTAGTGTAGTGATCTCTTCCTCCATTAATCTCCCGTGTTTGTACTTGCATGTAGCAATGGAAATGTGCGAGAAGAAAATGTGGTGAGATTTTATTGTTTTATTTTCCCTGAGTGCATTCGTTACTGGTAGCAATTACCATGGCAGAAATTTAAAGACTTTTTGGTTGTGGACATTGTCCACAAGTATTCTGTATCTGTGGTATTTCGCATTGATGTTCTCTCAATACAGGGGAAGTTTCCCTTATTCTGGTAAGTGCAATGTAGCTAAACCATCTTTCCAAGCTGAACAGACTTTGCTGGTCTGTTGGACTAGAGAGAGGACCCTCAGCAAAATCACGATATACGATACCTCATTGTACTGGGGCAGAGAGAAAGGGGAAAGACTGCTCAATTTAGACACATATATTTCTACACTTATTTTGCCTACGGTATCATTTTGATGTGTGGAAGACATGGAAAAGGGCAACTATGAAAGTACTAAACTTTCAAGCAACCTACACAATATCAGTTATGTGAAAAATTAGCTGGAAAATCAAAGAAGAGGTTTTCAGAACTGGGTCTGTATTATCTGTCTCACTTTCTTCTTCACATACGCTAATTTTACACTGGAAAAACTGCACTGACTGTCCACCAACTTTAATAAAGTTACTCTTGATTTAATAGCTCTGGACACAAGAGGCAACTCAAGCTCTTGAGGTAAATTATGGATCAAAGCTTGGTTGGAGATAGAATAAATCCACACGTTAAAGCCAAAAGCTTCACAATTACAGGATGGATGACACACAAGGAAATGAAACTATAACTCTGACTTGTCAGTTCCAAGAACAAAGGCCTTTATCTCCTGGATAAAAGGAGATATCTTAGAAGTATTCTTGGCAACTGGTCCCTTCTCATCATCACAGGTAAGTTACTGGAAGGTGGACACTCATACCTCCAGAGCTAGTATTTCACATCAACTGATTTAGCTAGGGAACTGTTAAAAAAATAGCATAGGTTCCTCGTCTGTTCATGAGTAACTTTAATAAAGGGTGGAATTGTGTGTGATGCTGAAAGTCAGAGGAGTACAGAGAGCTCAAGAGAAAAAAAGACCTTGGAATACCATAAGAAATCTTGTGCAAACAGCTATTTTTGGGAGTTTTCAGTAAAATCCAGCTCAGACGAGGGCAGAACAGGCCATGTATGTCACCATATCATCGTGCCTCTACTCTGATGAGGTGGTGGAGCTGCTTTTGCAGGTGACTGGCCAGCTATTGCCCTCAGTCTCTCCTGAGACTTTCAGCAAGATACCTGTTAACACCAAATGGGCTTTAAATAACAAAACAAAACCACAACTCTTGGCATTATTCTTAAGAAAGAAGGCATTAATACTAAGCTGAGATAGTCAACATAATGAGAATTATGACCTAAAAATCTAATGTTGATCCTTTGTTATATTTTGTAAATAGCTTTTGTTTTCATTAATGAACATCTTATTTTCCAAGACAAAATATTTCATCAGATACTATTTAATTGCTGTTATCTAGTCAACATGAGTGCTTTGTCTTGTAGAAAAGGTTAACATTCAGAAAGATTAATTTCTTCTTTCCCAGAAAAAACATTGTAATTAAATTCTTAGTGAAACAGATGGACAGTTCGACCCAGAAAATAGTTATTTATGCAAATATCACTGAACTAATTGATGCTCTGTTGCATCAAAAAGAAGCACATAAGACGTTCTCATGGTGTCAACATTTCTGACTATGATTTACTACATTAATGATTTCTCATAGTGAACCATTATCCTAAGGGTGAATAAAACCTGTAACTCTTGGACCCAATTTATTTTCCTGATAAATGCAGTGGCATGAAAATAAAAAACATTATCTTGGCCTAACAGTAAATGACACATCTATAGGAAAGTTTGCTTGGACTTTGTTCCATATAGGATTCCCACTGAAAAATTTCCATTTTCTCAGGGTCTTCTGTATTGTATCATTTTAGAAATAATACACAGTTAAAAATTATTTACTCATAATTAATTATTGTTCAGTTAATTTATAGATCCTGAAGAAAGAGTCAAAAAGGAACACCTCATTAATTTCAGTTAATCAACAATAGACGATTCAGAGGGATCACATGCTTTAAGTCCTATGTACAAAACCTTCTCAAACTGTAGATAGTTCACATTTTCCATCACCCCTGATGCTAGAACCCTTAAAAGCAACTGTAAAAGGGAAAAGTCATGTATTGCAAAATGATGATGGGACCCATATCAGTTTTCCTTTAATAAGAGCATTTCCTCTGTAAGTATAGAAATCCTCTACATTAAAGCTTCAAAATACAAAGCAACATGGAGATAAACCATAAATCTATAACTTGAAATGTCACTTGCTCAACTGTAACTGTTACCTTAACTGTTCACTTGGAGTAGAGAAGTTCATGGCTTGGAGATCCATCTGGTGACTTCAGCAGGAGTTTCTACAGTAGAGAGGTAAGACAATGCCTGTGTCTGAAGGGCATCTTATAAGCTAATGATTAATCTGAGCAAAACATAATTATCAGATACTGATAAATATCAGGCTTGAATAAATACGATATATACCAGAATAGAAGAGATTCTTCAGAAGAGACTGATGCTTTTTCAGGGCCATGTTAGTGTTGAAGATGCAGGACAAAGAACACACCTGAAAAAGAGATGACAAAACATAGGCATATATATGTGCAGACAAGCATGAGACAAAACGGGAAGTGTTAAATTGGCTGTTGAGATCACGGGAGTTTGGTGGATTATCAACCAAGGAAAGAGCAGGGCAGGAAACCTAAAGGCTGTGATTTTCCCAGGCTGACTTTAAGTCCAGTAGGACGGCAAGAAGCATCTTTGCTAGGTGGTCAAAAATGAAGGTATTTTTTCTCTCTTTTTTTTTTTTTCTCCAAGATAAAACTTGATGCTACACCTCAACATTAATCAGTGTACTCAATTCATTTATAACGTTGTTCATTTTATCATTAATTTATTGTTCTTTTTACTGCTATTTTCAGCCGGCACATTCACATGTAAAACACGGGATTTTAATTTCTCTTCCCCTTGTTTGGAATTACTTCTCATACCTCTTAAAGGTACCACATTCCCTTTCTTTTATTCCCTGTATATAGGAAAATTAGGAACATGGCTTCTTTTACCTTCTGGGAAAGGTTAACAGTGAGTAAGTCTAATTCCTTTACTTCCAGCAGAACCATTGTAACTTCCATCATTACTGAAACAGATGGACAATTGCACTCAATAAATAAAATATTAGTGTAAATATCATTGAGCTAATTGACATTCATCTGAACTAAAAGAGAGAAAACAAGATATGTACATGTTGCTAACAGCTGTGAGTATAATTTACAGCATTAATGGCTCCTTACACTAAGCCATTATCATGGGCATAAAGATTCTAGAATCTAATTTATTTTCTTGATCAGTGGAGCTGAATGCAAAGATGGCATATGGGGCTTGTTGTATAGTAAATCGTACATCTATGGCAAAAAATGTAGACACCCTCAAAGATATTTTTTGTTCCTGAGGAGAATATCACATCAGGGTTTTGATTTTTCATCTGCTTTCACTTAGCCAAGAGAGAATACTTTTTCTTTAAAGAATTTTTTTAGACATTTCTTCCTCTAGAGAGAAGTATAAGATTCTATTATCCATCAGTAAACCCTGACAAGTCTGTGAAATTTCCCAGAAGATTTACATCGCTATCACTGAGAATAGGATTTATCCTTTTCAGTGAAAATATGCAACAGTTTCACTGAGGCCACAATTATGAGGATTAGTTTCCTGCTTGAAGCTGAATAACAAGGAACATCGTGCTTCTAGAGATAAAACATAAAACTGGATGTTCTCCTTATTTGCCATGAGTTTATATATGATTTTACCTGCTCTAAGGTGGCCCTGTTCTGGCAGGGGGGTTGGACTAGATGATCTCCAGAGATCCCTTCCAACCCTATGATTCTATGTGGGTAAACCCAATACCTTTTGGAGTGAGAGCAATATCTCTCAAATGTGTGTAAAGAAATTCAAGACTTCTTTCACTTTAAATCTGTAAATCTTTTAATGCAACATCTCCCAGCACAGGAATATGTCCAAACTCACTAAATCATAAGTCAACGAGGTGGGGTTTTGTCTAAATTTTACTATCACCAGCTGTGCTGGTGGCCAGTACTACTGCTTGCTTTTTTGAAGGAAGGATGAGATGTATGAGGCTGGCACAGGAATCATATTCACACAGCTTCTATCTACTCAAAGCATGGGGAACAGCATCATATCTCTTCCAGCAGGTTTCACTATTCAGTGTGAGGAATATAAGGCATGTTAAAATGGTAGGTGGCAGAGTGTGCAGCTGGGAATATGATCATGGCACCTCACTAAACAGGTGCTCCTAGGAATCACCCTAATAAGTAATTAATGAATAAGAACATTTCACATGAGATTTGCTGTAGTACTTGTTCCTAAAATTCTGTAAAAACTGTACTTTTAGTTTTAGGCTAAGGCTATTTTGCTGGGGTTTAACTCATTAGGTTAAGCACTTGACAAGATACAGGTGTGAAATTTTGACAGCCTGGAAAAATTGCACGCAGAAAATGTGTAGGGTTTTTCCCCCCATAATTGCCCTCAGAAATGTAAATCTCTGGGCACTGCATAGCAGTTCAAGCTATAAAAGAGTTTGCATATTTCAAATGCTCACTGACTATTACATTTCCTTTCCCAATCTAAACATTAAAACTCTTTTCCCTTCTTTTTTCATAATATGTTGGGGTTTTAAAAAGATCAATGACAGAAACAAAGAACTGCTGGTGGATGCAGTGCTGACTCAAGTAATCTCTGATAGCTCTCTGCTCTAACAGATAACACATCTTGCTACACTGCACAGCCACATTCAGACGGTTAGTGTGCAATTCTAATTCAAAAAGTATTTGAACATAATGTTTCTGTCTTGCTGTCTGATCTTTCAACTTACGTTTCTTTGCAGTGTTAATTCTTATATTACAGTCCATTGGCTTTTACAAAAAAAAAAAAAAAAAAGTATTTCTCTGTCTGTGTTAGAGAACTTTTTTACTCATTACTTTTTTTGTCCCCCACAGTGCTGTATCACTGAAAAACACAACAGAGGAGGAGTATAATGTCGTTTCTTCTTCACAAGTGAGGCTGGTAGTCAGAATTCGTCAAACCCAGAGTATGAGATGAGGACCTGAGGCAGACAAACATTCCCATGACACTTGAAATATTGGGACACAATTTACTGATGAATACTCACAAGACTAAAACAAAGATGTCTGTCTTTGGTCTTAGAAGTCTGAAGACCATCTAAGAAGTGTAAGTTCTCCTCTTCTTGCATTCTTCAATACATTTCCTCCAGTTCCCAGAAATGGAGAGTGAAGTTATATTAAAATAATGAAGATTTCAAGATGCCAGAGCACGGGGCTGTATTTAGAGGAAGAATCTTCTCAGATGATGGAGTCTGCATGAAGAATAAAGAAAATAATCTCCTGGGATGACGCTTGGCAGGATTGAGCCTTCAGGATGAAATAATCTTAAATCAAAAAGCTTCAAAGTAAGAAACTGGTGAAAGAGATTATGAATTTCATGTAATCTTCACATATCATTGTAAGGCATCAGGAAGAGGAAACTCAGGTGAACAAGGAACAGTACTGAACAAAGGTGGATGGCTTGAAAAAAGTTTAGTTGGTGGATGGATTGAAGAATTGAAGGGGTGGATGGAGTGAAAGAAGAGAGGAAATAATAATATTGATATAAGCAATCATTTCAAAGTGACGGAGTTAATGAAACAGTAGTGCCTAATTTGGCAATGGTGAAGAAAGCGAAGAAAATGAGAAGCCTGTATGCAAAGCCCAGGCAACAAAAGGTATATATTTACCAGTGGTGGTGTATAAAAATGTGCTTGTGGTAACACAGAGAGGGTGGAATAGAAATTACAGCTGGACAGCAGATATTGAAGGCTTCGACATATCCCAGAAAAGCACAAAATCAAACAAATTGATGGGACTATTAGTTAATATAGATGCACATCAAAGCACTTGACCCATAGACATAGTCTTGTTAGGAAATGTGAGGAAAACCCTTTCTAAGGGACTACTTCACCCTCATTCTGAATCACAATGACAGGAAAGTACTGAGAGACTTATTCATGCCTCCATGTTTTGTCATTCAAGAAATACCTCACTTTTGCCCATGTCCTACAAGAAAAGTGTAATTCCTACTTTGGAATTTTTTTTTACAACTGTTGAGCAAAGGCAGGGAACAAGGACAGCTGACAAAGAATGGAAAAACAAAGAGTGGAAGAATAGCAATTAAAAGACATGGAAAATGTAGACTTTTTAAGGAGTGCAGCAGTTCAACTAAAGATGTTAAAGTTGATCCAGCATATGGCAGAAGAGAAAATAGAACCAAGTCATTGGCGACAGAATGGGAAATTCCAAGAATGCAGGAAAGATTAGTTTTGTGATGTCAATCTTTTTTCTACAGAACATAAGAATGTGTCTGCTTGTTTCATCTTAGGATGACAAATGGAGAAAGTGCACATTTCCAGTTCAAGGAGAAAAAAAAGTAAATTAGAATAACAGTAACACAAGTGTTTCCTAGCTCATTTCAAATGGAATTGCTAGATGAGTATTTTTTTCTTTTCCAGTTTCTCATCACATCTCAGGATAGCAGTTGCTGAAGGCTAATAAATAAAACCAGACAGTATATTTTTCCAGTTTCTGCCCCTATTTTCTGCTAAATACAGGCACATTTCAAGCTTTTCATCCCATCTTATTTGTTTTTCAGCATATATCATCTTCACAATTCACTTCCATGAATCTGATGATTTCCATTTTCTGCTTCACATAATGAATCACGTCTTTGTTTCAAGAGCTCCTTATCTCCTGATCCCCTTTGGGATCAAAAGCATGAAATTTGATACATTAGCTGTACTATCCCACTACATTAATTAGGAATGAAGATCATGTTTTGAGAAATTGCTTGAACTTTATGAAGCATTTATTGAAATCACTGCATTTTAAATATATAAAATTGCAGAGCTGCTCAAACAAAATTAAACAGGAGAAACAGAGAAAGCTAAAAATCAAAGTATTATGGCTGGAGCAGACATAATTACTCTAAAAGTATTGTCTCTAATAGTCACTGTCTCACAGGCAAAAATGCCAAAGGTAAATACCAAAATGCTCCCCTTTTCAATTTGAAAGAGCAGATAGAATTTCCTGTAGCTAGAAGGTAGAGTATGTTGTTGGTCTGATTAGGATTCGTGTCAAATCCAGAGCAAAGGTTGACAAACACCACACAGTGGAGTCAACTTTTGGTAAGTTTCTTCTAGGAAATGTTTTTATAAGTATTCAATGACTCTGTGAATGGCAAATAAGACAGGTTACCTCCCTCTATACTTTAAAAAGTTTTAGTTCTTGGTCCTTTCAGTTTCAAAATATTACAGCACCTCCATTAAAAGCAGGAGTTCACAAGAGTCCTATGACACCACTCTGAGGAAAATTTAACACCCTCTCTCCCTGCCCCTGCTCCTGCTTGTGCCACTGCAGAGGTGCGTAGGTGCTTGTACAGACGTGATTTGATGTCACTGTAATGGAGCTGGATGTCCAGGGCACAAATTCGGATCCACCCACATGGCACCGAGCACTGCTATGCAGAAGATTTACAGACAAAAGGATGGAGATGAGGGGAGAGGAGCAGGGTGGGGAGAAGGTAACCCGACATCCTTTCCTCCTCTCCTCTCAGACACCGGATCCATCTGTTGGATCCAGCAGTTTCAGAGCAATGTCAGAACACAGAAATTTGTGTGAAATTCCCACTGTCTACCTGCTCCAACCACACAGTTAAGACCTTGGAGTGTGGATCTCATGGCAATTCTATGATCCAGTGAAGTCCTTCTAGCAGGTGCTCCAGCCTGCAGCAGTGCATTTCTGTAGGCATGTGTTTGAATACAGTTGAAATTAATGAGCTTTTGTAAATAGAAATAGCTTATGGGTCAGCTTTAATTTAAAGACAGAAATGCAGGCTTTGCTGGGTCTGAGTTTCAGAACATTCTTTGTTTGGGATTGTGGGATAAAATATCCAGTTATGAATGATCAGATATGTACCTTCTGTTTTCCCTGCTGAGAAAGTGTTTCTGTGGTTTTGGCGTTATTTCTAAAGAGAGTGAAAACCACCTCCCTTTAGCCAAGGGTTTTCTGAAAACCTGTAAAGATTATTCATCCTCCCTCAGAGCAATTTTTCCAAAAGTCCTCTGAACTGTTTTGTTCTACGTCTTCTGGAGAGGCATGTTCTCCCTCTAAATATCTCAGAGAGGCAAAACCTAGGAACCAAAGCAGACACAATGAAGTTTAAAAAAAATATATGGAGTGCAAACACAAGCCAGTCCACTCAGGCATCTTAGACAAGTTTTGGCAAAGCAGATGAGTTCTTTAGTGCTCAACAATAACAAATGACAAAATATATGTTCCTTACCTCTGACTTCATATCATTTTCTTTAAGGCTATGCCGTATCCTTTTGTTTTCATTCTTTCTTTTGGTATTTTTGTTTTCCTAGATAGTGATGATAGGCATATTTATGCAGATCGCTTAGTAGGCAAATGTATTCATGCATGTGCTGTAATGTCTTTCCTGTCATGTTGTTCATTATTCCTTCAGACTTTAATAATGTTCTCAGCTTGATATGGTTAAGAATAATGAAGCATTTATTCCTATTCAAGAAGCTAATTAAAAGACTAATTTTTATTTCTCTTAGGTGGGTTGATGGCTTAATTATAGATGTAACATTCAGAAAAAAAATCTTTCTGTGTTGGGTGGCCCTATATAACTACACCAAGTCTCTGTTTCCATTTTCTTCATGACATTATATATTACAGTTCCATGAAAAAAGAACAATACAATGGAGTTTGAAAGAAAATGCTTCTACTAATGAGCTGCAAAGTTATGATGAGCAATTACTATGTGAAACTTGAAGTGAACGTTTTTTGGAGCTGGAACGGAGTTTTCCATTGTATGTCTGAAAGCAAAATGGGGCCTAGTGATTGTCTCCACTTGTCACTTCCACCTCAGATCATAAGTAATGATGCATTAGTGATACATGGCTACGTGCCCATCCCGGGCTTAATCCTTCAAAGTGGAGAAGTCTGTGGAAAGTCAGAGACATACGGTGCTTCATGGGGTTTTGTCTTTGTTATATTGTATGCTAGGAGTGATTTAGAGCTACACTGTGGTGCCTTCCTAACAGTTTGCCAGACTTATATTTGACATGCATTGTCTTCTTGTTATAGCTTTCTTTGTTAAAGAGCATAAATTGGGAAATAAAGAATGAAGACTTAAATGAGCTCTCTGAGTCAGACCGTTGGAAGCGTAGTGGATGCAGAAATAACTGTGAGCCCTCCACTCCATAAACTGCCTGCTCCTTCAGGCCTCCAGAGTCCACAGAAAAGCAGAAGGACCTCTAAAGACTAACTCACACTGGAAGCAGAGGCAGAACTGCGTGGGGTACTCCAGGCAGGAGATGGAGGCTGTGGAACAAGATGAAAACCTTGGGTGAGAACCAGTCCCTGGCAGGTGCCCAGCAGGGATCTGTGGGAACACCCATCCTGAGAAGGTCTGGAAGGGGTCTTTTGGTATCCTGCAGTAGGATCTGCCTTGACTTCTACCTGGAGTCCTGCTGCAAACTGGACACTGTTAAGTGGTTTATTTGAGTGGTGAAAGGGGAGAGAAGAGGTGGGTGTCCTGTTGTGTTCAACAGTTTTGTATGACATAGGCTCAAGTGCTGAGAGGATCACAAAGAGTCCCCTACATAAGCACCCCTGTGTTTTCATTCTGTGGGAGGAGACTGGAAACAAGAAAGGCAGAAGCATTTCATCCTTGTACTCTCTCCTGGACTTGTCTCTTCAAACAGCACAGCCTTTGTCACAGCCATGTGTGATAATGCCTTTACTAAAGGAATTCAAGACATAGTTGCATTTGTCCAAAATGACATTTCCACTGAGCCATATCAAAACATGACGGGATATGGAGACCTTCAGATCTTGATAGTCAACACCATGATTTGGCCCTGGGTTTAGAGGCTTCTGTCTTTAAAAAAGAAACATTTCCAAACTCTTTGTAGTGGAAAACTCAACTTGTTTGCAATTTGGAGGCAATGCCACACCTACCAGTCATGCAGGGAACCATTTCGTGACAGTACCTTTCTAGCCAGGGTCACTCATATCTACTGCCTTGAATTATAGACCGTGGAGGAGTCTTTCCTGCTGCTGAGCATGGTTAAGTGCGACTTCTGACCATATTGACCATCCACTGATTATTAAATCTGGCATAAGGGACTAGTTCCTTCTGTCTATTTTAGACTATAGTCTTAATTTCAGATATGAATTTATCCTTTCTTTCTCTTTTCTCATCTTATTTATTTTTTCTCTTTACTTCTTTTTCAGTGATATTAATCTGCAACTTTTAAAGTTTGTAACAAAAAGGCTAAGAAAGGACTTAAAAGCGTAACTACAGCAATGCAATAGCACTAATAGTTTGGCTCCTTTCCTGGAAAGCAAGTTTATCAGCTGTAGGGGCCCATGATAATTTTCAGACAGTCAGGAAATCTTAGAGGAGAGGGAGCAGAAAAGTCATACAAAGAAGAAGGAAATATTTTACTAATAGAGGTAGAAGGAAGATTTTCATCCCCTTAAGATGAAGTAAGATTCAGTAATAAAAGCCTGATGAGGGAGAGGAATTCAGTGTACATGAACACAAGCCTCAGGCAAAGAGTGGACTTGAAGGAGAGTTATTAAAATCAGAACATTTGCTGGTTTTAAAATGATGTGTATTTCCCTGTGCTTGCTATATTTAGTAAACAACAATGAAGTTTTTAGACCAGCAGTGACAGGCTGGGCAGGACAAAGAGTTCAGATCTTTGGGATCCAACACAATGATCTAAGTTATCCAAAGATGGAGAGTTCAAATAGATATACCACCTAATAAATCTAAACTGGTGGATATAAATCATTATTTTAATTCTAGATTAACTGTTTTTCAGTGTGTCTGCCAGATTTGGATGCAACGTGAAGTCATTATTTCACCAAATAGATAATTTAATAAACTTAGATACGTACTTCCTTGTAAAATCCACAACTCTATTTCACTGGTATTTCCATAGCAACTTACTCCTAATGTAGAATCCAGGTTTACCCTTTAAATATGGGTGTCCAATATGGCATAGATTAAATATTTGTCTCCATTTCTGCTGGCAATCAGATATAAAAGAAGTCTGCTAAACTTTAAGAACTGGCTTGGATGACCAACATCTAAATGACAACTTAAAGGTTATATAGCAAAACTTTCTTCAAGATGCATAAGGACTCTGCACTGGAATCATCAGAGCTCCTAAGATTTAGGCTGTGACATTTAATAAATGGAGCAACATTTCCTAATTATATTTTGGGAACTGATGTCCTTGAGAATTGTGAAGGTGCGTGCAGAAACTGAAGGCACAGGGGCTCCTTGAGGAAAATAGAATTAAATTAAATTAAAACTTCTGTTAGAACAGGTATTCGGAGCTCTTTTTAACAGATGTGAAATACAACAATAATTTCTGTAAAGGCTCGACTAAGGAGAAGAAAAATGTAATTCCATGATCATATTCTTTGATCTTTCAGACTTTGAAAAAGGGCAGCCACTTCAGGGAACACTTGTTAGAATCTGAAAGGTTCTTATCTGTTTATATACCAAGTTTTTCCCATTGCAGACACAGCTGTTTTGCTGTGACGATGATCCACTCCCTGAAAATCCTCCCCAGGAAACAGGACCACTTTCATTAGCTTAATGTAGTGTTTAAGTGATGGGCTTTGCATAGTCAACAAAGTAAACCTTAGCTGTTGATTTCTCCTTTAAAATGAGATTTTTCCTTTCAATCAAGAAATTAATTTGAGCTTTGTTGGTTTCATGGATACCAGGTCTCTAGTGTGAGGCTGAGATATATGACGATCCAACGCAATCAAGTCAATTAAACCTGTCAGTCAGAGGACTCTGCTGTCCTCTAAGAACAGCCTGAAAGTGCGTAACTCCGCTGCACTACAAGCCCACTTTCAGAATATAATATACCTTGAAGAAAACATGCTGACTGCCTTAAGCAATGCTGCTGAATGGTGTTAATGACACTGTACAGAATCATAGAATGGTTTAGGTATAAAGCACCTCAAAGATAACCTAGTTCCAAAGCCCCTGCAATGGGCAGGGACACCTCCCACTAGACCAGGTCACTCAAAGCCCCATCCAGCCTGATCTTGAACACTTCCAGGGATGGGGCATCCACAACTCCCTGGGCAACCTGTTCCATGGTATGCTGGGACCTGCACACTCTAAGGGCATGAGCAGCCCCAGTGGACACTATGCTTGCAAATTAACAATAATTAATCTAACCCTCAACATGGAGGATTTTTCTCTGATAGCCCATGCCTGTTAGTACTGGCACCTTCTCCCTCCTGCCTCTCATGCCCTAAGTAACAACAAAGATGGGGGAAGGCCTTTCCCATATCTGTGGGATGTTATTCGCTTTTGCTCATAGCAGTTTGGTCCCAGAGAAGTGCTGTGCCTGATTGCCTTCATTATGCAATGCTGCATGAAAGCTTTCATGATCAAAGATGACGACTAAAATGGTGCCTGCCTACAGCTGATCCACCAGGGGACTTCAAAGAGTTTCAGTGAGTGGGAGATAAAATTCAAGCTCCTCCTGAAACCCAGCACCTGGCTAATCCACATGGGAAGGTTCCCCACAGGATTACTCTCGAGGTTAGCGATATATTTTGGGATATGTTACTCAGCCTCCACACGGCAATATTAATTTCAGTTTATCTTGCATAAAATGCAGTGATTGTTTGAAATTCACAGTGAAAGTTCTGACAACTAATGTATTTTAATTGAAAAAAATATTGTTTCTGAAGATATGTGACTTATAAAATAAGAAAATTACCACTGTGTCTTCCAAAAGGGTTAACAGGAGAAGTCAGACAATAAAAGATATTCTGGTTGGAATAGAAGGAAATATTGAAGAGAAAGGGATAGAAGGGAGAGGCAGTGACTTAATCTCTTGGAGGGTGATGTGATCCCCAATGCCCAGACAATGCAGACATAGGGCAGGATAGAGATAAGGTGAAGATAAACAGAAAGTTGGGATGGCAATGTATGCCAGAATAGACAGGTACCTGGGGAGGAATAACCCCCTGCACCAGTACAGGTTGGGGGTTACCTGCTGGAGAGTAGCTCTGAGGAAAGGGACCTGGGAGTCCTGGTGGACAACAGGATGACCATGAGCCAGCAATGTGCCCTTGTGGCCAACAAGGCCAATGGCATCCTGGGGTGCATCAAGAAGAGTGTGGCCAGCAGGTGGAGGGAGGTCATCCTCCCCCTCTACTCTGCCTTGGTGAGGCCCCACCTGGAGTGCTGTGTCCAGTTCTGGGCTCCCCAGCTCAAGAGGGACAAGGAATTGCTGGAGAGGGTGCAGCATAGGGCTACAAAGATGATTAGGGGACTGGAACACCTCTCCTATGAAGATAGATTAAGGCCATTAGGTCTCTTTAGCCTGGAAAAGAGGCGACTGAGGGGGGACCTAATCAACACTTATAAATACTTGAAGGGTGGGTGTCAGGAGGATGGGGCCAGGATCTTTTTGGTAGTGCCCAGAGACAGGACAAGAGGTAACAGGCACGAACTTGAGCACAGGAAGTTCCACCTAAACATGAGGAGGAACTTCTTTACCTTGAGGGTGGCAGAGCCCTGGCACAGGCTGCCCAGGGAGGTGGTGGACTCTCCGTCTCTGGAGACATTCCAAACCCGCCTGGATGGGTTCCTGTGCAACCTGCTCTAAGGTGGCCCTGCTCTGGCAGGGGGTTGGACTAGATGATCTACTAAGGTCCCTTCCAACCCTATGATTCTGTGATTGTGTGTACGCAGAGAAGAGGAAGGAGCAGCCATCCTACATGACAGAGAGAGACCAAAAGACAATAAATCACCAAGAACTCTCCAGGTCATTCCACCCTTGGGTAGAAAGAGAAACTAAGGTTCCAGCTTCCTAAATAAACAGAAAAGCAGATGAAGAAGACTTCAGATGACAACAGTAGTTAAGAACCATGGGTGTTTTTTCTTACACTTTTACACCTAGTTCATGTACAGCAAATACATGCTTCAAAGAAAACACAAAAGATGTCTTTTCCAGAATCTTTCCAGTCTTTAGTGGTCTGGCCATATAACTTCTTGTACCCCGAAGCATATACCCTCTCAACTCTGTACCAGCCAAGCTTCAGATATTTTAGAGCAGGCAGGTCATGTCCATCCTGTGTACTGAATGGAACTAGTCCACCATCCCTTCTGCCTTAATGAGGCAGGTCCTCCTACAACATTCATCGCTCTGTCTTACGAATCTCATGCATCATGTGTGATTACACCAGTGTACTTGACAGAAAAGGTCACCTTCAACACCACCGCTCAGCCTCTGCTTTGCACATCCTGCATGTTGTTTTATGATGGTACTGATATAAGAGGAGCTTCAGCCATGGAGAATCACAATACAAACAAAAATGTGTTTGCTGGAAAAACAAAAACCACAAGAGTGAGTGTTGGTGTCTCCTGATAGAGTCTGGTTTTGTTGACCTGGTCCTTAACAGTTCAGAATGTCACATCCTTATAGAGAGCTTTGGGGGCTCCAGCAACAAATGAACGACAAATATCTCCCTGCATACTTGGTTACAGTAAATTTCTCTGCTTACGGTGAAGAAATATGTTCTGCAGCACATATTGGTTAGAGACGCTTTGGAAAATATCAGAGAGTAAGGAGAAAGTCTTAGGATCATGGAGGTTTATTTCAAACTACCTACAAAGCATACGGAGAGAAAGGAGGCTTTTCAAGCTGTTAGCAGCTCTTCAAAAGAGTAATTCTTTAGGAACTGTAAGCACTTAAGTCTATAGCTTTTATTTACTTCAGGAGTTTCTTTTAGTCACTGAGTAATCTTCTTAAATGGAGAAAGTGTATTCTCTACATAAAATCAGAATAGTAAATATAATTCAAGTGTACATTATTTCACTGCAGAAGTATAGGTAGGTTTGTGTGTTTCGCTTGCCCTCAGTTTTGGTGCCAGTTTTTCATCATGAGCTGTTCAGAGCCCAGAGGACATGAAGAGGAAACCTCTTTAAAGCACAGGAGTTTATATGTACTCCTAGGCCATAACTTCCTCGTTTTATGGGCAGATATGATTCAAAACTCTTGATATTTTCTGGTGCCTGGAGAAACCATGCCCCTGAGTCCTCACTGTACAATCTTTCCCATGGAAACACATGCTTTGTCCCAGCATATCATCATTTACATGGGTCAGGAAGGTGGCTTTTTAACAAGGGAAGCAGACAGACAGATACACTGTGCCTGCAGCCAGACTGTGAGAATACATTAGATTATTGCTTGTCCTTCCTCTGTCCTTCCTGTCTTTATGCTTTTTGTGTTGGCAAGCTCCTCTTTGGGGCAAACATTGGCTTTTGCCGTCTGCTTCTGTGTATCCAGAATAGTTCTGATCCTCATTATTTATGATAGTAGAGCTAATATAATACAAATTACCTCCTCCAGACCCCTTTTTGTGTTTCAGATTTCAAATGTCCCTTTCTAAACCTGCAAAAAGCTGTCACTGCCTTGACTCCAATGCTATTGAAATCCTTATTTTTCTTTTCCTTTACCTGAATTAATGTCCTCTAAATTTCAGGTAGCAACAATCCCACATAATCCTCAAACTCCTAATATCACATATTCTACAAAATACAAACCCACCCCCATCTAAGATCCTGCACTCATTTCCAGATATTGGACAGAAATGCCCTACATTCTCTTCAATATTTCACCAGCTCGATTCACTACTCCCAGAAGCTGAGCGTATTCACAGCCATCATAAATCCCCTTTTCTCTCTTTTTAAATCCACAGTACTAGCTGGTGAGCAGATCATCATCTCTGCAACATTTTTTAGTAATTTAATATTTTTTCCTCACTTTATCAGGTTCCCCAGCAATCAGAATTAAAGGGGTGAATGGAAGGCAGGGAAAAAGAAAGAAAGAAGCAGTAAAAGAATAACTAAATCAGAGTTTAATTTTTAGTTTTCTAGCACATCAAAGCAAATACAAGTTGTATTCCACTAGTTTTCTTAAGTTTTGAAAAACAGGTTTTCATAATCATGAAAATTAAAAAAATTGCTACAGAGATAAACACAACACAACAACATCAATAGGCTGTTCCCCTCATCACTAATCTATAGACCTTAGAAACTTCTGAAAAGGATGTTTCTTGCTGCATCAGTTATGAGGTCATTTTCTCCCTTTTTTTTTGAAAATTCATCCATAATTACAAATGCCCTTTGAAGAACTGCTGCAACTGAGTACATCACTTCTAATTACTAACAATTGTCAAAATAAAAGAGCATCAGAAATGTGTCAGCTTTGTTTTTTTATTGTGTTTACTTGTACATTCATTAATTTGAGAAAGTAAGCAAATGGCAATAATTTGGAAAAACACTGAGGCCTTAATGTGCTTAATTTGCTGAAATTGTTCCTGCCCTCAGAGAGCTAATGAAAAATCTGTGCGTCATTTCAGATGCATATAGAACTTCTATTCACATTTAAGTGGTGTATACCACTTTCCTATGCACCTCACTGTGATCAGAGGTGATTTCCATCTTGCTGAAATAATTTGAGACTTAGTAGATCTTCAGCTAAATACTCTAGTTTTCATAAATGAAATATTTTTAAAATACAGTCCTATTGCATGACTTCTTAATTTACTAGTGCTGAAAGTCAATATGTTTATTACTGTCAAGGAAAGCAAGAAATTGGTTCTAGCAGTATCTCATTCAGACTGATGCTAAAAATTGCAAATTCTATTTGATTCTTATTCACTGCCTTATCTACAATTAATGGCCACTGTCCATATCGTAACAGCTGAAGGACCTCACTGCAAAACCAAGATTTCAATAGAAGTAGTTGCAGACTAATGAGAAGAAGTAGTTTGAAAATGCTTCTAGATTTGTTCCTTTGCTAAGTTATAGGACAGATATCTTAGAACTCCATGAAAGCTCCATCTAAACTTGAAGGAGCAGCTATAATTTATATGCAACATTAATGCCAATTAAGATGGCAATAAAACAGTAGTTATTTTCTAATTATAACTGACAGTAACAATCTTATTACATTACAATTGATATATAAACATTATAAGTTTAAAGTGTCTAAACAGAAACCTGACCATTTATTTGAGTCAAATAAGAACTGTTCTGCAATTAATCACATTAAACTAAAAGTGGGACTGATAAACCCAGACCCTCTTTCACTGGCAATCTACAATATTGGCTGCATATTGGTTTAAAATAAATATAATACTTATTGTTACCTGTGGGGAAGAGACACAAACACCTGTTAATCTAAATACCTGTAAAATCTGAGTCCCAGCAAACTAAAATCAGGTTCTTAAAAATTTCTGCTGCTTCAAAGGTATTCAGGAGCCTGTCTGCCCAACAAGTCAAACAGTAGTGGCTGCATAACTTCTGTTGCGTACTGGGACCTTTGTAATCAGTTCAGCAAAATTTAGTCCCCTAGCTGCCCAGATCACCATGACAGCTTTAATTCTTAATTGTAGTGAGCAATTGAGCATAAAAAGCGAAGTGGGTACATGCTATCGGATCTTGAAGTAAACGATTCACTGAGCATGCCCTGAGAAATGAGTTTTCAATAAAAGCCATAGCCTCAGCCAGGCAGAGGTGCACGGATACCACATGAAGGAAAGTGAGCTCCTTGGTTTTATCAAGGTCAGCATGTTAAACCTGATTTTTGCATAGAGATGACCTTGCTAGTTGACACCTTTGTGTGTCAAAGGAAAGCATGCAGGATTGGAGGCTGGATACAAGGCCAGGACTTCCAAAGTCTTTGTAGGTCATGGGGTCTTCTTCAGATTCATAATATACCCATTCAGAATGAGTTTTTGGACACACTGTCATATGGATGAGGCATAAAATAAAACTAACAAAACATAGGCACCAGGATGGCTTCAACCACCCTAACAATTTCTCAAAAGAAAACAAGTGGTCGGTCAGGAATTATCAGAGATTAACAGGAAAGTATGTCAAAAAGAAAGCACAAAGCAAAAGATACGCACAAAAGAGACAGCAAAATAAGAGACTCTCAAATGGAAGAGGATTAGTAGCTGAGCAACATGCAGAAAGAAGTGCTTGGGTGCAAGCTGCTCCTTATCTAGCTTGATGATTCAGTCTGGATAATGAGTTGTTTGTTTTTTGTTGACTCCAAGGGAATTGCATGACAGATTGTGCTGCAGATGTCATTGTCTAAGGGATTATTTTTTTCACCATCTTGTTTTTGGGGAAGAAAAATGAAGTGGCAAAGAACTTTTATTGTTGGTAGTTACCAGAGTTATTCCTGAAAGCAAAAAAATGTTATAAAGTTATGAGCTGGATAAGAGAACTGGGTACATTTTTAATGCAGTGTTATTTCGTTTCATGGAGTAATAGATCTGTAAATAGGAATAAGAGAGCATTGTAGTCAGAAGCTTTAAAACACATTTAATCGGGAAATGCTGAAATTATGTATTATTTTTGCAAGCTTTTCTCAGGAAAAATAGCTATTATTATTACTAATGCTTCCATACGCAGAAAAATTCAGAGAATAAATAAAAATCATGGGAATGCCATAAATTTCAAGGCATACACATTGGAACACAATTTTCTCATGTTTTAATACACATACATAGAAATACCTGGCAAAAACGTGTTTATGTGGAATTCAAAGCAAAACCACACCATATAAAGCAGACACAGGTTTTTCAGTAATGAAAGGCTTCGTTGAGGTCAGCTGTAGAAATACTGTTAACTTTGCTAGAAGTAGGATCATCTACTTTATGAGAAGTAGGATCTGCAATTCTGAGAAAACAGAACAAAATCTGTTATTTTAGGGATGAAGTAAGTAACAGCTGGTGGCCCAGGGAAGAAAAGTAAAAAGAAAAGAAAAGAGAATCAGGAAAAAGATAGAAAAAGAGTGAGTGACTACTTCCCTGAGGCGCTTGAAATAAGAAGTGTGGTGAAAACTTTCAAGTTCCTTCCTTCCTTCCTTCCTTCCTTCCTTCCTTCCTTCCTTCCTTCCTTCCTTCCTTCCTTCCTTCCTTCCTTCCCTTCTTCATCCTTGCTTTTCTTCTTTCCTGCTTTCCTTCTGTACTGGGATACAGGAGTGTAAATGGACAAGCAAATAGTAAGGACACAGGAATGCAGAGCAAGCAGCAAAATCTGGTCTCCTGTGATGGTGACCACACCATCTAGAGAAAAGTCTCTAAGATAAATGCTGCAGCTTTGTTATTACAAGGGTTTGCTAAATCCTGACTGGGCATGCCTGTACTCTTCCCAAAAACGTCCCTATGGAAGTCTAGAACAGATCTGAGTTCTGCAGAGCCAGGAGGGACACGAAGAGCAAAGCACCCTGGCTGCTGATTAGCATGTGCATCTTCTGCTAGCAGATCTCGGGAGGTTTAGGTGGAGTCAGTTTGTCTTTTACTCCTCCCCCTTCCAAGTGTCTGTTCTTGGGATCTAAACTCTTCATCAAGATCCATTTATGCATACCAGATTAAGAGACTAAGACTGATTTATTTTTTCTTTTGGGTGTGTGGTTGGTTTCCCAGTGCATGCCCAGTACTGAAGAATAAGAATAAGGAATAAGAATTGTTAGGCTTCTTGGCATGAGATGATGCCCTGGAAGGAGGAGAAAGGTAATGTTCTCACAGCAGTGTGTTGTTGACAGGCAGCTTGTTTCTGCTGCGTATCCTGTCTATGAGTAACACGTTCTCTGTGAAGACTGACAAGATTTGCAGCCATTTCACAGGGAAACTCCACCTAAAACAGAAGGCAGTGTCAGAGCAGGACATTTTATGAATTTTTTTTTCATTCCAGGCATTATTCACTAACAACAAGATACTAGGATGGTTGCTCCTATGGCCCCATCACTCTGCAAACAAGAATAGAGCTACAATTTTCAGTTGGTGACTTTGCTTGCTAATGAACTATTAACCAAGTGGTACTGAGCTATAAGCAACTTGACAACACTCTCACTGGCTAAGATTTTCGACTGACTCATATGGGAGGCCAGATAAGAAGTTCACACAATCCTCTCCACTGTATCTCAAGGACTGCTTTTGTACTGCCTTCTTAATTTTCTATTTGTCATGTTATTCTATCCCTGCTTGCTTTACTTATGAGAAATTTCAGTTAACAACTTTCAGAAAAGTAACTTGTATGTGCTCACTAGCAAATTGCCTTGTCAAATTCATGAACAATGTGAAGTACTAATATATGCACAAATGGAAAGACACACGATAAGTATTTAACTCATCTCTTTAACTCACCTGCTCATAATATGGGTAAACTATAAGTTCACACTTGGAACGAGTAATGGGACAGTTTCATTTTATACTGAGAAGTAATTTTTTAGGATTTTTGAAAGTGCATATGATGCTTTCATAATTTAAAACAAAAGTACTTCATGAACATTCTAAAACTTTCCACAGGGAACAATATCTCTATGATTAAAATATTCTAAGAATTAGCTTTATAAATGATGTGTCACAGTTTCGTATTTAAAACAGCTAGTTCTTAATTTGTAACCAGTCTTTGAGACAAACCAGAGCGAAACTGCGAATTACTAACATAGGAAAGTACACAATAGAGGCTGAATTTCAGTATTTAGAGATTTTCTGTAAATATCTATAATTAAAATTAAACTTGAAGTTTAATCACAGAAACAAGCAATGTTTTTTAAAATCTCCATTCTTTTGAGGAAGCATATTTTTAATTTTCCAAAGAAAGAAACTCGTTGCTAACAAGTGCTTTGCAACGCAAATTGTTCAGTCAGTGTTAAATTATTAGAATTTTCCCTACAATATAACTGGATCATCATTTGTTTTACAAATGTAAAGAATAATTCATAAATCATCATATCTTTGGGTTAAGGAAGGGATATCGTGGTTCATAGTACCTTAAATATTCACATGACACCTTTTTGAGACAAAGTGCTTGACTGTCATAACATGGTTGGGCTCTAGTATTCCACTGTTTTGCAACCTGAACAGCAAGCTTTCCTCAATTCATGAATATCTCTTCTCCTTTGAGAGGAATAACAGTCGATTCTTGCATACTAAGCAAGCCTGAAACTGTCTAATACTTGAGTACTTTGTTAATTCAACTCTATGCGGGTCTATGTTGAATTACAGTCTCTTTCTGGTGAAAGTTTCATTTGTGACACTAATAAATAATCTTGTTATCTGTCTTTGCCACCTCTGTTTTAGTGAAAAGTTGCACCTGTATAGCTTGTTTCACCAGACATTATCAGAGAATTTTAAACTAAAATATACTTCAATGATCTTGACCATGTTTCTTCCCTGTTTATTATCAAGGTGCCTGCTACATCCTTCACATCACACTATCACCGAGCTTTTGCTTTGCATTTCCTCAGACTTGATCCTGGGCAACCTGCTCTAACTGACCCTGCTTGAACGGGGGGGTTGGACTAGACAGTCTCCCTCCCCTCCCATCCAAAATATCCCTTCCAAACCCAGTGATTCTATGATTCTGTGCCAGACAATTCTAATATTGAAACCACTTCGGTTTCTCAGTGGTATCCCCTTCCATAACTACACCATGAATCAGAGTTTCTCTTCGCTACACTGATATCTTCACCGGGGTTACAGGAGATGAAACTTCACTAATCAGATTATTATCTACCTACTTCTTCTTCATGTTTGCACTGCTACGGTGGTAGACAGTGAACCGCAATGTAATAGCATCAGTGGTACAATGTGTTTTCAGGTGCAGTCCCATGATACTGCTCTTCCCAATAGCTGTGATTGTCACCGTCAGAAGCTCTGACTCAGCCACTTCTTCAGAAACTGCAAATATAACTGTAGTTATATTTGTACTGGAGTGTTTGACATGGAGTCCAGCTTTAGATTACCTGGGTCTGCAGTGACAACAAAGTTGCCACTGAGGTCTGGAATTAAGCACAGGTCCCA
Organism: Rhinoptilus africanus; assembly: GCA_013400135.1. NCBI lineage: Eukaryota > Metazoa > Chordata > Aves > Charadriiformes > Glareolidae > Rhinoptilus > Rhinoptilus africanus. The sequence continues at coordinate 1,082,329 of VXBO01009075.1, forward strand.
ATAAGCAGAATTTCTCTGATGTTAGTATTGTACTGAAAATAACCACCCAGCTGTGCAACCAACTTCATGGCTGAACCTAGATCATGATTAGAATATCATAGACTGAATTCCAGGCTCAGTAACACCAGAGGAATAACTCCTGGGAAAGCAACAACAGGTTGGAACATGTTGCCTAAAGAAACTGTCAATGCCCCATCCCTGGAAGTGTCCAAGGCCAGGCTGGATGGGGCTTTGAGCAGCCTGGTCTAGTGGGAGGTGTCCCTGCCCATGGCAGGAGGTTGGAACTGGATGATCTTTAAGGTCCCTTCCAACCCAAACCATTTTATGATTCTCTGTTTCTATAACAATGTAAATATGGACCACAAAAAATGCTGGGGTTTATACAGGGGGAGACTTGATGGACTTTTTACAACTATAGATGTAATTTTGTCAACAGGGAAAAAGACTTAAGAATATTTCATGAACCTAGGTCTAGATGACCTGAATGGTGGTGATAACTGTAGAGAGATCTGAGCCTGAAGACTGATCCCATATGCAGAAAATACTGCAATGTTTCACAGAAATGAAATAAATGAACAGAGTACAATCAATACCTGGAGGCACAAGAGATACTTCAGATTTAGTAGCATTGATTAAAGCATGATTGTTCAATATCACACACAGGGGAGTCATAACTATTTTCAGGAAGAATAAAATATTCTATGCAATATCTGAGAAACAAGGCAGGAAAATGAAAGTATTAAAACAAATGCTAGGAATTAGCCAGAACTTTTTACAACCAGAGCATATAAAAGTACAGAAGACAAGAGAGAGGGTCATTAAAGCGTGTTCCTCAGTATAGCATACAAATTGTCGTATTAGCCACTGTCATTAGGCTAGGAGTCTTGTTCTTGGGTTTAAAACAAAGACAATGTGTCTGGGTTCTGCTCATGAGTAGGACTAATTTAAGTAACTTAGGCGTGGATTTATCCTAAATACATCTTGAGTTAAAAACAGAGTTGTCCCAGATTCCCTCTATAGTCAATTGGAAGAGACGCTGAAATGCAGACTGTAGGCTGGCTGCCACTCCTCCCCAGACTCCTGCTTTTTTTTTTGTTTGTTTAGAGTTCTTGGTATTTCTCTTATTTTTTCCTTCTAGTTCCTTATTTTTAGCACAATGACTTGTATTTGGTGGTGGGCTGTGCTGGGACAGCTGAAGAGACTTCAGCTCACAGCTGTCTCCTGTGCTCTTCTGACAAAGGTACACAGGCTCACAGCTGGCAACAGCTTTAGTACTGATTAAGAAGTTTCTGAATTACACGTTTTATAACACAGTGTATGAAAAAATCCCCAACCCTTTTTTCTTTAATATACTCAGCTACACTCAGCAGCATTTCCTCGGTCAATTCAGGAGTTGTTCAGGTCTTTCTTCCAAGGACTGGTGGCATCTATCCTACGAAGGATGGGCAGTCGTGGAGTTGTCCTTCCCAGATATGCTATGGGAGTCTAACATCTTTTGGCTCCTCCATGAAGTGAACTTATGGAGTAAGATGAATCCATGCCTCCTCCTCAGATTTCTGCATGGCAAAGGCATTTCTTACAGGTCTTCCCCTAAAAAGGATGATTGTGTACTTCTAAGCCCCTAAGCCCCTGTGTATAGGGGATGTGTATGGGACAAAGATTAACCCCTGGGCATGCGGTCTCCCAGTAGAGTTCAGAGTGCTGGAAGAGACATGAAAACTTAGCGAAAATGATGTATTCAAAATGTCCATTTCAGTTCTCTAACTTATATCAGTCTTTTGTAAGTGATTCCTTTTTTTCTGAAAAATACATAGGGAGCTTTTTCATCCCATGGAGTCCTCTGAAGACAGATGATAAGGTTGTCAAGCAGATGGGAGGAATAACCACCTCCCGCATCTTATACATCCACCAGCCTCCTTAATAGATTGAAGAGGAAGGATACTTGTTGCAGAGCAGAGCTACACAAGCAAACAGCCTAACGAAGCAGTGCTGTGTTGAGGACAGCTAGAAAGCATTTTCTTACCTCACTCTGGTCTCTAGTACCCCTGAAGATGTATCCCTTCACACAACCTTTCTGTATAAGAGGGGGGGGGGAACCAAGGAGAATTTACACTTTAAAAAAAAACCACTGAAAATACTCCACCAAACCTCATTTGTTGCCAGTGTTTTGTTACCTCATCAAAAATAACAAGCAATCTCAGGCAATACTGTCATAATATTTTCCTAAGAGCTGGTGTGTGGTATTACAAAATCAAAGACGGACATATCTTAGTACTTATGTTTGAGAACTTAGTTGTGAACCTGTCAGATTCTCCTGAAGTATTTTTGCAAGAAAAAATAACAATACTTAGCATTTATATAGCACAGCACTGTTCACTCCTATAGTGCTTTCAAGTTATTACCTAATCAATCCTCACAGTGTCCCTGTGCAGCAGAGATAAATTTCTATCCCCATTAGACAAATTCCCTACACTATAAGGAAATATGCACCCTTGAGATCTCTAGCCAGCTTAGCTACACACAAAAAGTTTGGCTAAACACCCAAGCTGAAATTCTTTGCTTAAACCAGTGAGGGTTTTGAAATAGGTATCAGTAGTGTCAGGCCTTCACCCTCGTATTCTGCACCGTTTGTGTGAGAAGATCCAACACTGATGGCAATTTTTATAGGTTCCTGTTATTATAAACTACATCTATATAGATAAATCTGGGATGCAGCCTGTGTACTAGGATTAGAGGAGTGTTTGGGGTGCAGGGAACCAAACCCTGCCAACGAGAGTGCTTACTGACATGCAGTAAAAACCCCCCAGGGTGCTCAGGGATTAGGCAGGAAGGCAGCAGCAACAATGTCAAAGCCCAGTATGTGGCACTATTTTGTCCAGTGAAACAAGCACCCTGGGATACAAACTTCCATTTTGGTTAAAAACAGAGATGGACCAAATCCAGCTCCATCTGAACAACCCCCAGCTTTACAATAAAAAACATGTGTTCAGAACCCATTAAAATATTCAAATTTTCTTTCTTTCTTCTGACTTATGTTAGTGCTCCAGACATTTGGAGGTCTGCGCCTACATGTCTGATTTTATTTACTCAAGAAAACTACACTATAGGTTTTGAAGGAAATAAAACTTGTTTTGTTATAAAAACAAGATTTTGGTATAAAGAGAGAATTAGCATCTTAGCCTCTTCATATTCCATGTAAAAGACTTGTGATGACAACTTCTATTGTGGCTTTTAATGCAAGTTACAGAAAGGAAATATCCAAACTGTAGGCAAATGTCTTCTTTTAATTGAGTTATATACACTTGAGTTGACAAAACTGACTAAGAGTGAGAGAATGGAAGAGGTCTCAGGCAATTTTACATGAAACTATAAGACATTAACAGCTTGCCTCCATTCTCATTTTCCCAGCCCCATAAAACAGCTTCCCTGCCAGAGACTTGTTAAGGAAAGCTTGTAGGCATTTTGCTATCACAGAATCACACACGAACAGGATGATTGAGGTTGGAAGGGACCTCTGGTGGTCACCTGGTCCAACCCTCCTGCTCAAGCAGGGACAGCTAGAGCCAGTTTCTCAGGACCCTGTCCAGATGGTTTTGGAATATCTCTTACAATGAAGACTCCACAATCTCTCTTGGCCAGTGCCAGTGCTCAGCCACTCTCCAAGGGAAAAACAGTTTCCTGATGTTCAGATGGAAACTGGCTCCCGGGTTGTCACTGAGACCCACAGAAAAGAGCCCATATCATGCCTACATCACGGCTATCACAGACACAACTGTCCAAAGACATGGGCAAAACAAGATTTATAGGCAGATGTAAGCTCTTTTATTAGACTAACTGGTGTAGTTGGAAAACAAGAGTTGGTAAACAAGTCCTCCCTCAGGATTGAAATAGATCTTCACAGGCAAATATGAATTTGGCCGGCTGTTGTTTACCCTAAGAGCGTTGCAGTTTTTATTCCCCGTGGATTGTCTTGGAGCCTGAATGAATAAAGGCAAAGCTACAGAGACTGCCTTATATGTACAAATCTTGCCACAATCCTCCTTGAGCAGAAACATGTAAGACTGTTGATAATGTAGAGCAGAAAAATCAGAATGGAAAAGTGCCAAGTGCTTGACCCTTCTTTTTCAAAAGAGCTATTTCTCGTGGTGGAACGGGTTCACATATTTTCTTGTTCAGAAACAATGAGGTAAATCAACAGCCTTCAAATAAACCTAAATTTGTGAGCATCACATCTGTGTATCTCTGCGTAACAAAAGCTTTTTTGGTCTGCAACTGAAAGATATAAAATTAGTGTTACTAACTGAAATCTGTGAAATTATTCCTGCTGTTGTTTTTGTAGGATGACAAAGTTTAGATTCTAGATTTCTTGGCCAGATTAGAATCAATTCAGCACAATACCGCTGATTTCAATTGAGTATTACTGAATAATATCAGCATCACTGAAAGAATAATCTGCCCCAGAGACTTCAAGAGTATCTTACTATGAAAGATATAACTTCATTAGAAATAATCTTTTGGTAAGAGAAAGTTAGGATAGTTCAGATAAATATGAGAAATTAAATTGTGTTTGGTTTAATAAAGCATTTAATTTATTGATGATTCTTAAACATGCATTTAGAAAATAATATCATTTGTGTAAATCATATTGAGCTTTTTTTTTTTATTTGCTTTCTTTGTCAGTTCAGCTAATGATCAAATTCTTCTATTTTTGTCCCATATACCAGGGATTCAGTTGGCTTCAGAGGTGGTCCTGCAATGAGAGGGATTTTGTCTGTCTGAAAATTTATTACTAGTTCTGTACTGTTAAGTAGCACCAGTAGATATTGCTAGAAGGGGCTAGGGTTTTTTTCAGAGACAAGAGCATCTCAATACTTATGGTGAATTTCATTTTACAGAAAGTCAGATTTTTCTCTACAATAGATTGATCTGGGATAGGACTTAAAAAAAATAAAATTAACCCAATGGTTAATTGCTAGATGTACAGAACATGCAAAAAGCTGAAGAAATTTTGAAGAGACGCACAAGATCTTGAAGTGTTTTGTTTTCAATTTTACACTACTAATAACTATACAAAAGGTTATACTGTTATTTAAACCTTCCCATTAACTCAGGAAAATTAAATTTCCTGTTTTACTGATACAGGATCCTGCCAGAGATGATAAAGTTAAAAATATTATTCTAATTGGATGAAGTAAGGAGAAGCTGTTTATTGTAAGACACCAGATCAGGTTTTTTGGGTTTTTTCTTTCCTGTGGAAGGTAAGATATTTTACTCTTCCTCACTTTCTTCAATTTTCTAGCATATTTCTGGAGGATATTATGAACAATGCAGCTAACTCTGATCCTATATTTTTACTTGTGGTTGTAGACTTTGCCCAATCATTTGATATACTTTATTTAGAAGCATATAAAACTATTTCTTCTTAAATTAAAAATGTATGTGCATGTGCTGGTTTGTAATGTCTTTATAATTAAGATTTTTTACAATGGTCTAATCAACTTTATTTAAAAATGTGCTAACTTAATATGAAGATATTTTCATCTAGAAATGGGTAAAAGGCATGAAATCAATATTATTCATTTATTTGTAATATGTCCAATAGTTATTAAATCTCTTTTTTTTTGAAAGATTTATTTTTCTTAACCCAAACGGATGCCAGCACCAAAAATACACATGCCTAAGAGAGACAGGAATCTCTGCAATAGCTGAGAGGATACAGCAAATGTGTAAGGCCAATTTTCTGTGAAAAGAGGGATAACAGTAAAGATAAGTAGCACAGATTAATGCAGGAGCCTAATTCCAAGACACAAGATGCAGAGGCCTTCTAAAAATATCCACTGAGGAGGTGTACAGGGGCTCTGCTCTTCCTGTGATGTGGCCTTGACTGCAGGCTTTGATTATGCTGAATTTTCAGAATTTCATGCAGGTTAGATTCAGAAAAGACCGTTCAATAATTTCAGTCATTGGTTTGATTTCTGGTACACCACGGGACTTCAGAGACTCCCTTCAGATGAAGCCTGAGGAAGGTGCTTAAATAATGCTAGTGCCCATGCTTAGGCAGTTGCATCCTGTACTCAGCCTTATAGAAACCTGAAAGTATCTCTTCCAGTTACTAAGGCAAAAGGTAGGATTAATGTCTCTTAACATTAGTCATTGGTGTGTAGTCTTAGCAGATCATACAGTGCTATCTCCAGTCAGAGGAGAGAGAAAGGTTCCTACAGAAAATAATTTCATCATCTTTAATTAAGCACGTCAGACTGGGGGACAGGAATAAGCCATCCTTTGCATGTGCCTGTCTCATTTGGATCACCAGCGGTACAAATGACGGTCTGTAGTAGTCTACTTAATTGTAGATGTCTCAGGCTACAGTGACTTTTTCCTCAAAGCTCCCATTCTCTTAACACCATGGATATCATGTGCAGCATGCAAAATATGATATGCAAAATAATCTTTGAAGAGTAAGCAGTTTGTCAATCTGTATGATATCAATACTGGGCTGGCCTTGCTGCTGGCCATCAGACCAAGCCTCTCCTCAGCCCTGAGTGAAAGCATATCTATGTTTTTGATGAGTACTCTTTGAAGAGTCTAGACAGTAGTGTGTGGGTGTGATGGGGAGGGGACATGAAGAACAGGCTTTGGAGACACGCTACTGGGAGTGCCAATGGAACTCTAATCCCCATACACCATCGTACCAGGTAACAGAGTTCAAAATGACTGGAAGAAATGGATTTCCTCAGTCCCAGACATTTTTCTATTACTGTTAAAAGATTCTGGAGTCACTTTTCCAATTCAGAACAATGCCTAGAAGGACATGCGAAAAGCCTAAGTTCCAGGAGGACGTAAGAAACATGCGCAGCTGGATAAGTCAAGATGCCTTTGTGGCCTGATTTGCAGTAGAGATCAAGGCGTGACAAGGAATTTCACAAAATGTCACAGTATATGAATTAACTTTCTTTCAATTTCAACCAGCAGGTGAGCCTGAGAAATGAAATAAGTGTTGGTGCCATTCAATACTGCCATTTCTTTTCAGCTAAACAAGAATTATTGAGTGGCTAGGTATGGATTGGGTGAATCAGAAAGTTCTGTGGTGTTATAAACAAAAATTTCAGATGTAATCAGGTATGGTGATGTTTTCAAAAGGCCTTTTTGGCTACTTGTTTCTGCTTCAGCACAGATTTGGGGAGGTGGAATGACCACGACCCAGAAGACTTACCTGGAACCAGGTTCACTCCTGACAGATCTCCCGAATGAACTTAGAGGTACTTAATTAGTATCTCTAGACAAATGTGAGGATAAAAGTGTTAAGGCTCATGAAGACTTCAGAAAAGCCAGCAATTTTAATTCCCTATGAATCTCCATGAGTAAACTTTAGTGGGAAGGGCAGGACTGAACTGTGAGAAAACAGTTTGCACCAGCATAACTATTAAACTCTCTTAACCTCCAAATCCTGATGTTTACGTCCAACCCACTTGCCAGGAAACAATCCCTGGCCCAGTCTAACTCTTTCCTGTGCCTGGGAATTGCTTGGGAGAGTGTGAATGAGCCTGGACCACAACCAGAGATATGTTTAACAATTTAACGTTGCAAACAGTACCATTTAAAGATGTTTGAGGTCCACTGCCTGGAAATGTTTCCTGGCACCATTTAATTTATCAGTGCAGAGAGAGCCTGTGAAGCATCATAGAAAGCATAATTTATCCAGACAGACCCACACAGAAAGGAGAAAAAAAGCCCCAAGACACTGTATTTTTTCTTCCTTGTAACAAAATATTTTGATTCAATTAGACAAATGAATTTATATCAAAGGAAATTGGTACTAAATATTTAACCTCAGCTGAAACTAATTTCAATTGATAGCTAACATTTTCCATTAAAACACCCATAATTTAGCATACATGGCATTTTTAATGAAAAAGTTTGTTTTGTAAAAATTTCCTCTAGAAATATTTTAACAAGAAACAGCAATTACATCTCAGCCTATGCTGGGGTTGTTTGCTGTGGTGCTTTTATGTGGCATAGGTCCATGCCCCATCTTTTCGGAGAGCTTTAGAACTTAATATGGTGTAAGATGTCTGTTTTGCATATTCATCAACAGTAAGTCAGCATCATGTATTCTTGTCAACTGCGCAATACCAGTTAGGACATTATACAGACCTCTTATTTTTTTAGAGATTATAATAATTAACCTTTTCAACATCTCAAGTCTCTCAGCATCTCAAGTCTCTCAGCATAGCCTTCCTTCTGTGCTGTAAATACCAGTGCTTGCTAAATGAACTTCTTCATTATACATGGAAATAGAGATTGCCTGTGCTTTTAGGAAAAAGTCCAAAATTGTCAAAGACTGCACATGAAGGCTGACAGCAGGAGGTGCTTCAGTAAGCCTCCATCTGGAAAGGCAATACATGCATATGGAGGGGAGATCATAACCTGGAGATTAACATGACAAAGCACCGCTGCAAATTTTCAACTGGAAAGACGGAATTGCTTTCAGCTCAGACAATAAATTAGATGATGATTCACATGCAGGGTTAATGGTAATATCTATCGTGTCAGAAGCATGCAGTAATTACAGCTGTGAAGATGAGCTCTGATGCTGTGGCTGGTGTAACAGATAATTATTTAGTGCTGCTGGAAATTCCTTCGAAAACATTGAAGCTAAAGCCTCAAATGAGGAACTGTGAAACCGTCTTCTGTCTTTCTGTTTAATACTTGTTAACCTCTTTAACCTCTGTGTCTACAGGCACCTTATTTCCTAAAGGAAACAAAGAAGAAAAACCCAAAAAGGGTTTATCTAAAAGCAGGATGCCTGAATGGGTGGCCATGCTGCTGGCATACATCTAATGCAGTTTTGTGCTCAGGAATAGCCCTGTGTGACTGGAAAAGCCACTGTCACCAGAAAGCATTTGCAGCATCATGGAGCTACTCAAATATTCCCTTTACAATTTGCCAGTTACTCTTATTTTACTGACAATTCCTTCCTTTATTTATTTCCCTTTGGTTTTGGAGGACCATTCAAGGGAGACTCAGACACCATCCCCTACTTTTAAAGCTACCAATGACAGAAAAACCTAGGCACGGTTGTACATCGAAGAGGAATGACTTCCATGTTTTCATGTGTAAGAGCAAATAGTCTTCTCTAAAGACACAAAAACATCCGCCTTGTGCACCTTCAACATTGCCTTGTGCACCTTCTCTTTCCTCCTCCATTTACATAGTTAAATAGTTACACGTCTGTTTGACCGCACTTACATCAGTAGGCATTTGGTCAGAAATGCACCAATCTTCAGAAAAGGTGACGATCACTAAGAGGCACATTGCAACAACTGATGCAACAACTGAAGAAGGTAGGCTTCAGCCCAACAAAACCCAGAAAGGGAAGATCAGCTCCTTTCTAGTGAGGAACTCAAGTGTCAGTGGAAGAAATCCTGCCTAACATGGCCTCGGGTAAAGAGGCTCATGCTCTCCCTAGAGGTGCTTTTATTTCAGAACTGAAATATCTGTCATGCCTGGGACATCGTAGATGGGCAGCGACACCTCAGACGAAATCCCTGCCAGACCAAAGAGGCAGGGACACTCCTAAGGGAATGCAGCCTATGGACAACCCACCCTGGGGCAGTGACAGAAAGAAAAGTACAGCAGTGGAAAGCCAGTAAAAGGCAGGGAACGATGGAGGAAAACCAGTAGGAAGCAAGGTTTTTCAGGAATCACAGAATCATAGAATGTGTTGGGTTGGAAGGGACCTTTAAAGGTCATCTAGTCCAACCCCCCTGCAGTGAGCAGGGATACCTTCAACTAGATCAGGTTGCTCAGAGCCTCATCCAGCCTGGCCTTGAATGTCTCCAGGGATGGGGCCTCCACCACCCCTCCGGGCAACCTGGGACAGTGTCTCACCACCCTCATTGCAAAGAACCTCTTCAGTCATAAAGAAACCAGACAGAAACAAAGGATGGAAAACAGAAACAAATACAGACAGAAAGACAGACAGAATTTATTATGGACATGACCCTAACCTCCTGTGCCCCTTCACCTCACTAAAGGGATTGGGACAGACCAAGTGTAACCTGCGATGAAAATAAGAGAAGGGTAGAATGGATAGAATAGGGTTTTTTGACTTAAGATGATCCTGGAGAAAGGGGAGGAATGTTTGTTGAGATGTTTTTTTATATTTCTCTTTTTTGTCTGTACATAAATGAGTGATCAGAAACTGTTATTAATTTGCGAGTAATTAAATTAATTCCCTGAGCCATGACTGTTTTGTCTGCACAAAGTCACTATATAGTTATTTTTATAATCTTCTTAGGGTCTTGTGTTCCGAGAAGCGCTGAATCATTGCCCAGAAGGTCCTAGCACTACATGGGGAGAACAAAGACTTCCACTGCCTTACTTAGTCCACTAAATACCATGTAAGACAATGGTTATTGTCACTAGAGTTGCATCCTGAAATCAGCCTATTTTGCTAAGAGAGCAGCATGGTCACAGAAATCAATAAACTGACACTGAAAATGGGAGGTGGGACAGAATAAGAAAATCCTTTCTTTCCAGACAAGTCAATCTCAATTTTCTTGTTGAACTAAAACTACATTTTGCAAATACAAAGTCAGTAATTACTACCTGCAAAATCATTTGACTCTTGAGCACTGACCTCTGCAACAAATAAAGGCAATGAATGTTGAGATAAATGTGTATTTACATTTATACTGTAGCACATTCACGTATCTCTAGCACACAGCACACGAGGAGTCTCAGGGCATCTGGAATACTCATGAAAATGGTTGAGTGGCCCTTCCTTTAAATGCAGCCTGGGGTATCATCAGCTGGATACAGCCTACTAGGACACATTTTCCCCCATCTTTCCTCTTGGGTGGGGAAATAGGATGGTGGTGGTTCCTTAACCTTTCCTGTTCACTTACCATGGCCTCTTTATAGCCAGCAGCTGTTCCAGTACAATCAGAAATGTTTTGTAGCCTGTGACGAGACCAGAGGAGACATGGTGTGTTTGCTCTGTAGGGTTTTTTTCTGCCTTTGTTTGCAGAGAGCTGGGTTGTTCCCTTCCAGTCCCACATTCCTATAGGAAATGAGCTCTGTGGCCAGGGGACCTGGGAAGAGGCAGAGTCTCACAACAGGAGCTTTGCAGGGAAGCCCACCACGCCACAACCACAGTCAACCCTGACCCTACCACTGCATTTTAGGAATCCCTCTCCCTGTCAGTAAGTCTTCTGTACTGAACTGTGTTCCTATTAGGAAACTTTTGGGTGCAGCAAGCTCTAGTCCTGCCAGACTGCTTTTTAATCTGCTAGACCCCTTCTTGTCGGTCCAATATTGGCCTACAAGTCTGATTTTGACGGTAATCTCAAGGTGGCCTCTGAGGTCACACTCAGATATATCCCTTGGGGATTTTTCTATACCAAACAAGGACAGTACTTCTGATTGCATTCTTGCCATTACTTTATATTTCTGCTCCTAAACTCACTGTCCTGTTTGTGCTATGTCATCAGTTCTGGACATTTGTGTTTTATAAATAATAATACCATCAGAAGCTGAACTTAGACAGGGTGAGCCTTAGGTTTCTTTGAATGAAAGAAAATTAATTCCTCAATAAAAAAACAGACTGTGTATGCACAACATCAAAATCACGCCCAAAAGTCACACAAGGCAAATTTTCTTGACAAGATTGTCAACACTCTGACTTTCACACCATTTGGAAGTCAGGATGTCCAGCCACCTCCTCCGGGTGCTCCGTCCCAGCAACGGGGAAAAAGTCCAGATCCCTCCTGAGTGCATGTGACAGTCAGCTGCAAACACAGTTGGAGTAACAACGCGTTTACAGTCTCGCTCCAAACTGTGTTGTTCAGGCTCAGAGCTGCTCGACAGGGAGCTGTGAGCATAAGATTTAGCTCACATTATATTCCCTTTTTCCCCTGCAAGATCTTCCCCTTTACCACTCTCATGCCCTCCCAAATAAACAGGTCACTTCTGTGTACCATTTCCGCATCAGCCCTGGTTTTGCTGATTTTATACCCTTATTTGGTATTTATGCTATGGTTGCCCTGGTAATTTCTAACTTTGACAGCAATTTTGTCAAGCTATTACCTTTTTTGCTATCTATAGCGTCCTGCCGTTTCTCATTTTGCTGTCTTGTTAGTGGCACCACGGGTCAGCGTAGGCCATCTGCATATACATTACTTCCCTTTGTAATCTGTAGCATCCTGCAGTTCCTCATGTTGTTATCTTGTCAGAGGCACCGCAAGACAGAGTGAGCCATCTGTACATCCACCTTAACACATACCTGCCTGTGCCATCTGCCACTATATTTAACAGGGAGAGGTAAATAAAAACCTTAACCGGAAAAAAAAATAGGTACTTGTTTTATAAACCACACAAAACAGAAAAAAATTACAACCACCTTTGAAATCTATTAAATGAGAAGTAATCAATTAAAGACACTTGCTACAGCTGTGTTCTGCTGGATCTTGATTTACCTTTGGGGTCATGTTTTCATGCATCTTGGAATAGCGTCCTGGGAAAGTGAAGGCACAGTATACATTGTGTTTCCTACTCAGTTCTAGTCCTAGCTCCCCCAGCACACTGAACACCTAGTCCCAAACCCACAGTGGAACCCAGGAAATGCCAAAAGACCCTGTTCTACCCAAGTGGGTATGTTTTACTCTGTGGAACTCTGGAGACACCATAACTGGCCTTTCCCATGCAAGGAGGACAGAGTGGTAAGCCTTTCATGGAAGTGATTGTCACCACAAGTAGACAGAGATGCTACATTGGCTCATTCAAGTTCATGCCCTCCTGAAATAGGACTTCCACTACTTCCAGGTTTGGCTTTCCCAGCTATTTCAAAGCACCTGATTAATGCAGGCTTTATTTAACATGTACCACTAGCAAAACAGTGATCTGATTGTTTTTACTCAGTACATTTTATTTATAGCTAACTTCCCAGAGACAAATTTAATTAGCGATCAATTCTCACTCAATGCTCTAGACTTCTCCCCTCACTGGGGCTGCACAGTAAAGTGCATTGTAATTAGAAGCAAACATAATATCCTTGCCTTTTCTTATTTAGAAACAGTAGAAGAAAGGATTATCATGTTTTCTCCAAGCAAAGCATGAAATAAAAGCAACACAGTAAATTCTCAAGAACTGCTTAATGTTAATGCTAACCCATTTATAGCCATAACTCATCCAGAAGGTCCATATTGTTTTAAAGACCAGCCAGTGGGTCAGTCCAGGAGTCAGGTAAGAATAAGCTGCAGATGCAGAATTGGAATGCTGGATTCACCTCCACGGACAAGTCACTATTAGTCTCTTACTTCAATTTTCATCCTGCAGAAGGGTCTTTGGGGACTCTTTTTCAGTATGTGCATTTATATTACCTAAAGCCATGGATCTTTGGTCTTGTAGGTTCTTTCTTCATAGGACAAATGAAGTCTCTTCAGACATTAACTCTGAGGAGAAAATCACTCCCAGTTCCTCTGCCCTTCTCTCTCTACTTTGCACCAAGAGACCTTCCCTCTCTGTGGGGATATGATCCATGATAATGTCAGGGGACATCTCATTATACAGGTTATTATAACCTCAGTCTGAGGCTGTTGTGCTTTCTAGAGAAACGGTCCCATTGTGCCCTTGGGGCAGCACAATAAGTCATTGTCCTTTACACTGGGCACACACAAAAGCTGTGAAGTGCTTACAGCCCACAGCATATATTTCTTTTCTTTTTTTTTTTTTTTTCAGCAGGTCAGTAGCCCTATGGGTTAATGCTCTGATCCTGCAAGGGAGACTGTACGCACAGGAGTTTTTTCATGGTCTTGGTCAAACGGGTTGAGAAAGGCTGCCAAGCTGCACTCTGCAAGCAAAAGCTGTGTTTTTCCCTAGCTTTGCCTACGGAAATGCCATAAACTCTTAGCACTAAATATTTCACTTGTGTGGAGATGTATGTCAGAGATAATGGGCTTAATTTGAGGATGGCCTTTTACAGAAAGTTTAATATCACACACTGGGCTCCCGTATGGGGCTTTTGCCTTTTACGCTTGCAAACAGCATTCCCCAGGCTATGCCATCAACTGAGCTGCAGAGACATGTTTGAGGTTGTCTCTGCCTGACAAAGTCATGCTTTACTCACCATCCATTAATTGGATAAGCCTGAAAATAAGCTGCAGACACTCCAGAATGTTCTGGGATGCTTCTGATGAAAGAGTGTATAGTGTCAACCCCTTCTTTCCTTAATAAATGTGATGTAAATGTTACTTTGTTCAGATTACATTTCTATTCAATATATTGGGACTAAGCAGTCTATAGAACATGTATTTCTGTTAACAGTTTGTTCAAATAAGAGGAAATAGCATTAATGGTATTTTTAAGTGATGCATTTACCAGGAAAATAAAAATCTAGAGATTGTTACCAAACAATTCAAACAGTATTTTAAGCCTTAAACTGGTGCTTGAGTAAATCTGTTCATTCCAGAATCTGTCACCCATCACTACTTACAGTAGTAGTTTAAGACCAAATCTTCCCTACTTCTATTACCATTTTTTATCAGTCACCTCTAGGCAATCCTTGCAGAAGTTCAGCTAATTGTAGAGCAAACCATTTGCCTACGCAACCATGTATAAGCTTTTTCCACAGGTAGCCACTATTTGATATGATCTCTTTCCCAGCTGCTCAGACATGTTCATGAACACAGGCTGCACCAAAGGTTAGGATGAACCCTTATGCCAGACACAGATACATACAGATCTCTTTTCCATCCATTGTCAGACACGAATGATGATGTTTTATTCACTTCAGCTTCAAAACTTCATGGTACTTCAACAAAAATTCTCACATCACTCTGTTATAGACATGCAGATGAGGCCGGGAGCATTCAATCAATTCTCCTTGTTCACCAGCAACTGGGGGCAGAGGATCCTCTCTCTGGGAGGTTTTTCTTTGATTGGGAAGCTTCAGGGGCTGTCTTTGCTCAGATCATGATGGGTATCACCAGAGGTTCCCCAGTCAAGGTACTAAAGCTTACAATAACAAAAATGCCCAGTCCCTGTGGAACGTGTGACAGAACACAAGTGAAGTTAATTGTTACAGATGATGACACTGCAACAAAAAGCAGGGCACGAAATTTTGCAGGGACACAGCAGAGCAGCCACAGGGCTCAGATAACACGTCATTTCTAGTACATTTCTCCTCCCATTCAGTCATGCAGCCATGCAGAGCATAGTTCCTCTATAACAGTGTTCATATAGAAGAAATATTATTTGCAATAGGTGGTCCTAACTAACTAGTTGCCCACTGTGGGTAGGATTGCAGGAGTATGGTTGAGAAATAAGCATCTGACAGCTGCCTGAACTGGCTATTGATGCTTCTTGACTTTTCCAGTCTTGCTTTGATTTTGGGAGTTTGAAATGACAAAGGCAGTATTAGTAGTTTTTGACATTTAAAAAAAAGTCACACTTTGATGTAAAGGAAAGGAAGAAGGTTTATGAATGCTCTTTAATTTTTTGTAATCAAGTATTCCCTATAATGGGCATGTGATATAGTAGTTTTCAAACTTTTACAATTTATGCTGGGGTCAGAGAACCTTTGTGGCTGTAGACATATGTGTGCAGCTCTGTCAGGATCATCTCTCGTTCTTCCCCATCATCAAGTTGCGATAAGCACTTTTCAGTTATAAATTTGTCATCGTAATTCCTCAAGCCTAGTTAGAACAGGCACAATTAAGAGTACTAAAATAGTCAAATGTTAATGTTTCAGTTCTTTCCTTCATTATGTTTTTTTTTTTCTTTAAAAAACCACAAACTCAGGCCTTGTCTTGTTAGCAGGTTTTATATTTCTTCCCCCAAAGCTAATGTCATTTTCTGCAAAATAAGTTTGTTAATTCCTTGATCTGAAAAGCTGACAGCTCATGTATTGACTAACCACTCCACTATGCCTCTGTATGCTCTTTTCAGCTTACAGCCTTGTCTCAGTTGCTTCAAGTTTGTCTAAAACATTAGTGCCTTGAGTCGCTGCATTTGAAAACTGATTTTAATGGAGGGCAGGAGAAGGCCAGGGATGCACAATACTGTAAATTACATGTCACAGGAGCACACAGATAAGATGTTGTTGTAGAGGGTGGAGGAAAGAAGGGGCAGCACAATGCATCAGGCATACATATAGGAGGTGCATTACCTTTTCCTTAGTTAGGATTCAAATACTTCACTGTCATTGCGATGCAATTGAAGCACGAGAATCATATCAACTCCTTAGTTTGGAGACTGAGCAGTAATTAAAAATAGATTGACTAGTCTTCACAGCTTATATAAGATAGAATGAGCCATGGTACTTTTCTGCCAAGCCTTCCTCCATCCTTCATGCTAGTGCTACATCCAAGTTCTCCACTCTAATTTTAATTCACAGTCAGGGCTGTGAAGGATACAGATGTTGCATTCTCAGAACTTGGAACATGCTTACAGTAGCCTTGGTTCTGGTGATGGGACACAGAGCTAAGATTCAGGAGCCATAAGAGTTAGTTTTGGTTGTTCCTGTAACATGAAGAAAGGTTGAGAGAACTTGGATTCTTCAGTCCAGAGAAGAGAAAGCTCAGGGGGATCTATCAACGTGTATAAATACCTGATGGGATGTAATGAAGAAGAAGAGGCCACACTCTTCTAAATAGTGCCCACTGAGAAAGCAAGAGGGAGCAGGCACAAATTAAAACATGTGAAAATCCATCTGAACACAAGAAAACACATTTTTAGCATGCTGCCACTCAAACATTGGAAAAGGCTGCTCAGAGAGGTTGTGGAGTCTCCATTCTTAGAGATATTCAAAAGCTGTCTGTCCGTGATCCTGAGGAACCTGCTCCAGCTGATCCTGCTTGAGCTGTACGAGAAGACGCAGCGGGTATGGACGAGATGATTTCAAGAGGTATTTTCCAACTTAAATTATTCTATGATTTTCTAAGTAATTTCAGGCAAATTTCTTCTATCCCACTGTTAATTACTTGTTTAAACTGACAGGCTGAGAGAGTTGGTGTTGTTCATCCTGGAGAAGAGAAAGCTCCCAGGAGACTTCCAGTGGCTAAAGGGGGCCTAGAGGAGAGACGGGGAAGGACTCTCTATCAGGGAGTGTAGCGATAGGATGAGGTGTAATGGTTTTAAACCAAAAAAGGACAGATTTAGATTAGATATTAGGAAGAAATGCTTTACTGTAAGGGTGATGAGGCACTGGAACAGATTGCCCAGGGAAGTTGTGGCTGCCCCATACCTGGAGGTGTTCAAGGCCAGGCGGGATGAGGCTTTGAGCAGCCTGGTCTAGTGGGAGGTGTCCCTGCCCATGGCAGAGGGTTGGGATTAGATTATCTTTAAGGTTCCTTCTAACCCAAACGAGTCTGTGATTCTATGATTGTAAATCAAGATCTCTCTTGTAAAGCTCTTTTGATGGTCTGTTCATCATGTCAATACTCTCTATATATGTGTATAACTTTTTCATCTGAGGTCTCAAAATATGAAACAAATATGAAACAAAATCAATAAAACTAATCTCAGGTCATCACCAAGTTAAAGAGAAATTATACAAGACAGGAAAATGTTAAAGGGAAAAAAAAAAAAACCAAACAGCAAAACAATTGCATCCACAAATAGGACAGCAAAGAGAATTTATGTGTAGTGCCAAAAAGGACAATGACTTACTCTGCTGATTGCTGCAAGTGTCTGAAAATGTTGTTTCTTTTAATGGGAAGTAATTTGTTAGGAATCAGAGCAGGATACTTGGAGACTGGTTTTTCTCCATCTCTGCTTCATCTCATTCCAAAACAATGTGAAAACCATTCAGAATCAGAGGAAACAGGTCTCGGAGGGACTGTGAGAAGTTGGCCAGTCCATGCTCACTGTGGTGTTATCTAAATCCAAACCACTGATTGCAGACTGTAGTATGTGCTAGACTCTCCATCTCTCATATAGCCTGTGCCAGTGCTTAGCTGCCCTACTCACTAGATGTGTTTTCTTAATGTCTAGTGGATTCCTTTTTTGTTTCAATTTAAGACAATCTTTACTCAACTCACTGGACACGGAGAGTACAACTGAAGTTATTTGTCAAAATTTCTCTTAAAATTTTAAGTTCCCTAGAAAAAATATCTCCAGTTCCTTTGTTTGTTTTTTTTTTTACTGGTTTTGGCTGGAATAGAACTAAATTTCTTCATAGTAGCTTGTATGGGGCTATGTTTTGCATTTGTGTTGAAAACAGTGTTGATAACATACTGATGTTTTACCTATTGCTTGCTGAGCACTGCCTACACAGATCCAAGGCCTTTTCTGCTCCTCAGACTGCTCTGCCAGTGAGTAGGTTGGAGGTGCACAAAAAGTGGGAAGGGGACAGAGTTGGGACAGCTGAGCCCAACTGACCAAAGGGGTATTCCATACCATATGACGACATGCTCAGCATGAAACTAGGGAGGAAGTTGGTGGGTGGCCACTGCTCAGGGACTGCCTGGCTATCAGTTGCTTGGTGGTGAGTAATTGTTTTCATTTGCATCACTTGTCTTTGGTCTGGGTTCTTTTCCACTTTTCCTTACATTTATTTTTTTTTTTTTCCTAATTATTAAACTATTGTTATCTCAGCCCATGAGTTTGTTTCTCCCTTTTACCCTTCCAGTTCTCTTCCCCATCCTAAGGCGGGGAGAAGGAGGGCGGTGAGTGAGTGAGCAGCTCTGTGGTGTTTAGTTGCTGACTGGGTTTAAACCACAACAGTTTTTTTCTAGATCACTTAATTTACAAGTGTTACCTATTATTGTCAGGCAACACTGGTGTCCTGTCCCACAGAATAATTGGTGAAATGCTTGGGAGTTCCATCATCCCAAAGGGAATTAACTGTACTTTGATGCATGAGTCATTCTCAAATGGGAGTAAACCAGAGGGTTTTGCTCTTGTTTGAAAAATGTAGGCATCAGGAGTGGGATTCAGTTGACTAAAGTAAGTCATCTAAATCTGCACTAAAGTGGAGTAAATCTGAACTTTCTCCTTTGGGGTGAGATAAGCTGTGCTTCATGGACTAGACTGATATCAATACTGACAGTAACAAAACCTGCAATCAAGAGTCCTATGTCAATATCACAGAGATTTCCAAATTAGTTAACTCACTTGTGTCCTTAACAGTGACATTTGTGACCATAAATACAGGTGTCAACCCTCTGATACAGGATCTTGGTTGGACATGTAGCTCTTTTTATTACATTTTCCTACCCTGGGAATTAACACCTTTTCTTTCCAATTTAATTATATCTCTGTTGGCTCTACTGTTAATTAGCTGCATGATTTTCCAAGCACATTATTGAGATATTGGTACACATAACCATGGAGGTTTTAAAAGCTTTGAATGACTTGACAGTAGTCTTGGAAAACCTTTACTTCTCTGCATTAATCCAGAGTGACTCTGTTGACTTGAAGAGCTGTTTGATCAGGTTTCACTCTGGTGTAATTCATGACAGAATTTGATCCTATCTAAATAGTTTTTATTGAAAGACCAAGTATCACTTTTTACTAATGTACTATATACACTATGATTTGTTAATCACCTGTTTGAATTCCACCTATGTTACAAGCAAGGTCTCTGAGTAAAGACAACATGAGAGTAACTAGATAGAAATCGACCTTTTATTTGTTTGGCTGCAAATTCTCTACATTGCATCCCCAAGGAGGCTCTCAAAGCGCTTCACAAACATTTCCTCAGCCTTACAGACAGGCTGTAGGAGAGATAAGAATTCATGCAGGTGAAGATGAAATATCTTTGCAAAAGAAATCCTGTATCTCGTTCGCAAGTGGTGGTCCAAAGCAAGGAATACTGAGTTAAATTTTATACCCTTGTCAGTTATGAAGGTGAGCAAGACATTGATAATAGTCTTTGTTGGCATAAATTTTATGCCTCATCACGCCCTTGTAGAATTCCAAGAGCACAAACATATTGACATTTTAAAATGGTAGGACCTTTGGGTATATTTCAGAGTTCTGGGCCGTTGCTTTAGGAAGGACTGTTTTGGAAAAGAAGCCTTTTGTGGCTTTACTTTGATTGGAAAGGAAGGAGTCTAGTTGTGTCGCTTTAGGCATTTGATGTAGCTGTTTGGTTAAGAACTACACTCCCAGCAGTGTCAGCGGAGAGACTGTTGTCTTAGGTAGTTTCAATTGGCTTCTTGACTCTGTAGAGCCTAATAGTAGATGTTGTGATTCTCTCCCCGAGTTTCCCATGTTTATACACTATTTCTAACTCTTATCTGAAAAATAAAGCTGTCCCTTTTGTGGTAGAACAAAGTATAATTAGATTATACTTAATGTGATGTTTCCTGTTACTTAACTTGATCTTACATAAACTGATGTTTTCTTGCACTCATTATAATGATATAGTTGTGATTCATGGAAAATTATTTTTGGTAGAAAAGGGTTAGGGAGCAGGCTAATGGGAAAAAAAGCAAGCTATTTTAAAGTAATTAGGAGCATTTATCAGCTTGATGTTTATCACTGTTTTCTATGCACTATGTTTTTGTTTCCTGTTCTAAGAGAATTCCACCCAGTGAATCATGGATGGCATTTCTATGGCATCATAAATAAAAACTTTCCCTTGATATGTTGTCCTGTTCCCTGCTCTAGGCATTGTTTTATCGTGTACAGTTCATAATGGAGTGATATATTAAATGACGTTAAGTTCCCTACCTTGTTGCCACAGATGGAGGATGTTGACCAATACAGACACAGCCCGTAGGATAAATACTGCTGATAAGTTATGTAAAATTGTGAACTCCGGAAAGACAGGAAACTGTTTTGGACAGAAGTCTTTGATGTCACATGGATGTCTGGGGAGAAATTAACCTTGTATAATGGAAACTAAAGGAAACTTTCTAATGAATCAGTGGACTGGTGAAGTCTTGGTACTGCTGAGGTAAAAACAGGCAGCTGCTATTCAAGAGGGAGCTTGCTCAGTTTTATGGGAGGCTTACAGTTCCCTACAACAGTGGCTGTCTGGATTTCGTGACTTTGAAAGCCCTTTTCAGTCCAGAGTGCCCAGCACACAGTCATTCCTGCTACTGGGAGCCAACACGTGGCACTCAGGCGTAGGCAGGAGAGTGTACCACACATCACCAGCCCCAGGGTCATATAAAGCAGTGATGTCCCATGGCACAGAACTATAGTCTCATAAAGCACTGCAAGAATAAAAGAAACTGCTTTTTGCAGGAGGGAGAGGTGACAGCATTGCATATGGACTGCATTATTTCCACATCTCAGCTAAGAGTAAAATCAAATAAATACTTGACTTAAGCCTTTAGGACACAAAACAAGTATTTGGTTCAAGTATAGTTCAAGGACCTAAGATCTCCATAGCTTTATGGAGCATTCACCTTATATAAAGCAGTGCACAGGGGCAGTATTTAACTATACTTGTAGTCTTGAATGTTATAGTCAAAGTTAAAATCACAGGAAACTTGTCTTTCAGTAAAATCAAAGTATGGACATTAGACTGGTCATAGAAATGTTGCTGTACGACTACAGCTTGGAAGCAATGCAGTAGAGAAAATCCTATTGACAAAAGAACTACTTTCCCCTGTTCTGCTGAAGTTTCCCGGGAGCTGGAGTGACTCCAAGTGGGATATGACCCAGGTAGGTTTGATGACTGTGGCCCTCTTATTTATTTTAGCCCTCTTACCAATATAAGTAAGAGACAGAGCGTCCAGACTTAAACAAAGGAAGAAATTCCATGTGTGTAACGAATCCCACACGATGCAGTGTTCTGACTCCAGACATAACAGAGGCAGAACTAGTGGTACAGATAGGATTTATTCTCCTGCAAAATCCTGGGTGAGGTGCAGCTCAGCCCTTTTTCTCCTCCCCGCTCCACCCCNTATTATCACGATATGCTTGCTCTGGGCAACTCCTGATGGTTCCCCCACTGAAGGAATGTGGGACAACTCTGATTGATTTTTCCCTGTATAGGTACAAAGAAAGGGACTGGGGAAGTAGCAGACACGTATCAGATCACATACCAGATCAAATAGCCAGCCTAAGGGGATCAGTATTATACTGCTTCTGAGCAGACATTCAGTCCAAGACACCAGGTGTCCCTTAAATAAATGAAAAGCATTGTGACTACAAGTTTATTTAACCCACCAGGGAGCCAAGAATATGGCATTGCCTCAAGTGATTTCTTCTTTAGGGTATAAAAGTTGGAATAATATTAACTTTTCCAAATTAAAATTTCAAGAGTTACCATCTGGGAATTGCTTCCCTTCTCTTACTCCTGCCTTCATATGCTATTTCTTCCAGTAGGAACTTCCAAAACCTGGTCATCCTTTACATCCTTTACATCCTTGACATCCTTTATCCGATGGCAGAAGGTATTTCATATCCTTTAGCCTCACTAAGGTAATCAGCATTTTCTCCAAGTTAATGAATAAAGTTCCTGTTATTATACATGTTTCCCTCATAGCGGAGGCAAACGGTGTTATCTGCTTCATGCACATTCCTCAGCACCACATTTTTTGAATGCCCCCCAGCACAATTTTATCTTTAATAATATAATAATAAATAAATAAATAAAAATAGAGAGAGCGTTTCTTCTCCTCAGCTGCCTGCAGGACAGAGTTTGAGCTTCCAGGGTTTTACTGATTGCTTGAAAGGGAGCAGTTTGCATTAGATTTCAGGCACGTCACAGTTTATGCAGTATGTTTTTATCTTGACTTGCTGCAGCAGTGAGGAGAGGAACATCTGTAACAGTATGTTCTTCCAGAGCACCTTTTATCCACTACTCTCCAGATGCTTGAATCCCAAATTAATTTTCTCTACATCGCTGGAAGGCAGCAGGCAGAGATTTAAGGGGGAGGAGAGGGGACAGCCAAGGCAGCTTTTTACCTCCCTCCATCTCCTGCTGTGTAGGTGTTCAACCAGCACAGACTGGGTTTGATCACTGGGGATGAGGCTGGTCCAGTACTCCACGTAACAGTGGCTGGAGGGGGAGGCTGCAAGCTGTCTTCATGGTTGGAGATGAGTCACCAGAGCTGTGGTCCCAGCACAAATGTCAGCTTCCTCAAAAGCTGGCGCGGGCACTGAGCATGGCCCCACACAAGTACGAAACCTCCTGCCACAATTATTTCTTGTGTGAGATGAGAAAGCGTCCTCAGTGGCAGTAAATTGGGAGTGCCATCACAGAGCAGACAAAAAGAAGTAACTAGACAAAAGAGGAAAACCTCACAAACAAAACCCAAAACTTTCCTTTTGGAAATTTCTTGAAGTGATGATATTTCACAAAGTCCAGTTTCCTCTCTGGGTGGCGTGGAAAGGAAAAAGAAAAGAGTAAAAGAAAATATTGAAAGTATTTCACTTGTTTGTTTTGGGTTTTTTTTTGTTTTTTTTTTTAAGTTCCCTGGCATATAATTCTGTTCCCCATTCTTTTTTTTTCTCATTGCCCTGATGTATATATGCATATATATACATATGTACATATATATATGTATATGCATATGAGCTTAATATGAGCAAAGACATCAAGCTTTATCCTTGAAGGTGAAGAAGAAAAGACAGCAAGCTAATTCTGTAGAAGAAATTGTTATTACAAATGTCATCACTTCTTTTTTTTATTTGTATTAAAGGCAATCTATGAAAGTAGACAAACCAATTAGTTCAGCAACTACAGTGATAAAATAAGTTTCTGCTGGGAACCACCTTTATTTTCCACAGATGTCTTTATTCCAAGTGATGCCACTTTTTATTGGATAGATTTCCACCTTTTCTCTTTTAACAGCAGCATTCAGAGGTACAATCCAGAGCATGGCAGCACTGCTGGGTCTCATACAGCACACAGCAAGAAATCTTGCATAAACACAGGAAGGTCTTTGCATCACTAGTTTCTTAGCAGAATAGACAAGGCTAATATTAAATGGGCAAGAAAGCTGAAGTTCTTCCCAAAGTCCCCCGGCAGGCTGATGGCAGAGCTGAGACTGCCTTTCACATGACCCTTGCGAGGGGTCAAAGTTTTGGCTACTGGATCATCCTTCCAGACGCAGCTACACACACCTCTTTATCTCATTTGCTATTGCAAAGAACCACTCATTTAACAGCAAAAAGTGTCACTTGCTGTAATAAATAGCCTGCTGTTAAGTACAGAAGAGCTGGCATTTACCTAGGAGAGAGGAATATCACGTCCAACAACATTCATTCCAATGTTTGGCCCTGTTTCAGCTATGCCTCAGAATTTTTACTTCATTTCAATAAGGAAACTAAGGAACATTTTACCTCAGTGTTTCATTTGATCAGAGCAGCTTTCTGATATTTGTTAATTTGTCTCAAACATCTGCCATTAGAAGGCATTTGTCTCTTCTGTCAGCTCCCTCTCTCTCTGGCTTTCATGAAAGGGTTTATATTGCTCAAAACTTGCCAGGGCCTTGTTAGTCTGACAGGCTGCCTTGTATGTGCCCAAAATATGTCTAGCAAGAGATGTCAAGGCCATGGAGAGTTAAAATGACAACCTGGTAATTTACTGGAATGTGTTGAAGAGTCTCTGCCTATTAGAAAACATGGTTAAGATATTTCAGTATGCCTTGGTTGGGTACAGGGTTCTCCAGGACAGGCCTGACAAAGCAGATGAGATATTGGTTTAGAAACGTGGTAAATCAAACCATCATGCAGTAAATTGTGAGGAGTTGTGAGGAGGTTGGCACAAGCGGTTAATCAGCTGCCAGGAATTCATGCCCAGTGTCTGATAGGTAGTCAGGTCGGTGAGAGAAATGTGTGGTTGGGTAGGACGGGGTACACCTGCGTATATTTATGTGAATGGAAGAACCTGCAAAGGGTGCAATAAAAATTCTCTTTGCATACATATTTAACCCTGCCCAGTTTCTGCCGTCAGTCAGCATCATCACGCTGCTGATGGTGTTATTAAAGGGCTATTGTCTTGGTTAATCTCCACTTCATGTTTGCACACTTAGTCAAACAGTGTTAGGGTAGATCTATCAGCTCCCTGAAAGCAGGCAGCTGACAAGCTCCTTGGGAGCAGCACCTGTACGTATGCAAACATAAAGAGCAGGAGCGTGTGTGTTCTCCATCTGGCTCCAAGCTGGAGCTTTAGGTCTATTAATCATGCTCAGAGCCTCAAAGGCTTTTCTAGTTTGTTCATTGCCTGACCCAGAGGAGTAATGCTTCAGTGCTTGGCACTGAAAAGCCAGGGCTTCTGCATTTTATTCTGAGCTCTGCATCAATTCACAGCACAGGCCTGAGTAAATTTCTTAGGAATAGGTCCAGAGGGCTGAAGACTATAAAACTGAATCAGAGACACTTCTCTTCCAAGATTTGTGTACTAGACAGCAATCCAGACCTTGGAGACAGGTGTTTGGTCCCTCCACACAGCATCACGAGGGGAGCCAGGCACCTTGGAGCAGCCATAGCATTGACTGAGGATATCTCTATGGAGAACAAAACACTGCAGAAAAGGGTATGTGCTAAATCTTGCCTTTCCTTGAGATGTGGATGCTTATCTGAGCAACATTCACTCTCTGCTAAAGGTCTCTAGTCTATCTTCACCAATTCAAGACCTCTTCTGATTTTTTACTAGAGAGCAGTTTTGGTGACACACCTTTATATGCATTTCACTGTTGAGCACATCATGTGGGAGAGCTGGTTCCAGTCTCGCAGATGCATAGACTTATTTGAAGCCACCTCCAAGAACAAAATCTGCTTATTTGGTTATGGAGAGGAGTAGGGTTTCCATTCCTTTTGCTGAAGATATTCTCTCTTGGGGGAAAAAGCCCAAAAAAGTTATGATATCATTGTCTCTGGAGATACTGACAACTCAACTGAACATTTCCCTGAGCAACCTGAACTAACTTTGAAGATGAACCTGCTTTTGAACAGAGGACTGAAGTAGGTGACACTCAGAAGTCCCTTCCAGAATTGTCTGAGTTTTTGATCCTAGAATTACTTTAGAGCAAAAAATACGTCAAAATTTCCTTGTGGCCTAGAGCTTAGGGCTCTCACTGAGGAGGACTTTCCTGTCTCCCAAGAACTGATCATATATTTGACCCTATCTCCAAAACATAGGGACTTACCTTTTTTCCTTCCTTTCTGAATTGATAGGGAACAGATCCACACATCTACCTGAGAAACAGGATGTTACAGCTAAACCCATGTGAAGTCTGATGACAAACTTTCAGGGAAGGTGCTTTCTGGGAGGTTTCAGGGCAGGTAGACAAGGTGTGTAGCCTGTGGATCTGGCCAGTCCTGCACAGAATGAAACATGGAAATACAAGGGAGGTATCTGAGCATTGAAAGCAGAGAGTGAAGTAGTCTTGCATGAAAAAGGTTTGGATTTATGCATCTAAGTTTTACCTATTCCCCATTGTGCGTTTCCTTGGAGATAGCCCTAACTCCAGGGTTCAAAAATCATTACTTATGTTACTAAATAGGTTGCCTGATTTTCAGCTGGACTTAACAGACACATCTGATTTATTTCAACACCAACAGGATCATGACTGAAATGAAATCACACACAGATGAGTGTTCCAATTGCTACTCTTATTAATCCTGCTGTTTAGGTTCATGTTTAACAGGAGGCATATGCAAGGCTCATTTGACATCAAAACAGTGAAGAAGCGCCTAATCTGTCACTGTCACAGACGTCTGCGAAGAGCCACCTGCAGCACTCTTCAGTGCAGAGAGCAACCAAACAGTGTGAAAAGCCACCGTGACAAACAGAGGGACTGAGATATTGATTGTGCCATGTGTTTTCCTTGTCAAAACGGAATGAACCCGTCTCAGAGAATTCAATTTCTCTGCATCACACAGGCACACAACGGGAGTCACGAAATGCCACAGCGCATTGGAGGTGCGCTGCAGTGAATGATCTCTGTTATAGAATAAATATGCCTCCTGCCCTTGGCAGGTCAGTGCTGGGCAGCAGAGTGACGCTTGCCCGTCCCCTGTGGAGCGCAGAGTGCTCACACTGAGACCTTTTCAGCCAATATTTGCCTCAGATAGTTTCCAGGATGGAGGAGCTCAGATCTTACCCCAGTTTTTAAAGTGGGCTCACCCTACCAGAATACTCAAAGGCAAGAATCTCCACTTCTTCTGAAGCCTGCCCACAGTAAATCAGGCTGTGCCAGGGTACGTTCACAGGCACTTGAGTGCAATCATCCACATGCTGCTGGAATGGCCCCGAGCACAATCTTGGCCCAAAGCAGCAAGCACTCTCCCAGACCAGCCCTGGGACAAGAATAAGTTGAGGATCATTTCCAGTAGGTAGTTTGCACTTTTTCAGTAAGCCAGTCTGTTCCTGGGGAATAAGAGAGTGCCTTTCCACACAAGTCTGCCTTAGCTCCAGAGAGCTGTCCTGATCACATTTCATTTACAACAGCAAATAAACCCACGGAATTTTACTGGCTTATTTGTAGGATGAAGTCCTAGCTATTTTCTGGAGGGGAAGTCAGTGGACGATTTACTAATGATACCTGCAGAACAATGCCCCAAGTATATTTCCCAGCACTTTGGGGTCTGTCAAACATTTCAACAAAGTCACGGGAAGTCTTCCCTTTGCTTCACTCCATGTTGGGTGAACCATTTCATGCTTAGCTGCCTCCTCTCAGAGCCGTTTTCCTTCTTGCTGGTGTGGGACAGGGGAACTACAGTCCTGACTCTGGACTTTGATCGTTAACTCTGGTGACTTGTTACTGACAGAAGCCGGAACCATATCCTTCAGAGGAAGACATAGGAAATGGCAGGCTATTTAAGTGGAGTAATTTTCACCTCTGGATTCCTCATTATAAACTCAAGGACTGCTTCAAGCTTCAAATCCTGAAAAAAATCCTCAATTTCATCCCTAGGACTCTCAGAAGATTGGACAAGATGAGCACGGGGAACCATTCCTTCTTTCCCAGAAATTATCATTATGAAGCTGTTGTAACTATCAAGAATACCTCTACTTCAAGTCTTACACCCACTTTAATAATCCTCTTCTTTCAAAGCTGAACAGATGTCTAAAGGATGATGTTTTTTTAATATTAAAGTAATAAATATTTAAAATATTTCCACGCATGAGTCTGTATTTCATGAAGATAATGTCAGGCTCGTAACACGTCTGGAGGAAATTTTTGAACAGATGTCAGATTTATTTTCTTCCTAATCCTTCTTCAGGCCAGGAAGCATCTATTTTGACATGCGTCTCACAGTCCTATTACAAAATGGGTATGTAATATTGCTGTAATATGATAAATACCTTATTATCATCATCATGGGCTCTAGAGAGGAAACATGTTTAACTGCTATTGTAGTGTTTAGTCATTTAATCACAAAGCTGTTATCTTCATTTAGTAAAGTAACTTTGAGGCCAGATGACGTTCATTATTCCGTGTACACTATGTTTTATTTTATCTGTATTTTATTTTCACCTAATTGCTTTGGTCAGTCAAGTGCTAGAAGTTCAATGGTCTATCTCATTTCCTGAGGGATATTTTTGCAAAGTAAAATACCAGTATTTCCAGGCAGTTTCACAAGTGCTGCAGAGAAGAAAATACACAAAAATAGTTCACAAATAAACTAGTTAAAAAGAAATAGTTTTTTCAAGTTGCAGAAGATTTATTTTATTTGAAATTTGTATTAAAGCAAATAGGATGGCTTTGATTGAAAGACATTGTTTTGATTAGGAGTGATGCTGAATAGGATCATCCCCTCTCTTTCTTAGACTTTTAAGCTAAAGAAAAGAGACTGGAATTTATTGTCAATACTCTTAATTTTAATGTGAAGTCTGTGTTTCTCCTTAGCCATCTGTAAGAAGAGGGTGTTCAGATTTATCCACATTATACAGTGTGGATTCCAGTTACATATTTTGCAACAGACTTAGAAACAAACACAATGCTGAAAAGCTATTGATTGTGGCAGTGGGAAGGCTTTTGCAACTGATGGAGGGGCAGATTTCAAACTGGACTAGCAGCCGTGCCGGAAACTTGACCCCCCAGCACTCATCAGGGGAAAAGATAGTCAACCCACTTATAATCAGAATTTGCATCCGTTAAAAGGATTTCCGAGTACTCAAGGAAAGGACATTTAGGCCCTTAGATCATAAAGAAGGATGTTTACCTCACTGCGACGATGTGCAGAGCAATGAGCACTTTAATAGATGGTACCCTTGCATGAAGTGAAGCTTTGTGCAGCACGTCATCCAAAAGCCAGTACAGCAACTGAGCTGGACCTATGGAGGCGGGGTTGTGTCCCTTGATGGATAAAATAATTTACTCACTGTCCACTTGAGAAACTTTCGCCTTCAAGAATCACAAATATTTTTCCTTTGATTTTTTTTTTTTGTTTAAAAATGTGATAGACTAAGAAACAAATGCTACGTATGCTATTTGTGAGACTCCAGCAGCAGCTTTCCTCTAAGAAAGGGTGAAGTTCTTCCCATGGTATGCAATCTTAGGAATCCACTGTGGAAATGGAACCAGTTTTAAGAGAGTAATGTCAACCAGTAATGTCAAACAAAGTGATGTCAAAGTACAGGCTAGAGGAAGGAGTAATCTTTGTGAAGCAAGAATGCACCATTCATGCCACATGGACTGCTGCTAGCCTGGAGACCATCATGGACCTAATTCTGGTCTTATTTTCTTCAAAGTCAAAAGTATCTGTACTGAAGTCAAAGCGACAATCATGTAAGGCTTGGTATAAAAGATTAAAAGCACTCCCACCTGGTGAAGTTTTGGGCAAAAGGATCCAGGACACTTTACCATGTTAAAAAAAGCTATTTTCATCCTAATTTTCCTTTGAGCTTCAATGTTATAAATCCAAAAATAACCAAACTGAAGTCAAATTAATTCCCTGGCACTTTGTAATAGTAAGTCACTGAAGAGCATTAGCCACCTTTTTCATCATCCATGGTTTGAATTTCCTTGTATATATTAATAGATCTACACTTATAGGTAATAGCATTGCATTTAAAACACAGGCTAACGTTTGTACTCAGGGCATCGGACATGCCTGTGGGCTAACATACCTGGCTGTAAATGTAGAGAGACTTTTCACCTGTATTTCTTAATTTTAGAGGCTACAGCTGTGTGAGAGGCACTATATAACTGAATTTGAACCACACCTGCAAAAGTTATAAGATTTCTGTGTAACTAAATTTAATGCTTTTCAGAGTTTTTTTGTGAGCCTGTGAATGTGAAATCCTTCAAACCTCCTCAAGGCTTGTGTCCCATGTGCAGATTTCAGAGATTTCTTTTCCTTCTACTCAGAAATAGACAACTTCTCTTTTTTCACTCACCAGTATTGCTTCCAGCCTTCCTTTTTCAGTCAGCCTTTCTCTAGGGTGGGCTTTCCACTTCTTTTAATTTAAAGATCCTAAGCTGGTTGCTGTCCCAACCGACTTCATAGGGTATCACCTGTCAAAAAAGGTGCTGAGGCTTAATTTCATTCTCCAAAACATCTCTTCAACTACCCACCCCTGCAGCCACGCAGTCAAATGAGAGCTGGAATTGAGTCTTCAATTAACATTATACTGAGGATACATTTAAAACCAGAATCCTAGTCACATCCCTAAACTAACCTGCACTGAAAACCATGTTTTTCTCCTTAGTTTTTATACACAGAACTTAGGTATCTGGCCTCAGGCCAAGGTCTCAATTCAGGACCCGAGTTGAGGGATCTGAAAGCCCAAGAGGAAGCAACTTCTTGCTGAAGCTGCTGCCAGTTTCCCTGGGATCTGAACACCCTTCTCCTATACCCCCCTGAGACAGGGTGATCCATGCAGCCTGATCATGAGAAGATTACCCAGAGGTGTTAGCGTCTTTGCTACCTGCAGATAACTCTCTGCTTTCTCCCAGAATGGCTGGGGAGGTACCTATCACAGAGAGGCAGGAACAGAGCCCTGCTGTAGTGGCTGTGTGGTACTTCTGAGTAGTCAGGGCACAGAAATCACTCAAAACTAAAGAAAATAAAGTAAATATCCTGACCACCTTGCAGCCCTGTGAAGCAGCCTACATCTTTAATTTTGTTGGAGATGTGTGAAAAACAAAAACAATAAAACGAAGGCTGCTGCAAGGACTGGGCTGGGATGTTTTTGCGTGGTTTTACCCTTGTAAAGCTTCAGGCTGGACTGAATGGAAGCTGGCTGTCCTGAACATGTCATAGGATGCAGCTTCAGGCAAACTTTTAGCAAAGGTATAAAAAGTAACCCATTGCAGTTGTATCAGGGGAAGAAATAGACACTGAGAACATGAAGACATCCTCATCCCAATCTGAGCTGTTTCTAACCAGGCTTCAGCTACCTTTGCTTCACTTTCTGTGCCCATCTACCATTTGCAACAAGTTCAGCTAGAACTCATGAAGTCCTTTGATGAAGTTCTTTACAATAAGGGTGGTGAGACACTGGAACAGGTTGCCCAGAGAGGTGGTGGAGGCCCCATCCCTGGAGACATTCAAGGCCAGGCTGGATGAGGCTCTGAGCAACCTGATCTAGTTGAAGATGTCCCTGCTCACTGCAGCGGGGTTGGACTACGTGACCTTTAAAGATCCCTTCCAACCCAACACATTCTGTGATTCTATATTCGTGAAGTTTGACTCCCCTCCTTATTTCAATTATGTTTGCTGACTCTGGCAGAAATATTTCTGATTTGCAGTTCTAAAATGAAGGGATGTTTTTGGCAGGTAGAAGTGCTCTGGTAATCCAGATATTCTGTGAACTGGTTTCCTCTGCTGCCTACATTTTCTTCAGAACTGAATGTAAAAAGAAGGCTGTTAAACATTCCATCTTTACAGTTTTGTGGTCCCGTTGATTTTGCAAGTATAACTGAAAGCTCTGTGGAATTTCTGTAGCTACGGTCTTTCAGGTAGTTTCTGGTGGTAGGTTACTGTAAGTCAGGGTTCCTCTCTATATGCATTTAGATACTCGAACACTTCCCTCCACCTCCTTGACTGGGGTTTATTTCCTCTGATGAGGGATTACTTCATCATAGTAAGTGCATCCAGCTCATGACAAAATTGATAGCTCAATGTTTTTGCCCACATAAGCTGGTATTTTATTGCATTGTTCACATGAGCTGCAGTGCAAAATAGAGAGCCAAAGACAAAAGAGTAACAATAACAATGTAATGAGGGTAGCTCATCTGAGAGCTCCATTGAGAGCCAGACTTTACAATACCGTAAATGGAGAAACACAATGCACCCACAGCAAACACAAGGTTCATCAAGAGTGCAGCTTCCTCCATCCTAAATGTATGTGTAAACATAGCTCAGGGGAAGGTAAAATCATAAATGAATACATCTTTTTTAAGGAGGTTTCAGAGAAAGATGAGTCTCAGGATACTCAGGATATTACAAGCAGCCTTTGGAGCCAGGCCCAGTCCACCTCCCACACACCTAAATACTCATACATGGTCCTGCTGTTTCCTCTCTTTATGGCTGTCCAGGCTTCTCTTATTTCCCTCATTAGGGTTGGTCTTACCTTCTTAGTACTCGGATCTTCTTGCTCAAATGAGTAACCCATTGCCTCATCAGTTATTGAGTCTACAGACGTAGCTTTTCTTCTCTGCCTTTCAGAGGAGGACAGCAGTGCTGTTATCCAATACTATGGGTATATCAGATATTTCAGAGCATCCCACCCAGTAGGATTGGTTTCCTGTCAACATAACAGGCTATTGACATATGTCTTGAAGGGTTTATATTCTTGGTGACAGCAGAATCCTAGAGACAACCTTGTCCTTAGTTATAACAGTCCCTAGCAAGGGCTATCATCTTAACAAGAGACAGAGGTGTGCAGTTTTCCCCTCCCTTAACATCAAATCCAGAGATGATCCATATCTTAATTTTAGAAACAGTCATGTCTGATCTCACCAAAGGAATTGCTGGGCTTTCCAAGGAATGGTTGGTGGCTCTTTCCTATTAAGAAATATTGCAAATGGGCTACAAACATAGATATGATACCTCCAATATTCTTCCAGAAAGACAAATGTTCTACCTGAAAATTACAGAGTAAGAAAGTAATCTGGAGGATTTGTCCATCCCTACCACATAAACTAAACACAAATAAAAAAAAAATGTTCCTCAAGACTAAATGACATACATGGAAAAAAATACATGAAACAACGGATAATTATGAATAAAATCAGGAACAAATTTTCTCTTCCAAAAAGGAGTAGGCTCACCTAGCAAAGTACAAAGCAATAAGGTCACTTGGCTGAATTTCTGTTGGAGGTCTTGCAAGTGATTAGTTTCAACATCTGCAGTTAAAGCAGGAATGATGGTTCCCTCTGCCATTCTATCCTAGCAAAACTGAGCTTTGTCACACAATTACCCAAGCCACTATATTATTTTTATTTTTTAATGATTTTGGTTTTAACCCTGGAAGGCCTACAATGGACTGCCACCCACAAACAGCTATGCACAAGTATGACTAACTGTCACTGACAGTTTAAAGGACTATGGCCTTCAGAGAGTGCACTATCTAATTTTCATCCCTGCTGTACCACGCTGCATAGTAGTTACTGCTGTTCCTTTACCAGCCTCTGTCATTTCTTCTTTTGCCATTAGCCTCATCTGATGAACTTTGCAACAAATTCTCACTCTTACTGGCAACATGAGGGTTAAATATCTTCTTCCTCATGATGAGTTTGGCAGACATATGCTGATTCTGTTTTCAATTGTGTCATTTCTCTCCTAGTGCATGCACAGTCACAGCTGTGAATGAGTTGCAGGCTTAAATTTTTAATGCTGGAGGCTATTCCTAGCTACCTCTTCAACCTCCACTGCATCTTATAATGTACCCACGGAGACATCCTGGGCCCCACTTAATTGGAACACCATTTTACATTCATCTTTCTGGTTTGTTTGTATCATCGAGGTCTTAAAAGGAGTCTTGCTGAGGCATGGTAACAAGTTTGTCTTTCTCTGCTTATCTGTTTTGGAAAAAAAAATGCTCAAATTACATTATCTGCAAACTGTTGCAAAAGAAAGATGAAGAAAAGAGTTCTTAACTCATAATGAAAGACATTCAGTTGAAACGGAGGAAAGATAGAGCTGTTTATTAATGGCTGGATGGAAAATGTTTGCTGTGATTTATTTAATGGGATGAACTGAGCTCAGGGTATCGTTTTGCAGGGTATCATACAAATGCAGAGCTAGAAGCAGCCTCTGCACTGAAGACCTAAATACAAAAAAGACTCAAAAAATAGAGGCAGTGAAATCATCCTCATTTTACAGGACTGAAGCAGAGACAAGGTAAGGTCAGACAGAAAGTCCTGGAAAATCTGTCAGCTGATAATGTCTTTTGTCGGTTTAAGTCCTGTGCTTTAAACTGAACAGCAATCTATCCAATTTGTAAAACTTCCACAACTTTGTATCCTCCACGATTTGGAAGCAAGCTCAAATCTATGGGAGCTTTAGGTAAAGAAGACATCTTTAGGAAAAAGAAGCAACACAGTCCTCTCTGTAAGCATCTCTGCAAGTCAAATTGGGGTTTTTTTGTGTTTGTTTTNCTAATTTGATGTCACTATTAAAAACAACATTTGTGTCACATTGTCTACACTTAAAATGAGTTAGAACATCACTGAGCATCTCCTGGCAGTCCTCCCTCAACTGGGGAACATGCTAATGAGATATTGCCTTTATTGTAAATTGAAAGTTAGAAAGACAAAGTAATGCAGTCTTCCCATATAAAATTGTTTGGTTTTGTTTTCAAGATGCCCCACATATGAATGTTAACAGAAGCACAGTCTGAAGAGCAGCAGAAAAGCTAGCTTCCAGCCCCTGCTATTTTAGGAGTAGTAAAGTTATAAGTTATAAATCTAAATCAAAGAATCAGTCAGGCCAGAATATAACCACTGCTGACATCCCTCTCATGGCCACTATTATCCTCCAGCAGGTGCAACATGGCTTACATCCTTCCAAAGTCCTAAATCAGCACAGCAGCTATTTAGTGCTCTCCACTGCAGATGGATGTACAAAACTGCTCCTGCTGCTAACAAGAGATGAAGCTGCTTCTCCCTCCAGGGTGTTCCATCTCAGAAAAGCAGAAGATGAGAAGCTTCTGAGGGAAAGATTTGGCTCTAACTTACTGATAGCTGAATGGAGATCCGTATTAACATGGATATTGTTACCTCAGTAAAAAGGTGACTGAACCAGGATGGATGGGGTGACAAATGTCCTGTCTGCTCCTGGCATACATATCTGATGGGTCAGAGTTGAGTGCATGCCCTGGATATTGGGAAATCCATTCTGTCTCTTTTGGCTCTTTGATGCTGAGTCAGCTCCAGTCCTGGCCTCTCTGTCCTGTGGCTCTTCATACGCCAGATAGATATTGATGAGGGTGGAACCACAGCCAGCAGGTAAAGCACTTTCCCACGAACTGCAGTGTCCAAGAGCCATTGTCCCTGGGAGGAGTGGAAAACACACTGCCGGCTCTTGCCCTGTCCTAGGCAGATATTCTCCTATTATACATTTTTTTCTCTTTTTCAGTGGATCATTCTCAGGGTGTCTTACATGTCCAAATTTGCTAAAGCCTGTATGGAATGAGTAAGCTGGATGTATCTACACCTTCACAACAACCTGTGAGAAACCTGGTGCCTTGGCATTTGATCACAAAAGAGAAAGGTCCTGGATTTTGTGTTCTGGAGCATTTGTGACAATTGCAGATGAGGTCTCTGCCCCCTTTGCAGCCCCTGGTATTGCGTTCAGCCCTTGGGGAGTTCAGACAGCCCTGTTGCAACCATCAAGCCATTTTATTGTTTAGTTCCCAGGATCAAAAATCTTACTGAGTTTGAGAGATGTCGTTCGCAATGGTGAAGCACTGGAGAATATTATTCTATTTCTTGGCTTGTCTCTGTCAACCATAGCACTGGAGTAGTGAGACAAGCCTCTGATTCAGCCCTCATTGATTTCATTGAGATTCATCTAATAATTTGTCAGTATCTCGTTTCTTAGATAAATCTTCTCATTGAAAAATTCTTGATAATGATTAACTTACTTACCAACCGGCTGTGCTCAGAGGCCATATTAAAGAAGAATAAACATAGGAATTTTTTAGACATTTAGGTTAATGGGACAACTTAATTGGTAAAATTAATTCCATTTGGGGCCTTCTGCACAGGAAAGAGTTTGAAAACAAGAGAGGGTCTATCAGAGAGAAGTTAAGTTTGTTAAAGGTCTGTAACACATGGTGTAACAGAGAGATATCCTGAAGAAAAGGCTATGGAGGGACCCGGTGTCCTCTGTCTGATGGATGGCTATAGAGAAGACAGAGACAGAATTTCTCAGAGGTGCATACAAAAAAGACAACTGATACAAGTTGTAGTACATCCTTATCAATGCTTATAAATACTTGAAGGGTGAGTGTCAGGAGGATGGGGCCAGGCTCTTTTCGGTAGTGCCCAGTGACAGGACAAGAGGTGAAACAGGCACAAACTTGAGTACAGGAAGTTCCACCTAAACATGAGGAGGAACTTCTTTCCCTTGAGGGTGGCAGAGCCCTGGCACAGGCTGCCCAGGGAGGTGGTGGAGTCTCCGTCTCTGGAGACATTCCAAACCCGCCTGGACGCGTTCCTGTGCAACCTGCTCTAAGGTGGCCCTGCTCTGGCAGGGGGGTTGGACTAGATGATCTCCAGAGGTCCCTTCCAACCCTATAATTCGATGATTCTGCATGAAATATGNTGCCTTGGTTGCTGGTTAATTAAACAACTATTGCAGGGAGGCGGAATGTTCTTCCTTCATGTTGGAATAGGACTACCTCAGGATGAGCACCAGAGAAATCTAGTGTTCAATGGGAGAACTAAAACACTGTTTCTTCTTATGCTACAGTGTGCAAAGTCATTAGGAGCTCCTATTGCAGAAGAATTTGACTCCCACTTTAGCCTTAGGAAGTGTCATCCTCTCGGTCTCATAATAAAATAAAATAAAATAAAATAAAATAAAGTAAAAATCCTAATTTGATGTCACTATTAAAAACAACATTTGTGTCACATTGTCTACACTTAAAATGAGTTAGAACATCACTGAGCATCTCCTGGCAGTCCTCCCTCAACTGGGGAACATGCTAATGAGATATTGCCTTTATTGTAAATTGAAAGTTAGAAAGACAAAGTAATGCAGTCTTCCCATATAAAATTGTTTGGTTTTGTTTTCAAGATGCCCCACATATGAATGTTAACAGAAGCACAGTCTGAAGAGCAGCAGAAAAGCTAGCTTCCAGCCCCTGCTATTTTAGGAGTAGTAAAGTTATAAGTTATAAATCTAAATCAAAGAATCAGTCAGGCCAGAATATAACCACTGCTGACATCCCTCTCATGGCCACTATTATCCTCCAGCAGGTGCAACATGGCTTACATCCTTCCAAAGTCCTAAATCAGCACAGCAGCTATTTAGTGCTCTCCACTGCAGATGGATGTACAAAACTGCTCCTGCTGCTAACAAGAGATGAAGCTGCTTCTCCCTCCAGGGTGTTCCATCTCAGAAAAGCAGAAGATGAGAAGCTTCTGAGGGAAAGATTTGGCTCTAACTTACTGATAGCTGAATGGAGATCCGTATTAACATGGATATTGTTACCTCAGTAAAAAGGTGACTGAACCAGGATGGATGGGGTGACAAATGTCCTGTCTGCTCCTGGCATACATATCTGATGGGTCAGAGTTGAGTGCATGCCCTGGATATTGGGAAATCCATTCTGTCTCTTTTGGCTCTTTGATGCTGAGTCAGCTCCAGTCCTGGCCTCTCTGTCCTGTGGCTCTTCATACGCCAGATAGATATTGATGAGGGTGGAACCACAGCCAGCAGGTAAAGCACTTTCCCACGAACTGCAGTGTCCAAGAGCCATTGTCCCTGGGAGGAGTGGAAAACACACTGCCGGCTCTTGCCCTGTCCTAGGCAGATATTCTCCTATTATACATTTTTTTCTCTTTTTCAGTGGATCATTCTCAGGGTGTCTTACATGTCCAAATTTGCTAAAGCCTGTATGGAATGAGTAAGCTGGATGTATCTACACCTTCACAACAACCTGTGAGAAACCTGGTGCCTTGGCATTTGATCACAAAAGAGAAAGGTCCTGGATTTTGTGTTCTGGAGCATTTGTGACAATTGCAGATGAGGTCTCTGCCCCCTTTGCAGCCCCTGGTATTGCGTTCAGCCCTTGGGGAGTTCAGACAGCCCTGTTGCAACCATCAAGCCATTTTATTGTTTAGTTCCCAGGATCAAAAATCTTACTGAGTTTGAGAGATGTCGTTCGCAATGGTGAAGCACTGGAGAATATTATTCTATTTCTTGGCTTGTCTCTGTCAACCATAGCACTGGAGTAGTGAGACAAGCCTCTGATTCAGCCCTCATTGATTTCATTGAGATTCATCTAATAATTTGTCAGTATCTTGTTTCTTAGATAAATCTTCTCATTGAAAAATTCTTGATAATGATTAACTTACTTACCAACCGGCTGTGCTCAGAGGCCATATTAAAGAAGAATAAACATAGGAATTTTTTAGACATTTAGGTTAATGGGACAACTTAATTGGTAAAATTAATTCCATTTGGGGCCTTCTGCACAGGAAAGAGTTTGAAAACAAGAGAGGGTCTATCAGAGAGAAGTTAAGTTTGTTAAAGGTCTGTAACACATGGTGTAACAGAGAGATATCCTGAAGAAAAGGCTATGGAGGGACCCGGTGTACTCTGTCTGATGGATGGCTATAGAGAAGACAGAGACAGAATTTCTCAGAGGTGCATACAAAAAAGACAACTGATACAAGTTGTAGTACATCCTTATCAATGCTTATAAATACTTGAAGGGTGAGTGTCAGGAGGATGAGGCCAGGCTCTTTTCGGTAGTGCCCAGTGACAGGACAAGAGGT